>CM070556.1:80227221-80748943 GCA_036346405.1 Phyllostachys edulis | reverse complement strand
CATGGCAATAAATCCCATGTCATCATCTCATACGCCGCCGTTGCTCATATCAATATATGCGATAAAGTACGCCTATGATGTCGGTTGGAATTTGTCATCATAATTGTAGCAAAGCCCTTTAGAACGACGTTTAAGCCAATTAAAATCGGTGTGAGTCGTCGAAAAAGGTTTATTTAAGGCGGGGACACGACGCAGACGGGTTATGGCATTGTGTCCTAAGATTGAGCGGGGTGGGCGGCATTGCGGTGGCAACAAGGACGTCGGCTGTGGGTTTAAGCGATTCTTGCAGATGCTTGTGCACGCCGTTCATAAGGCGGGCTAAACTCATTGCGATTTATAAATTTGGTGGTTGTTGGAGTTCGACGTCGGTCAGAAGAGCGGTGAGACCAGCTGTGAAGATTTGGACTTCTTTGCATTGGTAGTAATCGGATCGGCTATATGAGTAATGAGAGGAACTTGTCACGATACTCACTAAGCGATCGATCTCTTTGAAGGTGTGTTAATTCGCCCAAAGGGTTGCTCGTATAAGCGGTCCAAACCTCGTGTGGCAAAATTCTTTGAATTGTTCCCAAGTTGGTTGTCCTTCATCTCGTTAGAGCTAAAAGTACTACTCTTGTGCAATATTGGTGAGATGATCGATGCCAACCAGACTTTATCGCACTCCTCCATTCTTTGCCCTCGAAAAAATTGTTGACAACGATTTATCCAAAACAAATGATCTTGATCTGGTCGTATGTTGGAAACTTCGAGTTTGTGTTATCTCGGTGCACTTGAATGGAAAAGAGTATACCGGTGGCCATATGGTCTTTGAGTGGGAAACAAAATTGATGTGGCGAGGATGGTTGTGGAAAAGAGTAATGTGGCGTTGTTGATTGATGTTGTGGGCGGAAGTTTGCTGCTGATGCTTCGTATCCCGGGTATGTGGTCATTGGTGGAGTATGAATTGCGGTGGATGTATCGACATGGGGGGGTGTTGTGATCAGGGGCACGAAAACACGGCGTCGAGATGGAGGTTGAGGGCGATGATGGTGGTGGTAGTAATCCAGGCACTGAGAGAGAAAAGGCTCCACCCGACTCCCAGGCGGCGATTTTCGCGTTGGTGGCAATGCTCTGACGAGTTAAATCCACGATCTTGAATTTCATATCAACGTTTTGTTGGACAATCCTCGTCGTCTGCTCTTGAATTGCTTGAAACATCGCGCATACAGAGCTTGCATCTTCCCCGGAATCAGAACCCGTCATATCTGATACCAAGTTGTCTGAGCCTAAAGATCTCAAGGCGTATTGATGGCCGGTTGCCAGACGTGATATGCCCCGTCGACGATCCAGCGTCGCCGGAACTTGTGAAACCAGCAAATAAATGCAACACAGAGAATAGATGAGAAACTAGAATCTCTTTACTTTTCTTACTTCTCAAACAAGCGTATACCTCTCCTTTAAATAGAGAGTAGATACTAGGAAGCAATCGAACACTAAAGCGATTCTGAGTTCGAAACCAATTCTAAAACTGAAAAAGGAAACTATCAGCAAAGAGTACTATTACGATTCCGACAAAGCCGTAGGACCTTTTGAAACCATCTTCTTTCGGCGCTGATAGACTCTTAACACATTTGTGGTTGGTTGTCAGAATCGAAGAAATGGTATTCTTTCATTTCATTCGGCTCTTTGTCTAGTGTAATGATCTTAGATCATTACTGAAATTAACCTACGCTTGAGGAAGAAGGCGGACGATTATCGGCGAGTGGGATGAGAGATTAGACTATAGACCGGGATGATAGAACCTTGAAAGGGAGACTAGATTAATTCTTCTTTCTTGCTTCCTTGATAATGAATACATGATATCCCTTTTATAGGGACGACCAGACTTGACCACTAAGAAATAATCTCTAAGAAACCTATCTCTAACAATCCAATCCAATAATAACTTGCCTAACTAATAGATAATATCAAATACCTAATAGATAGATTCCTAAATAACAAACTTTCCTAATAATCGAGGGTGACCTTGTTTATCGTGAAGCAGTAACCACAGGCGTGAAACGATTCTCCTAGCCCATGACAACTACTCCCTCCTTCGCGGCTTTCGTCCTCGAGTTGTGGTGGCGGCCATAGCTCTGACCCTAGGTGACACCATGTTGGCGAGGTTGCGATGGCGATATGGGTCCTGAAGATCATTGCCTCCATGCGTGGTTGCGGCAAACTCGCCGATCATTGCGGCGAGCATGGTAGCAACCCCAACAACTCCACGGTGGCCATGACAGATTTGGCGGGTCGCGGCGAAGCTCGGCGGCAGTCATTACCAGAAGGCGTGGAAGTCGCGGCGCCGCCATAGTTCTTTGGAGGTAACTCCGTCACCGCCGTGGAAGGCGTCACCACCTCTGTAGAAGGTATCGCCACCGCCATGGGAGGCTTCGCTGTCGTCGCTACAATCATCTTCTCCAAAGTGGCATGCATATTGAGGAAGATGGCCACCATCTTCTTGTCGTTATCGTTGGTACTCATGGCCATCTTGTTGGCGTTAGCCTTTATCATAGTCAACGACTCGGCGGCAGGTCTGATGGTTTGATCTATCACCATAACCATGGTAGCAGAAGTCGTGGGAAGGGATCGACTGCTCTGATACCAAATGTAATGATCTTAGATCATTACGGGTAAACACCGCCGAGGAAGAAGGCAGACGGCGTCGGTTTGAGTGGGATGAGAGATTAGACTATAGTGAGATGATAGAACCTTGAAAGAGAGACTAGATTAATTCTTCTTTCTTGCTTCCTTGATAATGAACACATGATATCTCTTTTATAGGGACGACCTAGTTTGACCACTAAAAATAATCTCTAAGGAAACATATCTCTAACAATCCAATCCAATAATAACTTGCCTAACTAATAGATAATATCAAATACCTAATAGATAGATTCCTAAATAACAAACTTTTCTAATAATTGGGGGCGGTACTGTTCATGCGTGAACAGTACCGTGGCATCAACAGTTCTCCTAGCCCATGACATCTAGCCACTGATATGATTAAGAAAGAAAGAAAATACCTAAAAGGAAAATGCATGTCTCAAATAAACTATAAGCAAAGGCGGCTCTCGTTTTTGGTCATGGTGGTGAAAATCTACCCCTGTTTCGATAACCTTTTGTAAAAAAAAAATAGATTGGTAATGGGGAAATACAATGCTTTGGGATGATAGATGGTTAGGTGACATAATTTTGGCTCAGAAGTTTCCAAGACCTTATGGGATAACTTTTAATTTAAAAAATAACTATTGTTGAAGTATTTAATGGGGATTGTTGAAGTATTTAATGGGGGTGGAACAAGATTAAGTTCAGAAGAACGTTGGCTGAAGTCACAAAATGACTGACAGTATAGTTCTGAATGATCGGCCAGATAGGCTGGTGTGGATGCTGACATCCACTGGACAATGCTCAGTTGAATCCTTGTGTAATGGACTGAGAACTCAAACTGTTCACTCTCTACAAAAACTCCTGTGGAAGGTGAAAATTCCATTGAAGAGAGGATGGAAAGATCAGAAAGCTTGACAATTTTGTGGTGCAGATGAAACATTGGATCATTTGTTCTTTCTTCGTCCTCTTGCGAGATTTGTGTGGAATGGGATTAAATGTTCTTTGGGGTTCACTAGCATACCTTACAATACTACCCAGATATTTTGATGCTTGGATAGGGAGCTTTGATAGTAAAATGAGGAAGTTGATTATAGTTGGAATTGTTGCGGTGCTGTGGGTAATTTGGAAAACACGCAATGCTGCTTGTTTCAGAAACCAGATGCCCACAGACCCCTACTTGTATTACTATCTTTTACGTCTGTCACTGATTACATACTTGGGCTATTTTGCTGACAAAAGAGGTAAACAACGAGTGTTACAATGGGGAGCCAAACTGTCGGAACAAGTTGCAGTCGAAGTGTTGAACGTGAAGCAAGGACGGCGGCCGCTAACTAGAAGACTGGAAGATGGTTGAGCGGAGAAGAAAATCTGAAGTTTGAGGTCAGATAAGGATTGGAAATTCTGTTGCAGCAAGATGTGGTCAGTTTTGAATGTGGTTAAGTAGCTTCAGAGTTCTGGCATGTAATATCTTAAAATTAGGATGGTATCCTTGAGCCATGGTGCTCTGACACTGGTGAGCTAGTTGTGCGAGTGTCACTGACAATGGTATCGTTAGCAACTGGTCAAAAACCATGCAGCAGTGGTGGTTTCTAATAACACAAAGGGGGGAGGGGGCTAAATCCCATTTCGAAGAAGAAAAAAGCTACATCGCTGTAAAAAAAATCCATAGGGCAATGCCTCCTAGCTAATTTAATTATATGCACGCTGAGAAGAAAATTTAGCCCATTGATTCTTCCATCTTAAGCTGTAGCTTACAAGATGCCATTATGGTGTGAAGGGATCAATGCTGGCTCCAATGTATGTTTGGTCCCCTCACCTGAATATCCAGCCTCTTGTATCCATTTCATTCCCGTCGTACCACTTCACTTGGTGGCACTTGCTCGTTTCAAACTTTGGAATTTAGTTGTCCAAGTATATGGGATCTTGATTCTCTAGAGGGTAAAATTGTAATTGTCGTAGGGGCGGCCCACCGGCCCTCACGGCACCGGCGACAACCCGAAGGACCTACGATGCTTCGGGGGGCCCCGCAGGGGACCACGACGAAGGGCCTCCGGATGAGCCCCGAGGCCCCCGGAGGAGTCAAGGCTCCTCGGAGGTGAACCCGGAGGCACTCCGGGGAGGTGTCCGGAGGTCGAGGTGGTCCCGAGGCCGGGAGGGGTCCCGAGGTCTCGAGGAGGCATGACTGAGACACCCCCTAGGGGGCTACGAAGTGTGTGACCCAATCCTAGGGTTCTAGAGATCCTCGGGACCTCTGGAAAGTCCAGTGAGGACCTCCCGGAGGTCCTCAAAGGACCTCTCGGGTTGACCTTCAAGACACGGCCGGGGAGGTCAGCCAAGACCTCCCGGAGGTCGAGATCCTGGCAGAGAGGGTCTTAGAACCCGGAGCACATGAGAACTTTACCCTGACCAAGCAAACAGAGGATGAGGAGGGCCGAGAGGCTCCCAAAATCTCCCACGAGCCTCGGAGGAGGTCGTGGAGGTCTGAACCACCTCGGTTACCTCCTGCGTACACTCCACGGTGAGGTGGGGAGGTTCAAATTACTCCAGGTTCCTGTGAAACTGAGCGATCCCAAGGATCATGGCTAGCTCTTCACAAGACAAGCACAAAGGTGATGACATCCAACATACCTTTATTGAAACATAATATTTAACGGTGTTGATTACAGGATGGCCTTGGGCCCAACACAAGTACATAAAAGCAAAAAGAGATCAAAAGATAACACAAAAGTCCATCAACACGCCACAGGCGGTGTTGGAGGCATAACCTAGTTTGCTTTGATCTCCATCACTACCAAAGTCTTCTCTGGCAAAGATTGTAATGAGCAAGAGTGAGCACTACCCTTTGTGCTGCATAAGTTACACCTGGATTAACAATATGACATGCATAATGGATAATCAAAAATGGCATAATATGGTTATTTTGCACAAAGCTAATTTTCTTTTAAGTACCATTATTATGTTCTTAAAGCCAAATTTTAATAAATAATACTCCTTATATCAAAACAATTTTTTAGTTGGATATCAATCATCAAAAAGCGGTGAAGGATACCTCTCGATATTAGGCTCCGCCCAAACCCAAGGGATAACAATCCCAAAAGCAGTTTGAAACCATTTTGGAAAACCCCAAAATCAATATCTAACTTCAAGTGGCCTTTGCCGTATGTCCTTGACCGTGGACACGGCTATTGAATAGATTTAACTCTGCGAGAGGTTGTGCACTTTACCCACACGACTTGAGTACCCTAGTTTATCGGCATTAAGTCAATACCATCTCTCACTACCAAAGGTAAGAGATCTAGAGCTCAAGACAAGGCTTTTACAATGCATCACTCCACCACACCTTTCCTTGCTAAGGTTTCACCTTCCTATGGATTGCAATCCGGTGGAAAGCCCCTCTTGCGCCAGATGGGAACAATGGGTCATCAAAGACCTCTAGTCGACAAGACCTCCCACACCACCAATGGAGCGACATGTAGTGGAGTTTTGCAAATTACTCGGCCAGTCCCACACCCCATTGCAGAGACATGTGGTCTGCACGATTGTGGCATAGCCCATTATAGGCATGGCATTGGTCGCTCAAGACCGGTCCTCACATGACTAGGGCAACATTCACTAACCCTTGGACCTCCACCCTAGCCTGTGTTAGAGTCCGAAGGCATAAACATTGCACCAACCAAGCAATCAATTTGCCCCGATCAAACCAATTGTTTGTTCTCTTTGCTTACCCAGCACCATTTTCATACCTCCATGACAACCCAATGTCATGGTGAAAACATTTAAATATTATTTGGTTGTGTTGGTAAAGATTTCCCCAAATCAATAGTTTTGGTCTAAGCATTACTAAGCATAGGTTTTATCAAATGTTCTTGGCTTGTACTCTTGCATTAGCCAAGTTTAACAATAATGTGACAAGGTGTTCAGTCCAAGCACAACAGAGGTCATACAAAGGAAATGGGATACTCTAAAGTTAAGCTGGGATTGAATTAACTTGATAAACATAGGCATGCAATATATATTAAAAACAGAACATAATACTTTGAATTACTGGGTGCAATATGTTCAAAAGTGCAACTTGCCTTGCTCACTACTTTGAGATTCTTCTTCTTGAGCTCTCGAGTCTTGGGAACCCTCACAATCTACACACATATACGAAAAAGGCAAATTCAAAGAAGATTCAAATAAAGATCCAATTAAAGAATCAAAGAACTCTAGAAAACTCCAAAACCCAATTCTGTAAAAGAATTATACTTAGACTAGGTTACTTGGAGAAGGTCTAACTTACCAAAGGGAAAATAGGTCTTTAGAGGAGATCCAGAAGATGTGACCTAAGCAGAGAGCAGAAGGTTCCAAAGGCGGAGGTGCTGCGCAAGGTTCGAGAGGAGGTCCTCGCACGAAAGTACCGCAGAGTTCTAGAAGAAATTCACAAAAGAAGGTCTGTGAAGGACAAGGTTAGCTCGATATATTGGTGAAGACAAAGGATGGAGCGAGATCATCAAAGGAGCTTACCAAGTAAAGGAAGGAGCAATGGATGAAAGGAGGCTGTGAGCAACAAAGTTCTCCCTGGAAACCAAAAAGGAACTAAGTTGGCGAATGTGAAAAGGGTAGTGTGTGATGCTCCTGGACTAATCGTAGTCAAAAGGTGAAGGGCCCGGACACACGTGCGAGGATAAGCACAAAAATAAGTCAAAGGTTGGTGATTGTCGAGGCGGTGTCACTACCACCTTGGGTAAAAGGTACATTAAAAGAACACGTTATGATGCTTTGAGAAGGAACAAGGAAGTATGTCGAGTACAACTAAGTGACTAGGTTCAAGGTATACACCACGTATTTGAATGCATTAAATGTGACAAGACTGCATTAAATGCCTAAGACATTTATGTGGCGGAGAAATGAGGTTGACTAAGGCCCGACAAGTGGGGCGATAAATTTTGAAGCAGTCGGGTCAACAATGGGAGGTCTTACCCATGAGAGGAGGTTCTTAGGGAGGTCCGAGTGGTTTAGGAGGTCTTAAGCCCGAGGACAGGGAGGTCTAAAGGTTATGGAGGTCGGGCAGAGGAGGTCGGCGGTCGAGGATCTCACCACAGAGGTCTGGCGAGGAGGTGAGGCGGTTGGATCTCCGAGAGGAGGTCAACGACCAAGAGTCGTCAATGAGGAGGTCCTCGGAGAAACAGAGTACGGGGAGGTCTAATCCCTTGGATTCAAAGCAAGGCGAGTCCAAATCGTTGGATTTAATGTAGGGGAGGTCATTAAGGGTATAAGCGCATGGGAGGTCTGAACCATTGGATTCGAGGTGAGGGAGGTCCTAGCCGTCCCATCTGAGAACAAATAGGAGGTCTCTAAGGGACATAACCTTTGGAGGTCTAGACCCTTAGATTAGAGAGGGAGGAGGTCGAGACCACCGGATCAAATACAAGGGAGGTCCATGCGGAGTGGTTCGGAGACATTCCACAAAGGAGTTCCTCTCGAGGAGGTCTCCTCGGCTCAGGCGAAGTCAATCAGTTCAATTGAACTAGGAAAAAGCGAAGGCACACAAAGGGCCACGAAATTACAAAGAGGTCCAAACAAAAGGGATGCTGGCACTATGAAGTGCCCGGTGATAAGAGATCTAAACCTAAGAGAAGTCGAGCAGAAAAATTGGTTTGAATCTAAGAGATTCAAACCAACAAAAATCTAAGTGACCAAGTTCAAAGAAAGAGACACGGACAAAGGGGATACTCCAATAAGACAAAGTCTTAAGCTTTTAAGGAGGTCTAAATCTACAAGACCCGAAGGAGATGGGTTCTGAGGAGAGTTGTCGAGCTACTAACAAGAAGACACAACAACCCAATTCCTTCCAAGAACCCAACTTTGAATTCTCACTAGAGCAAAATAGTTTTAATTTATTTTACATTTTTTTTAAAAGCGCTTGGAAAAATCGAGAATGTTACTGAAGGGTCCTCGTCACCACCAGTAGGAGACATGGCGGAGGTAGGCCAAAATCCACCTTTAGGGTAGGCTAGATCGGGGAGGACCACCGTGCTCCGGACCTACTCCTAGGCTTAGAAACTCCCTGCGCCTTCGTTAGTGTGCTTCACTAGGGGTACAAGTGTAATTCCATGTACCGAGGCGGGAGGCTATAAGTAGCCTCACTCTACACCGTGTAAAGGATCCTTCTTTTGGCAATAAAAGTGAGAGCATTTCTAGTCCGAACTCCACATCTGAGACCCTTGGCCCCTTCTTACAGGCGGAGGGTCTCTCTCTGTTCTTATGCAGTGGGTTTATACCACGGCAGGTTGGCGCCGTCCGTGGGGTTCGTGAAAAAGTCCTGAACCGAGGCGAGGATGGCCCCATGGCGCGTCAAGTCTCCCGGCCGAAGCGGCCCATCGCAGCCCTGACCCCAACGCACTAAGGGGCCAAGAGAAGCGGGGCGTCCATGGGCGTGGCCGCACCCCGCCCATGAGGAAGAAAAAGAACAACTCCACTCACAGGCGTCGTCGGGCGACACCCAACCCGCCAAAGCATCCTTGCCTAACCCGACCTCCGTACGGCCGGAGGCCGTTGAAATAACACAACAAACTTCACGAGGCCTCCAGTGAACTAGCGACCTCGGACGGGCTGCTTAGCTTATAAGCGGCGGCAGAGGTGGCCTCGCCACCTCTGACAGCGGACCCTTGGGAGTGGCCACCACACGGCGAATCCCCGTCCGGGGATCCTAGTTCCCAGTTAAGCGGGGGACTTGAAGCGGCTGCGGCTCAAGGACTTCAAAATGCCAAGTCACCCCTTCGAAGGCACCACGGATCCATGAGTTCCTCCGACCTCTGAAAGCGACCATAGAGGCAGCCGGGGGGGCGACACCCGAATGCAAAAAGCATCTCCTCGCTCTCAGGCGTCGCCCTCATGGTTCTTCACCATCCCACACGGTCAAGTCTCGGCAGGAGCAATTCGCGACCTCGTGCGCAACAACTTCCAAGGAAACTCGTCCGAGCCAAAGGCGCCGGACACTGTTATTGTGAAGCGGGCCTCGCATGAATCCTCCGCATGACTTTTTCAGGAGGTTCGCCGGAGTGAAATGCCAGTGAGGCGTCAGCGAGATTCTTGATAATCTTGCGGCAACTTTCTTGAGGCTGCTTGAGAAGGCCCACTCTCGGAAAGGTGGCTCATAAGCCCATCTCCACCGTCGCCGAACTCTTGATAAAATGGAGATGCGCCTGAGCGAGGAAGACACGGCAGAAGCGGGAGGTCGCCATGCACCACGACGCCAAAAACCGCAGCCGGCGAGAAAGCAAATCGACAACCAACTCCAAACCCGCCAATAACTACACGCCGAGGAATCGCGAGTCTACCATGTAAGCGCCACCCCGAACAGAAGAAGGCACGAAAAAAAGGTGGCGAAGGGGCATGGCCGGGCAGAGGCTCCTGGACGGCGGGAGGAGGCGGCAACAAGACGCGCCGCGGCAGCAAGCGAAAAGATCACGTCATCTTGTGAACTTCACGGGCGAGTGCTCGCGCCCTGCAAATTGCCGCGCCATCAGCGGCCATGAGCGACTACATCAGCGCCGCCACCCAACCAACAAAGGCGAGGCCCTAGGGACTCAAAATCATCTCGACCGAAGCGGCGAATCCAGTGAAGGAGCATGACGAGCAGCGTCGGCGGATAATAAACATGATAGCGGGTGGATCCTCACTAGGCCTCAAGTCCAGAAGCGGCGCGGCGCTTATGCTCGACAAATCCTGCGTCGCGGCATGGCGCGCCAAGCGGGCGCCTCGTATCTTAGGGTGCCCATCGCCCGGTCCGGGATGCCCGAGGCATCCGCTTCCCGCCAAGACCCACGTCATTTCCGCTACCATCGCGGACTTGAATCGAGCGGGTCCTAGTGGATGGTGGGAGTTCAGCCGAAGCCTTTTGTTTGGAGATGCCTTCGACAAAATGATGATCCTGCGGACCGCTGTCGCCCCGGGCATACCCTACGTGGGCTTCGGAAAGCCGATTGTGGCGTCGCCAGACAACAATCGGCGTCACATTCGGCAATAGCCCCATTGCGCTGCGAAACCATCACCTTCGACATGGTCCACATGTCGTGTCGATCTAATGCCATTTTAGGCGCGCAGCGTTGAGCGCCTTTGGGGCGATGCGCCCGCGCAACTACATCTCGCATGAAGATCGCGAGGCGTCATTACTGCTGCGGCGACCAAGACCTCGCAAAACAAACCAGAAGTTAGCCATCGACCCCTTCGCGCCATGTGCATCTGATCGCGCGCATCTCGATCGCCCAAATGAGAAATCCTTCGCAAATGGGCCCAAAGGGCTGCCGGAGGGCAGTTGGAAAATCGTACAGAGGATCGTCTCGGGCTTGTAGCGAGAGATGGAGCTTCCCGGTAGAGCGCGCCATCCTCGGCGTGCTTGACCAACTCAAATATTTTGCATGGTGCGGAGGACATTCCTGTGCGGTATGAAAACCATGGAGCATCGCCTCGCTCTCGAACCAAAGCTACACCGAAGCAAAAAGGCTGCCATGCGTGGCCGGGCTGACTCTGCCGCCAAGGCGAAATAGCAAAAGCTCCTCAAAGCGGGGGTTGTCGAGAGATCAAACACTTTCGGAGCGGCCGCAAACCGGTCTTAGTCCAAAAGAGCACGGGCAAATAAGCGTGTTCGTCGACTTCCAGAACTGAACAAGGCCTCACGAGGATGACTTCTCGTTACCTCGCATAGACCGGTGGTAGATGCTACCTCATTCGAACTCATGAGTTTCTCGGCGCATACTCCGGTACCATCAAATCTTCATGGCCAAAGAGGGCGAAAGACGGCCTTTATAACACCAATCGGGACTTTCGCTTCGAGAATGCCCTTCGACCTCAAAACGCGCAGGCAACTTTCACACTACTTCATCGCCAAAGTCTTTGGCGGAGCGGTTAGGGCGTAACGTCAAAGCCCTCGTCGATGACATCGTGGTGAAAAAGCAAGCTCGCTTTCTCTCTCACGCGAAGACCTCGAGAGACATTTGGAAACCTCGGGAGGGAGAATCAAGCTAAACCGGACAAGTGTGCCTTGAGGGTCAAGTAAAGAAGTTACTAGGCTTCCTCGTTTACGAAAAGGGCATCGAGGCCAACAGGAGAAAATCAAGGGCCATCCGAGAGATGGGCGCCTCGCGCCGTGCGGTCTGCGGTAAGCGTATCGACGACCCTCGATGCTCTTATCTCCGATGTTTGAGCAGACTCTGCTCTTCTTCAAAACCCTTGTATGGAGGCCGTTTATTTGGTATTGAGGCTCGCCAGAGCGCGTTCGAGGACCTCAAGGGTACTTAAACCCGGCTCCCAAGCTTAACAAGCTCGAAGCCCGAACCTGCCTCTCTTGTACCTCGCCGCCTCAGCGGCGGCAATATGTGCTTTCGTGCAAGAAGATGATGGCAATGGCCCATGTACTACGTTTAAAGCACTCCAAAGCGCGAAGGTTCGTTACCAATTGGAAAAGCTTCGCCTACACCCTACTCATGGCCTCGCAAGAAGCTTCGCCGCTACTTCTGGCACATCCCATCGTTGTACCAACATCCTACCTCTGGCGTTTATGCTCATAACAAAGATCGACCGACAGGCGCGTTGGCAAGTGGGCGGCGAACTTCGCACCGCCGACATCACCTTGGCGCCCGCCTGCCATCAAATCCGGTCCTTGGCGGATTTAAATGGCGAATGGACCCCCGCGGAGGACCACCTCGCGGGCGACTAGACGCACCATGGACCGTCCACGCGGACGGATCGTAGTCTTGGCGGAAGAGCAGTACGGCGGCTATCTTGAGTCGCCCCAAATGGGCCGGAGCATGTCATCGCAAAGCCGCGCTCGACTTCCCGATAACTAACAATCTCATGCGGAATACGAGGCTCTCACTGAGGGACTCATAAAGCAAAACCACTGGGCGTAAGCAGCGTCATAGTCAAGGCGACTCTTTCGCCATGGCGGGCCACGCCGACAAACCGTCACCAGAGACCCCTTAAATGGCACGATGCAGAAGGCAAGCAGCCATGGCGATCACTTCCTCGGCATCACCATACAAGCAATCCCACGGGCAACAATGAAGCGGCAGATCAACTTCGCCAAAGCGGCGGCGCGAGGATCGCCCAAGCGAAGTCTTCTGACGAGAAAGCTTGACTCCCTGTTGCGGCGGAAGGAGCCCGCATCCGGAAGCACAAGTGGCCGAGCTCCAAGCAACGAGACTGGCATTAGGCCGAGGACCCGCGTCTGTCTGCTAGTCGGCAAGCGGTGGCAAAGCCGATCATCGCCTACCTCTAAGGGTGAAGCAGAAGATTCGTCGGAGGCACGAAGACTCAAGCATCGCTCACGAAACTACCGTGATCATCAGCGGCGACCAGTACAAAGGGTGTGTGCACCCGTTTCTCCGTGCGCGTATCGCACCGGGAAGGAAGGGACTTCTTGAAGCATATCCATGAGAAGATGCGGGCGCACTGCAAGCTCCGGCTTCGTCGCATAAAAGCCTTTCGCGAGAACCTCTATTAATGTACGGCGCCAAGAACGCCAGGACCTCGTTCGCCATTGCCAAGGTTGCGATGGGCTAGTCACATTAAAGCGCGCGTTACCCTCCGGCGCTACTTCCGTCGCCCGCCGCACGATAAGGATCGGACATCATAAGGCCCTTCCGGTTCAGCAGGCGACCTCGCTCGCCTTTGTCGCCATAGAATACTTCTCCCGATGGGTGGGCGAGCCGCCGCCAAAATCACCGCCGCCATGCGCAGAGATTTGCATGGAGAACACCATCTGCAGTGTGGAGTCATGCGGGCGTCGTCACCGATAACGGCGCCCGTTTGACTCATGGTTTTCAAGGCATTTTGTCATGGCCTCGGTATTACTGTCTGCTTTGCCTCTGTGGGCCACCCCGAGGCCACGGAGTTGTGGAGCAGACCTAAGAACTGATCGCCGGCCTCAACAAGCGCCTCGTGGAAACGTGCTAAGGGACAACGGCGGAAGAGCTCTGAAGGCATTATGGGCCCTCCAAGACAACGCCTACTTGAGCCACGGGTTTCTCCCGTTCAAGCTAGCTGCTAGGGATGAGCGATAACCTCGGGGAGCTCGCCGCAAGGTCTCTGCGGGCAACACAAGACATTGACCCTGCCAACCGCGAAGTCTCCCTCGACCTCCTAGAGGAAGTGCGCGCGTCGAAGCAATCTCAACCATGGCGAAGTACGCGGACGGCATGGCAAGATCATACAACAAGAAAGTGAGGCTCGCCCGCTCGCTGGCGACATGGTCCTCAAGCAGTCGCCAACCCTCCCTGATGAGGGCAAGCTCGAGTCCAAATGGGAGGGCCACTACATCATCACCAAGAGCACAAGGGTGGCGACACTACATCGCCACCCAGGAGGGTCCAACAACTTCAGCCATACAGAGCATGAGCACTGCAGATTCTACCCTAGAAGGTTTTTTTTTTTTTTTGTATTTTGTACAAAGATCCTATTGCGCTTGGGACACTAGATCCACCCCAACCCTCCAAATCCACTAGTGGAGCCTCGGGCGGCATGTACAAATGTGTAACTTTTGACAACTTGTGCGCGATTACTAAGAAGCACCACGTAAGGAAGTACCTCGCGGTCAACACACTATAAACTATAGCCACTGCAAGCATGGCCTAAGGCCGGTGCACACCGCCAGCGAGCGGTGTATAAACTATAGCCATGCGCGCATGGCCTAAAACCCGGTGCACCACGTACGCCAGCAGGCGGTGTATAAATAGCTAGCCACCAGCGCGCATGGCCTAAAACCACAGTGCACTGCAAGCCACTCGCAGGCGGTGTATAAACTATAACCACCAAGATGGCCTAAGGCCGGTCAACCGCCCTTTGCGGCGGGCGTATAAACCTGTGGTATCGCGCATGACCCGAGGGTGCATCGGGGCTCACGAGCCCTATCTAAAAGAATGGGGGCGGCGCGAGGCTTCGCCTCCCAAACAGAAGACGGGCTCCCAGAGCCCTATCTAAGAATGGGGGCACATGAGGTTCGCCTCACGAAACAGAAGATCGGGCCCTGAGCCTATCTAAGAATGGGATCGGCCTTGAGGCCGCCTCTCCTCCCATCAGAAAAGATCAGGCCTCCCAGGAGCCTATCTAAAAGAATGGGGGCGTCGCGGCTTCGCCTCCCGAACAAAAATCGGGCCTCCCCGAGCCTATCTAACAAGAATGCGGGATCTTGTGAGGCCCTTACCTCGCACACACCAAACAAACAAGAGGAACCATCCAAAGTCCAAGCGCATTCTTTGAAGGCGTCGCGGTATAATCACGTCGATGTTATTAAAAACACTCGATATAGGGTACATCTCATCACGTTACAACACGAAGCACCAGGAACACAAATCGCGCTACACAACCTCGCGCGTCACGGGCGTAGACATCTTTGGGACAAAGTCCGCTCTTCCTATCGTCGCCTAAGCAAGCAGTTCCTCCTCAGAGGCCCCAGCGGACGATTAGTTTGCTCATATTACCTTTTGTACAACTACGTCTTGAGGAGTATCCAACGAGCTTGTCGAGGCCTCCCAGACGCGGAGGCACCAGGCCCACCGCCGCACCAGCCCCTGCGTGCCCGAAGGCCCGTGATCTCTTCACAAGACCTTCGCGGCCTCTACGCCTCAACACGGAAAACATCTTCATAGAACGATTCAGATTGGCCTCTTCCATCGGCCGCCACCTCGCGCCATGGCACATGATGTTCGGCGACCAAATCCTCGCGAGCCACTGCCGAGGATCTCGCTCCTCCTGCCGGGCGCTCATGGCTCATAAATCACGAGCCGCGCCCGTAGGCGAGAGACCCTCCGACGCGCTTAAACAAGCATCGCTCACTGTATAGACCACGGCGTCGACTTAAAACAACAAACTCGAGTACGATAAAGACGCGCATCGCCAAGACAAAAGGTTTTCTCATTCAACACCGTGAGCCATTACGAGCAAAAGCCCCGAGCAAAAAGTGTTTTTTGCTTGCCCACATCAAAAATAAAGGAAAAGAGATAGAAACAAGCAGAGAAGGCGCCCAAGCTACATTTCGCAACAGAGGCTACATTAGGAGTTTTGAGCAGCTCGAACAGCGGAGGGTCACACTTTGTCATCGCGGAGGGACCCTTGCTTATGCGTCGACCACAACACCGCTTTCGGTAAGCGGAGACTTTCCTTTAGCCTTCCTCGTTTCTTGATCTGGAAGGACTTGGTCGCATCTGCGTGCCGCGCGACGCCATAGAGTCCTCGGAAGGACCTTGCTCGTCTTGGCGCGTCGATCGTTCCACGCCGCTCCTCTCTCCGTTAGCACAGCGGCGGCGGGTAAAGCGCATCTATATCTTGCGCCCCTTAGCCTTTGTCTAAAAACGCCAGGTCTCGCGAAGTCGCCTTCGCGCGATGGTCTCCGTCGTCCGACGCGAGCACGATAGCCTCATGACGTTCTTCAACCGCTGAAGGTGATGTCTGTCTCGGTGGCGGTGAGTCCTCGCGAGGGCGCTGCACCAAGCTTCATCACAGCGTCCTCGGCATCACCAGCGCCTCAAGGTGGCGGACCCCATCTCCTCAAACAACTCGCTCGCCCGCCTCCTCCTCGGCGGCTTGAGCCCTTCTTAACCTCGGCTCGGGCCGAGCCACGACACTTGCTCACTCCAAAGTTTTTACCCTCGCCTCGAGGGAGGCGCCTTGCCGCTAAGGACCTCGCTTTTAGTGCTCATTCTCGACCTCTCATTGGATTTCTTGAAACACCGTGCGATGTCATCATCTAGCACCCGTGCTAGCATCATCGTCTGCGACACGATAACACCTCGTTCTTTGGACCCGCGAAGCGGCAAGAACAACAAAGTGGCACCAAAAGACAAACCTTCATCGCGTTCGCACGCACGCTCTCGATCATGTAAACATAGCCATCTTCTTGAAAAAGCAGGGAGGAGGCGAGTGAGCAAAATTCCCGCCGCCAAAACCTTCGCGAACTTGGGCTCCTGGCAGAAGTCTCGCGGACTGACAACGGGGCGCGTCTACCTGATCTGCGGCCACGGCCCACGAGTCGCGGTAGGAGTCCCAGACCCCACAGAACCGGTGGGGGCCTCCTTCGACGTCTTGGCCCGTCGCAGCATGCTCTCCTTCATCTCGGCCTCGGCATCGCCGCGTACAGGCGGCCACACAAGTGTCAAGGTATGCTACAGCAATCACCAAAACGGACTAGCGTTCGTACCTCGCGGAGACTGTGGAGCGAGTGCCTCCTCCGTAACAATGTCGGCCGCGCCCGTGGTGGCCAAGGGGTGCCCGAGTTACCTCCAACTCATGGCGTATACATGCGACGAGTCTCTTCGTCAAAGACTCCTCGATGGCAAGGCTGGTCAAGTCGATTCGCCCGTCGCCTTGGCCACCTCCGTGCGCTCGCCCGAGGGCATCCTCCGAGCGCCATCATCGGCCGAGCCGCTAGGCTACTGACGACGAAACCGCGAACTTCGCCGACCTCTCGGCTTTGGGACCGCGCACTGCTTGCCGCGAGGCGGTCCGCGTTATCCGCGCCCTCCGACGGACGGCCGCCTCGCAGGCCGACGCAGATGCCTTGCAACACCTCGTCAATCGGTCGGCTCCGCCCTCGCCTCGGCAAGCGCGCGTTTCTTCTTCCGGCATCCGGTCCGGACGTTCGAGAGGCGAAGCGGACGGACAGACTGCCCGATTGGCCGGCGATCGCGCGCCGTGACCGCGTTTGAATGTTCTCGCCGGTATCTGGCCCAGAAGCCTCTCTACGCCGCCCTCGTTGATAGCCTGGCTACGAGACAACAAGCGAACAAAAAATCCTGAGCCGTCACGAAGACAAAAGGCGAGGCAACGGAAAACGAGGCCGTCAGTCAACATTCATACCTTCGTGCCCGACAGCGGTCGGTGGCCGCGAACCATTTCTCCTATCTCCACGCTCGATCCGGGCAAGGGCCAAATCCGGCGCGAAATTCCTCGCTTGAATCCGGGTGGAGAATCGTCTTACATCCGCCAGAAATGCTGCGGAAACCTCTTCCGGCGGTCGGGCCCGCCGGGGCAGCCACAAGTCTTATCGACCCACCTCATGGCGCTGCCGCGTCTCTCGCGACGACACGTGGTAAAACCATCCGCGCCCGTCGATCGGTATCGGCCGGTTCGCCGGTAGGTGAGCACGTACATCGAGCATCGATAGCGCGGTGGAAGTTCCTGTTGCCAAAGTTCAATCTCGCGCATTGTTTTTTTCTTCTTGGTGTGGCGGCAAATGCGTGTAGATCTGCGACGATCGCTTCTCGCCTTCTTGGCGGCACGCAACATCGCTCGAAGACACCGAGCTTGCGATCGAATTCGGTGTGGCTGCGCCAGCTCCACCGTATAGTCGAACACGTCCTTGGCGAGGTCAACACCGACAGCGAAGCCGCGTCGAAGAACACGGCGAAGACAACGCCTCGTCGTCTCGGGGAGCCGGCTGGTTTCATTTCCGGCGCCGGTCCTTCTCCGGACTCTCCGGCTTACCCTGCGTCAACAAGGGTGCCGAGCACAAGGTTGGTTCTGAGGACCTCCCTTCGGCGGTATAAGCCACCTCGCCTTCATCTCTAGCACCCTCGCCATAACGGAGACCACAAACAAAGCGGCAACAAGCGCGAAGCTAACAGAGGAAGCGAAATGGCAATGGGGTGGTTCTGCTGAGGAGGCGCCGCATATTTATAGGCTAGGCGGACATCTGAGTGGAACTCGAGGCGTCCGGTCCCATCATGTATACGTCGGCCGTCGGCCGACAAGACGCTGTTGCTTTCATTCATGGCGCTAGCTCCGAGGCACCATGGCATGAAACAACAGCGCGCATACGCACGATTATGGCGTCACCAACCCTAACATCGCGAGTTCCGCCAAAGACAGAGACTTGCACCAACGTTTCCAAACCTTGCTTCGCCAAGCAGGGGCGCAGTGTGCTGAACCTTCGGGAGAAGCTGCAGTTTCACCATGGCGGCAGGGCCTCGGCCGCGAGGGCTTGTCATAGGGCGGCCAGCCCTCCACTAAGACGGCGACAACCCGAAGGACTGCGATGCCGGGGGCCCGCGAGGACCACGACGAAGGGCCTCCGGATGGGCCCCGAGGCCCCCCGGAGGAAGCGTCAAGGCTCGGAGGTGAACCGGAGGCACTCCCTGGGAGGTGTCTGGAGGTCCCGAGGTGGT
This sequence comes from Phyllostachys edulis, assembly GCA_036346405.1. NCBI lineage: Eukaryota > Viridiplantae > Streptophyta > Magnoliopsida > Poales > Poaceae > Phyllostachys > Phyllostachys edulis. The sequence goes on along the minus strand of CM070556.1, from coordinate 80,730,173 downwards.
CCCCGAGGCCGGAGGGTCCCCTGGTCTCCTGGAGGCATGACTGAGACACCCGAAGAAAGGCTCAAAGGTCCTCGTCCTGACCAGTAGGAGCACACGGAGGTAGGCCCGTCCACCACCCGGTAGGCTAGGTCGAGGAGGACCACCATGCTCCGGACCTACTCCTAGGCTTAGAAACTCCTCACGCCCCCACGTTAGTGTGCTTCGCTGGGGTACAAGTGTAATTCCATGTGCCCGAGGCAAGAGGCTATAAGTAGCCCTCCCCCCCACCGTAAAAGGATCCTTCTTTGGCAATAAAAGTGAGAGCATTTCTAGTCCGAACTCCACATCTGAGACCCTTCGGCCCCTTCTTACGAGGCGGAGGTCTCCTCTCTTGTTTACTGTCTGGTCCGGTTTATACCACGACAGTAATTAAACTAGATTATTTCGATAGACACATCCCTAATTAATTTGACTGTGACTAGGGAGTTTTTCACTCATTTAGCCTCCTTTTGAAGTGAAATAGCAAAAATAGCTCCTCCCAACGAAATAGCAAAAAATAACACCCTGTCGCGCTCAAAATGCACGGCAGGGGGCCTCTGCGCCCAGCGCGTGGCAGGCACACTGTTGCGCCACCATCGGCGGCGGGTGACCCAGTCACCTGCGCAGCTCGCCTTGCACCGACCAGCAGATCGTCGGCGCCGAATGGGAGGCCGCCACGTGGGACGACCTACTATTACACGTGTAGAAGAATCCTGCACATTGTCAGCACATAATACTTCCTTTATTGGTAGCACTAGTGTAGCAGCATATTAATTACTTTATTCGGCTGTTTCTTGTTCAATCCTCACTCATGTTGCTAGGCTGTTTCTTGTTCAATCCTCACTCATGTTGCTAGTGCGCAGGCACTTGCCAATGCTAGGAAGCAGGCAGAATGAACCAAACGAAAACGATGGAGCAGGCGATAATGTTACCATTTTGTTGCCTATAGCCATCGCCCATGGTAGCTCAGCTCTGATATGCATGATGACAGCGCTTCTCTTACCATCTTGTTGCCTGCTTCCACGTACAGAACGTCTTCAAACAGACTCTTTGCCTGCTCCAGAAGCCTTATCTTCTCCTTGCTGCTCCCAGAGCGGAGATGGGATCGCTGCTGCAGCGCGGTGCCCCATCTGTAGAGAGCTGCAATGCCGTATCATTCTCACATGAGCACCACACGAAAACAATCAGAGGTAGGGAATGAAAGAGCAACTCCTTTTGCACAAGCTCAAACTTGTAAATTCAACAGAGTGGTATCCAACCTTCTGGAGCGTAACTGTTGCTTTTGGACAGCATGGCATCAAACTTATCGATTGCAGCCAAATACACCCGATCAGCATCAACTGCAGCTTCCTGCACCGGTTTTTCCACTAAATGTGACTAGAATGAACAAATTTTCAGGTCAAGCGTATAAATAGTAAAGCATGTATTAACCTTAACATTTAGCAGCATGTTACTTTGTCAGAAAGTGTTCATGGATGTGTAGTATTTGAGTTTCTAGCAAGGTAGTTAGGATCGCTATTCTACTCATAGAGTCTTACGATTCTACGAACCCACGACAGCCTATCGATCCAAATTGCACTGTCAATCCTACTTGTAGAGACTTAGGGTAAAAAAAATTTGCAATTTTTTTTTAGAGGCCAGGCTTTGCTGATATTTTGTTTTAGAGCAAAATTTGTTGACATTAATTTCTGAGAATGAAACTATAAATAAATAATGAGCATGCAAAATATTGTATCAGTGTGGTAATGCTAGTACAAATATCTATATTATGGCATGAGCAATCTTGAGCTTGATAATAATAAGCTATTTTTATTCCTGGAATATGTCTAACTGCTTTTAAGGAACATGTAAGTGGTAAACCATATAAGAATCATACAAATTTATAGTATAGATGTTAAATATGTGTATTTTTACAATTCCGTAGAATCGTCGATTCTACGATTTGATACTACGATTTCGATCCTACTGAAGGCAAATCGATCCAACTCAGGATCTCGACTCTGACTGCCTTGGTTTCTAGGGTACAAAACAAGGCATTCCCACCAAGCTAAATGATTGCAGAATAACTAATATATATATATATATATATATATATATATATATATATATATTATATATATATATATATTTTGGTTCTCATTTTACCAATATCACAGGGAAACTATGAGGCAACACTATATCCAAAGGTATACATGAACTATTAAGTGATAAAGACCACGGCAGCTTGTCATGTGAGCATGCATATAGTTGATAGAAGTGTATTGCTGTCCATACCGGTCCGATATCGGCAAGTAGCTGGGCTCGAAAGATAAGTGCCAGTCCCCAATTGTACAATGCCTTGACATCACCCGAATCGATCGACAGGGCCATCCTATAGCTTCTCCCAGCCTCAACAAGGAGGCTTTCACACTCCTCACAAACACCCACTAGAGCAGACGAAATGTTGTCTCTGCTTAGGATTCTTCGATCAAGCTTCCTGGATCGTGAAACACGCTCTCTTCCATTTAGATAAGCCCCGCTGTTGGACAAGAGTGTTCTCAGCTCGCGACTAATCTTGAGCTTGAGCTCTCCATGGAGGAGGTATGTGTTCCCTAGCTGACCCACCGCTACCAAACTTGTTGGCCTCAGAGCTACAGCTGTGGAAAGAAGCCTTGCTGATTTGTACAGCAACGCATCTGCAGTCTCTTCATCAGCCCTGGCCATCATGCATTCCCTCGCCTTCCACAAGATCTCCGCGGCCTCCTTAAAGTTGCGGCTGAATTCTTCACCATCTGAATCCGTGGCAGCACTCTCATCATGTGTAGGATCAAAGCTGGCAGCCTTACCCACGAAGTGGTCGGCTGGCCGCTCTTGTGCTTCACTCGCTTGGCCCTCACCGCCGCGACGCTCAATCTTCAACCTGTAGGACCTGTCCCGAATTTCGAGCGTCCTCTCTAGCAAAGAGGACTCCATGGATTCAGTGGCAAAGCTACCGCCTTGAAAGGGATCATTCCGCACACCGTCGCGCCCATACCTGTGCTTGAACACCAGTCTCTCCAATCCACCATCTTCCTGTGTGCCCTGAGCAACGAACCCTGCATCATCCAATCCGTTGACATCCTTGTCGAACGGCAGCATGTCAAGTGCAGCCATTGCAGTTCCTGTACCGATGACCGCTGAATCCAATGAGCTGTCTTTAGCGATGCTGGGCTTTGTACCAGCATGGATTGGTGAATCCAAGAGTTTATCCGCATCCTCTTGTTGAGATTGAGCACCAGCAGCAGCGATAGCATCCTTGTTCCCCTTGTCCGGCACTGCAGCATCTGAATTACTCTTGTCCTTGGGCTTCTTCCTCGGCGAGCTGAAGCTGAGCTCCCGCATGGTCTCCCGAGCCCAGCCACCGAAATAGCGGGCGACCCCCTTGGCCACATCCCCAAGCACGGGCGGGAGCGCATCGGACGCGGTGGTGGTGTTGCCGCCTTGGCTAGCCAATCGGGCGGCGTCCACGACCGCATCGCGCACGCGATCGACGGCGTCGAGGAGAAGGCCCGTGTCGGCGCCGGCGCCGGCGCCGGCAGAGGCCAATTGGTCCTTGAAGGCGCGGACCTGGGCGTCGAGATCGGCGAGGCGGTGCGATTGGGAGGAGGAAGGGGAGGCAGGGGCGAGGTGCCTGGCGGCGAATCCTGCGGCGAAGGCGACTGCGAGGAGGGGGATGGGAGGGAGGCGGGAGAGGGAGAGGGCGGCGACAGGGAGGAGGAGGAGGAGCGGCAGCAGGGCATGGGATTGTGGGAGTTGGAGCGGGGGCGGGGGCGCGAAGGGGAGGTCGGGGTCGGCGGCGAGGTCGGCCCAGCCGTTGTACGAGGAGGAGGAGCAGCGGGTGGAGGCGGCAGGTCTCCTCCTCAAGTTGAAGTAGACGGGGAGGAGAGGCCGCGGGAGGCGATGCGGCGACAGGGGCCTGACCCTGAAGATCTTGAAGAGGAAGAGAGCCTGCTGCTGCTGCTGCGGCTGCGGCTGCGAGGGGGAGGAGGAAGCGGGGAGAGGAGTGATGGAGGAGGAGGAGGAGCAAGGCAAGGTTGCTGCTGCCATTGGGATTGGGGTCCCTTCCCAGTTCCCACATCCGTCGACCTGGAATCTATCTTTTTTAGAGGTAAAAAGGCATGATTCAGCTACCCAGGAACAAAAATGTCAGTGAAGTTTCAGCTTCCCTCCCTCTCTGAAACTTTGGATGGAATTGAACTAGTGCCACGAATAAATTACGCCTACATAAATGACATGAGAACTAAACATGACGATAAGTAATATAAACAACAGAACGTATAGATGAACCATGACGATAAGTAATATGAACAACAGAACGTAAATGTGAAGTACCAGATGTTATCGATACGAAGCGAAGAGTGTCGCAGACACGAAGGAGAGGACGGCGTCGATGGTGAAGACGCCGATGTAGACGATGCAGGGAACGGCGAGCAGTCGCGAGTCGCTTTCCAAAAACCTGATTCATCCTCTCCCGTATAGGATCGCTGTAAGATCGAGGAGGCTGACTAGAGTGGTTGAATTGGCGGTTTTAAAAATCTTTTGGCTAAAACCGATTTCTAATGCAGAAGCTAACAACAATTCAGTTTTGCACAATTAAAACCTAAATCAACTAGTCTTGACTAAGTGCACCAACAATATAAGACTATTGATAATGATAGCAAACATACAAAGACATGTACGCAATTTAATTCTAGGAATGTAAATTGCAATAGAGTACAGCACAAGAAGGCAAACCACAATGACACAACGATGTTTTACTGTGGTGTTCGGAGACTTGCCAGTCTCCCATAATCCACGTTGGACCGGCTCCACAATTTGAATCAACACCTCCGATGTAAGTCCAACCACTTGGACTGCGCCAACCTGGTCAGACCGCTCAACAGAATAAAGTGATATTCCAGAAAAAACACCTTCTCTGGAAAAAGCTGACCGGGTCACTTGACCCGGAGGTCCGGTCAGACCGGCTAACACATAGCGGTCAGATCGGCCAACACATGGTGGTCAGACCAACACCCAAAACCAAAAAAACGCATTTTCTAGAAAAAGCTAACCGAGTCACATGACCCAGAGGTCCAGTCAGACCGGGGTCCCACCAGTCAGACCGGTCAACCATGGCAGTCAGACCGCCAAAACAACGAACCGACACACAGCCCGGTTAACCTTTCAAGGGCTGGTCAGACCGCCCAAAAGCCTGCAGTCTAACCGCCAGAGACTTGGAAACACAGATATTGCATTCTGCTTCAACTCAATTTGCAAAACACATTTGCTAGTGATACGCGATGCAAACAAGGGTTAAGTGCGAGATTCTTAACAAGTTGTAAAACATATTTGCCAACTTTTAGAATCACACCACAAGGAATAGGGTACATGGATTTAAACCATTTGTAAAACACATTCGCAAACTAAAGTCACATGCTACAAGGATTATGCATGAGCCTCAGCTATTTGCAAAACGCATTCACAAATATTGGCAGCGTGCTAACGAGAGCTAGAGCAAGTACAACAAACTATCAACACATGACACTCTCAAGCTACTAGTCAATAGTCCTCTTAATAGTACGACAACCTATACTAGCAATCCGGTCTCCAACCAAACACCAAGACCGGTAAAAGACTAGGAACACATTCTTAGCCCTGGCTAGTCATACCTTTGCTTTGTATATTTACTTGAAGCTTGATGACGCACATCTTCTCTTCAAGACCGGATCATTGACTTGATAATCATCAACACATGATGATTTTCTTTACTTCAAGATCTTGACTTGAATATGCATCAACCTATGATGCATTCTTTCACTTAACCTCTATCAACATATGATGGGTCTTCTCTTGACTTAACGATCAACTCATGATCATCTCCTCTTCGAGATCTTGATACACATCAACACACGATGCATCCTTTACTCCAAGCTCTTGACTTCAATATCATTAACACATGATAATCTTCTACACTTCGGGATCTTGACTTGAACATCATCAGCACATGATGATTTTCTTCATCCCGAGTCTTGACTTGATGACGAAAAAGGGTATGTACGCGAAAGTCTTAGTCCTTGTGCTGTTCCGGTCATTCTTGTTCCTAAGAAAGATGGTCATGGAGAATGTGCGTAAACTGTAGAGCTATCAACAATATTACCATTCGTTATCGTCATCCTATTCCTAGATTAGATTATATGCTTGATGAATTGAGTGGCTCTACTATCTTTTCTAATATTGATTTGCGTAGTGGATACCATCAAATTAGAATGAAACATGGTGATGAGTGGAAGACAGCTTTTAAAACAAAATTTGGCTTGTATGAATGGTTAGTGATGCCTTTTGGTTTATCTAATGCTCCTAGTACATTCATGCAATTAATGAACCATGTTTTGAGACATTTCATTGGCAAATTTGTGGTAGTCTATTTTGATGACATTTTGATATATAGCCGCTCATTGGAAGAACATGTTGAACACGTTAGGCAAGTGCTAGAAGTGCTTAGAACTGAACAATTGTATGCTAATCTTGAGAAGTATACTTTTTGCACAAACAAAGTGGTGTCCTTAGGCTATGTTGTTTCAGCTCATGGAATTGAAGTAGACGACTCTAAAGTTGAAGCTATTCGAAATTGGCCTACTCCTGTCAATGTTAGTCAAATTCGTAGCTTTCATGGGCTTGCTGGTTTTTATCGACGTTTTGTGAAAGATTTTAGCACCATTGCTGCCCCATTAAATGAATTAACTAAAAAGGGTGTTGCTTTTGAATGGGGAGTATCACAGGATAAAGTCTTTACTGAACTAAATAAGTGTTTGACTGAAGCACCATTGCTTGTTTTACCTGATTTTACTAAAACTTTTGAGATTGAATGTGATGCTAATGGAATAGGTATTGGTGGTGTTTTGATGCAAGAAAGAAAACATGTTGCATACTTTAGTGAGAAACTTAGTGGTGCACAATTGAATTATCCTATTTATGACAAAGAATTATATGCTCTTATGCGTACTTTAGAGACTTGGCAACATTATCTTTGGCATAGAGAATTCATTATTCATTCTGATCATGAAGCTTTGAAATACTTGAAAGGACAAGCTAAACTGAATCGTAGACATGCTAAGTGGGTTGAATTCATTGAGACTTTTCCATACGTTGTTAAATACAAGAAAGGCAAAGAGAATGTGGTAGTTGATGCATTGTCTAGAAAAAATGTGCTTTTAACTCAGTTGGAAGTAAAGGTACCGGGATTAGAGAGTTTGAAAGAATTATATACTTCTGATCATGAATTTTTAGCACCATATTCTAAATGCAAAGATAGGAAAGGATGGGACAAGTATCATATCCATGATGGTTTTCTATTTCGAACTAACAAGTGATGTGTTCCAGATTCTTTCGTGCGTTTGCTATTGTTGCAGGAATTTCATGCATGGGGATTGATGGGATATTTTGGTAGGGAGAAGACCTTTATGATGTTGGCCGATCACTTTTATTGGCCAAAGATGAGGCGTGATGTTGAGAGGTTTGTTCAGCGTTGTGTTACATGCCATAAAGCTAAGTCTAAACTCAATCCACATGGTTTGTATACTCCACTTCCAGTTCCTAGTGCTCCTTGGGAAGATATTAGCATGGACTTTGTTTTGGGATTGCCTAGGACTAAGAGGGGGAGGGATTCTGTTTTTGTAGTTGTGGATAGGTTTTCTAAGATGGCACACTTTATTCCTTGTCATAAGAGTGATTATGCGTCGCATGTAGCCGACTTGTTTTTCAGGGAAATTACGAGATTGCATGGCGTGCTTCGCACCATTGTTTATGAGCCATTTTCTGGAAGACTTTGTGGGCTAAGCTTGGGACAAAGTTACTCTTTTCGACAACTTGTCACCCACAAACTGATGGACAAACGGAGGTGGTGAACCATACACTCTCCATGTTGCTGCGAACAATGATTAAAAATAACCTAAAAGAGTGGGAGGACTGTCTGCCGCATGTGGAATTTGCTTATAATCGGGCGGTGCATTCTACTACTCAATTGTGTCCATTCGAGGTGGTGTATGGCTTCAAACCGATCACACCACTTGATTTGCTACCACTTCTATTACAAGAACGTGCTAATATGAAGGCCTGCACGCGTGCTGATTTTGTAAAGAAACTTTATGAAAAGACTAGAGAGGTAATTGAGGTAAAGGTACGTTCTTATGCTTCCAAAGCTAACAAAACTAGAAAGAAAATGATATTCAAACCAGGTGATTTAGTATGGGTTCATCTTCGCAAAGAACGCTTTCCAAAAAGACGTAAATCAAAATTGATGTCCCATGGTGATGGTCCTTTTAAAGTGCTTGCCAAGATCAACGATAATGCTTACAATATTGAGCTTCCGGGAGACGACTATGCAGTAAGTATCACTTTTAATGCTGCTGATTTATCACCATTTTTTGGCACGACGATACAGAGTCGAGGACGACTCCTTTTGAAGAGGGGGAGGATGATGAGGGCATCCCTACTACTACTACATCTTCCACTCCAAGTGTACATGAGGATGTTTATGAAGCACCAAAAGGTCCAATGACTAGAGCAAGAGTTAAACTTTTAAATAAACATGTGAATTTGTTTCTTAATGCATTGCCTTCTATTGATGAGGACAATATACTAACTTATGTTGTTTTCTTGTGTATTGGTAGGTTTGAAGAACATGGAGAGGCATTACCAGCCCATGCAGTCATCAACTCCAAGCCCATATGCATGAAGGGAAAGTCCAAGGCGTGAGAAACCCAAAGCAAGTCACGGTCAAGCCGGTTGGACAACCAACATGCTGAGCAAGCTACGGTCAAGCATGTGGTTTGGCAGCCAACATGCAAAGCAAGCTACGGTCAACCCATGTCCAACCACGGTCAAGCCATGTGGTGCAACCCACATACCAAGCTTGCGGTCAAGCATGTTCAGCCTTGTACTCCTAGTTGATTAGTGGATATAGTCCAAATGACTCGGTCGTCTAGTCGAGCTTCAATCAAAACCGGCCCAAGGCCCATGCGTGCATGTGTAACCGCGTAAGGAGAGGTTGGGATGTTTTAAGTAGCAGCCGCCGCCTTCATGTAGGACGGACCAGATTTTTATGAGATTAAACAAAAATAGATTGCTTTCTTCTTGATGGCCGATGGCATCAATGGGGAAAATTGAGAGTTCTTGCTAATTGAGATCGTTCAACCTTTCCGCTGGGAATTGGGAGCGCGATAGGGCTCGCTTGGTGGTCATAAAGTCTGGCGCGTGAATTCTCGCGAATTAAAGAGTGTTCGTTCTTGCATTGGCAACAGGGGATCATTAAGATTCGAGAGGCTACACGTGAGTATTTTGATCCTACGTCGAGAAGATCGGGCGACCCCGTATCATCTCAGATTTAACTACTATAAACCTATAGGCAGTATTGCAATGAGCATATCCTAGAAAGACACAATCCATAGTTTTTTGTCCAAGTTTGCGCTTTTTAGATATCGGTACATTGACTTTTGCCAAGCACCCCCAAGTGTGCAAGTAGGATAGTTATGGTTTTCTCCCTTTCCATCCTTCATATGGAGTAATCTCACTATTCTTAGTGGGAACTCTGTTCAGGACATGATTCGAGGTCAGTACAACCTCCCCCCATCATGCCTTAGATAAACCCGTAGTGTCTAACTTGGTATTAACCAAGTCACTCAACGTGTGGTTCTTTCTTTCAACAATCACATTGGATTGAAGTGAATAGGAAGGTGTCCTCTCATGGATAATTCCGTGCTCTACACAGAATTGGGAGAACTCATTTGAGAAATACTCTCCACCACGATCTGACTGAAGTCTTTTGATTTTTCCTTCTAGTTGATTCTCAACTTCAGCCTTATAAGTTTTAAAGTAGTATAGAGCCTCATCTTTTGTTTTCAACATATACACATAACAATATCTAGAAGCATCATCAATTAAAATCTTGAAATATATTTTCCCTCCTTTTGTCAACACACCATTCATTTCACAGAGATATGAATGTATGAGTTCTAACGGTGCCAAATTTCTTTCCTCCGCAACTTTATGAAGTTTGCGAGGTTGCTTTGCTTGTACACAAGTTTGGCATTTAGCACATTTGACTATAGAGAGTTTCGGAATTAAATTCAAGCTGGATAGTCGAGACATACAACCAAAATTTATGTGACACAAACGTGAGTGCCAAACGTTGGCCTCATCCCCATTATTTGGATCACAAATATGGTTCACAACCTTATTACAGAAATCTGAAAGGGAAAAGCGGAACAAGCCTCCGCAATCATAGCATTTTCCAATTAAAAAATCCAAATTTAGAAATGACTACTTTATTTGACTCAAAAACCAACTTATACCCATCTCTACACAGAAGGGAGCCACTGACGAGAATCTTATTTATTGAGAGGACATGCTACACGTTCTTCAGCTACATGATCCCGAAGTAAACTTCAGATCTACCGTGCCAACACCAAGAATAGAGGCATGCGAACTATTTCCTATCAACATGGAGGAAGCCCGAGCGACCTGATAAGAAGAAAACAGGGCACATCAGCACATACGTGAATATTAACCCCTATGTCAATCCACCAGTCGGTGGAATGACAGATTAAAAGAACAATAGGTAAATTACCATACCCAGATGTCCCTACTCCGGTATCGTCAATAGTCACATTCACAGACTTGGTCTGGCCACGCTCATTCTTTCTGCTTTTACAGCTAGGACATTTGTTGGCCTAGTGTTCGTCCTTACCACAAACATAGCAGACATCTTTTTCTTTGTGTGGCTTGTTATTTTTTCTTAAAGTTGGTGGACTATACGTCATTGGCCTTTCCCTTGAACTTTACGTTACTATGGTGTTGTACGACATTGGTGCTGGACTGTCCTTTGGCCACCTTAGGATGCACATCCTTCGCCCGAGCTTTCTCTTCAACATCATGGTACGCAATCAGATCCTCAACGGAAATATTTTGTCTCATGTGTTTCAAAGATGTAGCAAAATTCCTCTAGAAAGAGGGTAATTTGGCAATGATGCCACCAACCACAAATTTATCAGATAATATGCATTTGAGGTGGTCGAGTTCCCTCTCAATGAATTGTATTTCATGAGCCTGCTCGACTACAAAACGGTTCTCAACCATCTTGTAGTCATGATAATGCTCAATGGTATATGTGGCGACCCAACCCTAGGGCACCCGAGAGGTCCTCCGGGATCTCCTAGGACGTCCCTTGGGACCTCCTAGGAGGTCCGATTGTACCCCTCGAGGCTCGGGTAGGATCTGCCCCTGGTAGTACCAATCGAGTCTCCCGCAGGGCTACTCGAGGGTACCACCGTGGGGAGCGGGAGTCACGGGAGGTCCTCTCATCGCCACGACCAACTCGGGAGAGGTCGAAGGACTGACTGAGGAGGTCGTGAGGCTTGAGGATCACCTGTGATTCCAGGCGTGAATGAGCTAGTCCCAAGGATCTCAAGCTAGCTCTTCCTGACATACAAGAATGGTAACATCCACGACATAACTTTATTTAGAACATATCAAAGGAGTTGTTTACAAAAGGTGGCCTTGGGCCAAAAGCAAGCTTACAAAAGAGCGGAAACAGACGTCCATCCACTATACCACAGGCAAAATGGCTGGAGGGCACAACCTACACGTCTGGTCCTCTTCTTCCTTCTTTGTTGTCTTCCCTGATAAAATTTGCATTGAGCAAGAGTGAGCACTACCACTGTGCTCGCAAGTCACACCCGTGGAGTAACAACATGACATGCATACATGGATGTACAAAAGAAGGCATAATAGGGTTAATTTGCGTAAAGCCAAGTTTCTTTCAATTACAAATACTAGGTTCCAAAGCAGGTTTTTAATAGATAAAATCCATTTTCAAAACTTGATTTTCAGTTGGATAGCATTCATCATCGAGATGGTGAAGGATACCCTCCTGTCACAAGGCTCCCTGCCCAAAACCCATGGGATGGAAATCCCAAAACAGTTTATTAAACATTTTTAGAAACCCAAAACCAATATCTAACTCTGGTAGTCATTTGCCGGCATGTCCATATTTGTGGACCTTTGCTATTGAATAGATTTAACTCGTGAGGATGTGCACTTTACCCACATGACATGATTTCTCTAGTTTATCGGCATCCGTCAATGCCACCTCTCACTACCAAAGGTAAGAGGTCTAGAGCTCATGACAAGGCCTTTACAATGCATTATTCCACCACGGCCCCTCCTTGCTAAGGTTTACGCCTCCTTTGGATCTGAATCACAGGATCTGAGCCCCCTCTTGCACCGATGGGAAACATAGGTCATGAAAGACCATAGGCCATAAAGACCTCCCACACATCCAAATGGAACAACAGCGGTGGAATTTACGCAAATTAATTGGCGGTCCCACACCCATCTTGGAGACATGTGGTTGCGATTTTGGTATAGCCCATTATAGGCCTAGCATTGGCGGCTCAAAGACCGGTCATCAAGCGACTTGGCGACAACCACAAACCCTGGACCTCCACCTTATCCAGGATAGAGTCCGTGCATAAACCTTGCACCAACCAAGCAAACCAATTCGCCCAAGCCTAAATCAGTTTTCCTTTTCTTTGCTTCCCCAGCAATATTTCCATACTCCCATGACAACCCAATGTCATGGTCAAAACATTTTAATAGTAGTTGGTCCCGAAGGTAAAGATTTTCCCAAATCAAGTACTTTTGGTCTAAGCAAGACTAAGCATTTGGTTTTTCAATTGCTCCTGGTTCACACTAATGTATCAACCAAATTTTGTCTAAGATGACAACAGATTTGGTTCAATGTCAAGGTTGGCCATATGAAGGAAATAGGCATAACTATGTGTTCAAAGACAGGTATTGAAATAACTTGGTAGAAATAAGCATGCATTATACTTTGAAACTGAACATAAATAAATTGAAATATTGGGTGCAATATGATCAAGAGCATGACTTGCCTTGCTCACTGTCTTGAGAGTATTCTTCTTCAGTACACTCACGCTCCTCAGTGCCCTCGCGCTCTATACGGAAGAAAAGGAGACAAATTCAAGCCAAGTTCCAAATAAAGAACCAAAGGAACTTCAAAATAAACTCCAAAACTCAACCAACAGAAACATCTCACGCTCAAAATAGGTTCTTTAGGAGAGGTCCCAACTTACTGGGGAGAGGTCCAACGAGGAAGGTCCTCACAGAAGACCAGGGGGTGACTTTTAGCAAAATACCACGATGGTGATGATCGCGCAGAGTCCAGAGAGGTGATCCTCATACAAAACCCATAGAGTTCCGAAGAATCTATAGGAAGAGGTCCTGGAAGTGACATAACCTCTTATTGTGGCGATAAGAACAAGAACAGAGCAATACACAAGGAGGCTTACCAGCAATAAGAAGGAGGTGACGGGTGAAAGGGAGGTCGAAGGCAGTATAGGCGGTTAAGGTCAATGCCCAAGCTCCTGTCGAGCCTCCAATGGTGAAAATACGATGAAGAGGGGTGCTCCTGGCGATTCTCTTAGCAGCAAGGCCTTTCCAGGAAGCTACTGAGTGTGAGCCAAAGTGTAGAATGTGGGAAAAAGGTGGCCAAGAAGGGCTCCCGGGGCCAGTTATAGTCAAAGAGAGTGAAAAGACCATTCCATGCGTACATGATTTGGTGAGCATGAAAAATAGGCAAAAGGTACGGGGATGTCAAAAGAAAATAATAAAGGACATTGTGTACTGCTACGGGAGGAGACTAGAAAAGACACCAATAGTGCCCCAGAATGACCCCATTCAATGGAAGCAGCCACTTTCATGGCCGCATTTAATGCGACAATACATGCATTAAATGCTCATGGTACTAGTGTGGCGGGAAACATAAGAATGGGTAAGCTTTGGCAGTGGGACCATCAAATCTAAAGCAGTTGGGTCAAGAGGAGGTCCCAACCCATGAGAGGTATTTTGAGGAGGTCAAGAAAGGCTTAGGAGATGCTAAGATCCGAGGAGTGCAGGTCAGAGGATCAAATCCCAAGGAGGTGCGGATGGTTAGGATTTCCAAGGAGGTCCTAACAATCGGATCTGCCAAAGAAGGAGGTGCAGACGGTTAAGATCTCCAAGGGAGGTCTTAACGGTCCAGATTACCGAGGAGGTCTGGACATGGGGAGGTCCAGATACACATGGAGGAGGTCCACGCGACAAGAGGTTCTGACATCCAAGATCCCATCAAGGGAGGTCCTGGCTGAGGGGATGTAACACCCTGATTTTCGGAGCCTTTTTGGAAATTTTCAAAATAAAAAGAACCATTTGGTTTTGATGAGAATTCGAAGCTTAACCTGAGAATTTTGGAATTTGAAGAGTTTAAAATGACTAAACTAAACTTCAACTAATCCAAAGCTTAGTTCTTTTGGTGTGGCTCTAGCTCTCTAGAGCTATCTCTCCTCTTTTCCTTTCCTCTATCCTATATTTGGACATTCTTATATGTCCAGACCGTCCCTCTTGTTGGACCTCTGATTGTTGTTATTTCTCCCTTGTCTTTGCGGGTCCTTCCTCTCCCCTGGAAATCTCTCTCTATTGAGACCTTTTGTCTAGTCTACCTCTTTGGTCCAGATCACCTTTGGGCCGGGACCTCTCTCTTAAGCTTTCTTTTGTAGTTTGGACCTCTTGAGGTTTAGGCTTCCTTTGTAGCTAGACCTCCTCTGAGGTCTAGATCATCCTTGTGGCTTTAAACCACTTTCCTTTTTATTTGGGTACTCTCTTGGATCGAGATCCTCTCGTGTCCGAGACCTTCCCTTTGGTTTGGGCGCTTTGGATCTCTTTGTTGATTTAAATCTCTTTGGTTCGAGATCTCCTTCACGTGTTCGGACTTTTTCTAAGTCTAGACTTCCGGATGATTAGACCCTTTTGTATGCCCAAACCTTCTTACCACTTGGACCTCACCTATGGTGCGGATCTCTTCTTTGTCTTAATCTATTTGATGTACGTATCTCTTTTTGATCATAGACCTCATTCTTTGTTTGGGTATACTCTTGTGCTAGACCTCCCTCAAGTCTTTTGCTTGAGTTTCCCTCATGCTCACTTTGGGCATGATAATTCACTTGAACCCACTCGTGTCCAATTAGACCTTCTTTGCATTTGATTGAACCACCTTTGTGCTCAAATTGGACCTCCCTGGTCAGATTTTCTTCTCTGGCTTAGACCTCCTTAGGGTCTAGGTCTCCCCTCCTCTTAAGCTTGAGTTCCTTATATGCTCTTGTGAACCTCTCGGTGATCACTTGGACTCCTTTTCGCATACGATCCTTGTAATGTTTTCTTTGGAAAAGTCCTCCTAGTGCAATCTGGTATTACTGCCCCAACTTCATGGTATTACTGTTTTCTAGGACCTCCCTCATGTTCCTTTGGGCCTCTCTCCATGATTCAGACCTCACCTGGTGGATCTAGCGATTCAGGCCTCTTAGTGTTAGATACGGGGCCCAGACCTCATGCTTGTCAAATCTAACAGTTTTGATCTTGTCCTTGATAGATCTGAGGGCTCCAATTCCTCCGCGTATCTTTGCTTCGCGGACCTCCTTTCTTTCCCAATCGTGGCCGTTAGGATCTCCGTGTGAGGTCCTAGCCATCGAGATCTCCACCTTTCTATTTGAGCTTGACCTTGGGACCTTGGTGAGTAGGTCGTTGGACTTCTGTCCAGATGACCTCCTCCTGGTTGTGTCTGCTAGACCTCCCTGTCCTTTGACCTCATCCTAACCGCCCAGACCTCCTCCGAGTAGGCCTAGACCGTTAAGTTGTTCCTTGATCGTATCTGAGCCATCGAGACCTCTTTCAGAGATGATCTAAACCGCTCCGACCTCCTTTGATCATCATCTCTGAGCCGCTCAGATCTCCTTGCTTATTTCCTTGATCGTCGGGATCTCTCGACTTTTGATCTTAACCGTCGGACCTCCCTTGTGAGATCGTGACCGCCGACCTCCCCTTGTGAGATCGTGACCGGACCTCCCCTTGTGAGATCGGACCGTCGGGACCCTGACCTTTTATGGGTCATGTCCTCGGGACCATCTCGTGGGTGTGTCTTGGACCTCTGTCCATGAGACCCCCCCTTGTGTGTCCTTTGGACCTCCTTGCCTTGATCTTAATCGTTAAAGCTCTCTTGATTTCATCGGTAGTTGAAACCTCCCACGAGTTGATCTCACTCGCTAAGGACCTCCTAGACCAAATCTTGACCGCAATTTCATTTCAATCCTTTGAACCTCTTTTGTCCTTGAGGACCTCCTTGCGTCCTCTGGGGCCTCCTCCTTGTTTAGTTGGATCTTTCCATGTCCTTGAGGACCTCTTCGTGTTCTCTAGGACCTCCCTTTATGCGGATCCCAGCCGTCCGGACCTCCCTTGCAGAGATCTCAGCGATCGGGACCTCCCCATGTCCAGGACCTCCTGTTGAGTTTTGGACCTCCTTTAGGTTCCAACTTCCCTATGGTGTGCAGACCCTTATGGTCTGGACCTCCCTTTTGTGGTTAGACCTTGTGGTTTAGACCTCTAATGTCTTTTGCACCTCATGTCCTTAGACCTCCTTGTGGCCTTTAGGACCTTTTGTCCTCAAATACCTCCCTGTCTGTCTGCAGGACCTCCTCTGTGGATCTCCTCGCAGGACCTCCTCCTTGGACTGTTCCCTTTGACCAAGCTGTTCACCCTTTTGACTGGTTTCCCTTGGCTCTTAAGTGCATTTGATGTGGGATGAGTCACATTAAGTGCTGCCATCTACCCTTGTCCACTTTTCTACTTTTTGTTACATCCCTTGCTTTCTTTATCCTTTCTAGTACCTTGGGGTAGTTTGCCTTTGTACCAGTACACTGAATTCGGTCACCTTCTTTTTATAATGCTTCCATTCTTTTTCTCTCCTTTAAATAGAGCACCGGGGGCACCCACCCCCTGTGTTCTTCATTCGGCCTCTGCTCTCGGCTCTCTGTTTTGAGGAGCTCTCAAGCCCCTGGTTCGGACCCCCTGGGCAGAGCTCTTCACCCATCAGACCTCCTCCCAAGGATCTTCTCTGGTTTTTCTTTTAGTATCATCCTCTGCTATTTACCTCTTGCTCAGTTCATCCGGATTTCATTTGGATCTTTATTTGCTTTGCTTTGTATACGTGTAGATCTTGGCGTTCGAGAGCGAGTTGTGTGAGAGAATAGAATCTTAAGCTACCAAGCAAGAGGCAAGTTACACTCTTGATCATATTGCACCCGTTTCTCAAATTATTTATGTTCAATTTCAAAGTATAATGCATGCTTATTTCTACCAAGTTATTTCAATACCTGTCTTTAAACACATAGTTATGTCTAATTCCTTCATATGGCCAACTTGACATTGAACCCAATCTGTTGTCACCGTAGACAAAACCTGGATTATACATTAGTGTGAACCAGGAGCAATTGTAAAACCAAATGCTTAGACTTGCTTAGACCAAAAATGCTTGATTTGGGAAATCTTTACCTTCATGACCAACTATTGTTTAAAATGTTTTAACCATGACATTGGGGTGTCATGGGCGTATGGAAATATTCTTTGGGAAGCAAAGAAAAGGAAAAAGGAAAATGGATTTGGACTTGGGCGAAATGGTTGGCTTGGTGGTGCAAGGTTTGTGCACGGACTCTATCTGAAAAAAGGTGGAGGCCGGGGTATGTGTTTGTCGCCCAAGTCGAGTTGAGGACCTGTCTTTGAGCCGCCAATGCTAGGCCTATAATGGGCTATGCCAAAATCGTGCAACCACGTGTCTCGGTATGGGGTGTGAGACCTAGCTAAGTAAATTGCAGAACTTCCACATGATTGATCCAATTGGAGGAGTGGGAGGTCTTCTATGGCCAAAATGGTCTTTTATGACCTATGTTCCCCTTGGTGCAAGAGGGCCCAGATCCTGCGGAGCTGAATCCAAAGGAGGCGAAACCTTAGCAAGGAAAGGTGTGGTGAAACAATGCATTTTAAAGGCTTTGTCATGAACTCTAGACCTCTTACCTTCGGCAGTGAGAGGTGGCACTCATGTGAGCCAAACAAACTAGAGGAATCATGTCATGTGGGTAAAGTGTACAACCTCTGCGAGTTAAATCTATTGAATAGCCGTGTCCACGGTCATAGACGTCTTGGCGTGACCACTCGAGTTAGATATTGGTTTTGGGATTCCAAAAGTGTTTAATAAACTGTTTTGGGATTGCTATCCCATGGGTAGTGGGCGGGAGCCTTGTGACGGGGGTATCCTTCACCATCTTATGATGAATGTTATCCAAGCTAAAAAGCGATTTGATAAAATGAATTCTAACTATTGTATTCTTGCCTTAGAACCTAATACATGTATTTGAAAGAAACATGGCTTTATGCAAATCAACCATATTAAGCCTTTCTTTGTGATATCCATTATGCATGTCATTTTGTTATCTATGGGTGTAACTTGCGAGCACGGTTGTTGTGCTCACTCTTGCTTCTTCTTGTCTTTAGCGAGGAATTGGAAGCTTTAGGATAACCTTCTTTGTGGACCTAGTGGTCTGGAGCGACTAGGATCGCCCTCGGTTGGGTTACTGTGGTGTATCGGGTGGCTTAAGTGTTTTACCTTCTGCAGTATTTTGCTTGTTAGATTGTAAGCTCTCTTGTAAACAACTCCCTTGATATTAATAAAATTTGGTTGTGTTGCAATGCTATCACCCTTGTTCTTTGTGAAAGAGCTAGCCATGATCCTTGGGACTAGCTCGGTATGCACAGGAACCACTTGTGACGACCAGCTCTAGGGCACCCGAGAGATCCTCCAAGACCTTGGAAAGTCCATCGGGACCTCCCAAGAGGTCCATAAAGGACCTCTCGGATTGTCCACCAAGACCTCCCAGGAGGTCGGCAAGACCTCTGGAGGTCCAGGAGAACGTGGCCGAGAGAGAGTCTTAGGACCGAGGAGCACCTCTGACTGCCACGGCCTGCAGAGAGAGCGAGGAGGTCAGGGGCTCACCAAGACCACCCAGGGACCCTCGGAGGAGATCGTGGAGATCTGGGACCACCTCGGAACCTCACACGCTCCCCATCGTGAGAACGTGAAGGTCGGAGCCCTGCTCCAAGGTCCTCTGTGAAACTCGAGCTAGTCCCAAGGATCATGGCTAGCTCCTCACAAAGACAAACACATTGGTGGTGACATCCGAACACACCTTTACACAAGCGAGAACATTTACAAGGTTGTTTACAAGGTGGCCTTGGGCCAAACATAAATACATAAAGGCAACAGAAACAAAAGAGTCTATCAACACGCCACAGGCAGCTGACTGGAGGGCACAACCTAGTGCTTTGATCTTCATCACTATCAATGTCTTCTCTAGCAAAGATTGTAATGAGCAAGAGTGAGCACTACTCTTGTGCTGCAAGTTACACCGTGGGTTAACAATATGACATGCATAAATGGATAATCAAAGGATGGCATAATAGGGTGATCTTGCACAAAGCCAATTTTCTTTCAAATACCATTACTAAGTTCCAAAGGGTCTTTTAATAGATAAAATTCATTTCATCAAAGCAATTTTTCGCTTGGATAACATTCATCACAAATTGGTGAAGGATACCCTCGACAATAGGCTCCTCGCCCCAAACCCATGGGATAGCAATCCCAAAAGCAGATTTGAAAATCATTACTGGAAATCCCCAAAATCAACATCTAACTCCAAGTGGCCTTTGCCAGCATGTCCTTGACCATGGACACGGCTATTCGAATAGATTTAACTCTGCAGAGGTTGTGCACTTTACCCACACGACATGAGTACTCTAGTTTATCCGGCACTCGTCAATGCCATCTCTCACTACCTAAGGTAAGAGATCTAGAGCTCATGACAAGGCCTTTACAATGCATTGCTCCACCACAGCTTTTCCTTGCTAAGGTTTCACCCCCCCTACGGACAGCAATCCGGCGGGAAGCCCCCTCTTGCACCAGTGGGGAGCGATGAGGTTATAATAGACCATTGGCCATATAAGACCTCCCACACCTCCAATGGAACAGCATATGGTAGAGTTTTGCAAATTAATCAGCCAGGTCCCACGCCCCATTCTGGAGACATATGGTTGCACGATTGTGGCATAGCCCATTATAGGCATGGCATTGGTCGCTCAAAGACCGGTTCTCAAAGGACTAGGGCGACTTCCACAAACCCTGGACCTCCACCTTAGCTGAGATAGAGTCCGGTGCACAAACATTGCACCACCAAGCAAACCAAATTCGCCCCAGTCTAAGTCTATTTCCATTTTCTTTGCTTCCACAGCAACATTTCCATATTCCCATGACAACCCAATGTCATGGTCAAAATATTTTAAGCAATATTTGGTCATATTGGTAAAGATTTCCCCAAATCAATACTTTTGGTCTAAGCTTGACTAAGCATAGATTTTCAAATGGTCTTGGCTCACACTACTGCATGATCCAAGTTTTATCTAGTGGTGACAACATGCTCAGTTCAAGTCAACAGTGGCCATACAAGGGAAATAGGCATAACTATGGATTTAAAACTGGTATTGAAATAACTTGGTAGAAATAGGCATGCAGAATACATTAAAACAGAACATAAATAATTTGAATTAGTGGGTGCAATATGATCAAAAGTGTAACTTGCCTTGCTCACTACTCGGAGATTCTTCCTCTTCAGAATCCTCAGACTCTCTGGAGTCTTCACAATCTACACGTGTAAACGGGCAATTTCAAAGAAGGCTCAAATAAAGATCCAACAAAGATCCAAATAAAGAACCAAAAGAACTCCGAGAAACCTCAAAACTCAACTAAACAGAAGAGTACTGTATTTAGAATAGGTTCTTTTGGAGAAGGTCTAAGCTTACCAGAGGAAGGTGGTCTTTAGCAAAAGACCCCAAGGGTGTGACCTAAGCGTGAAAGAGAGAGGTCCCAAGGCAATGGTTCTTCTTGCAAAAAGACTAGGGAGGAGGTTCTCAAGTAAAGGCCACGAAATCCGAAGAAGTTCATCGAGAGGAGGTCTGTGAAGGACACAACCAACTTCGATCTGTGACCAACATAGGAGTGAAGCGGACCACGGAGGACTTACCGGGGACAAGAAGTAATGGATGGAAGGGAAGGTCGTGAGAGCCAAGCCTTCCTGGACTGACCAGCGAGCGAAAGCCAAGATGGTGAATGTGGAAAAAGGTAAAATGGTAGAGCTCCCTGGACTAATTATAGCCAAAAAGGGGTGAAGAAAACTAGATGCATACGTGCCAGGGATAAGTATAAAAATGAGTCAAAAGTGGGTGAATGTCAGGGCAGGTGTCACTACCACCACAGGTAGAAGGTGCGATAAAAGGACACGTATGTTGCTATAGGAAGGAACAAAGAAAAATGTCGAGTACAACTAAGTGACCAAGTTCAAGGTAAACACCACGTATATGAATGCATTTAATGTGACAAGACACGCATTAAATGCAGAGATATTTACATGGCGGAGGAAATGAGAATGACCAAGGCGGCAAGTGGGGCGATCAACTTTGAAACAGTCGGGTCAAAATGGGAAGGTCTTGCCCATGAGAGGTCCTCGAGGAGGTCTAAAGGTTGAGGAGGTCGGACATGCGAAGGAGGTGCAGGCATGGAGAGATCTGGCAGTCGAGGATCTCATCAAGGAAGTCTGGCGAGGAGGTCCCAAGCCGCCTCTAAAAACCCACGGAGAGGTCTGGGACAGGAGGTCAAGGAACTACCAAGAGGTCCGTGGTTGAGATTAAAAGTAATTTGAGGTGCAGGCGGTTGGATCTCAGGAGGAGGTCCAACGGCCAAGATCAAACATCTTGAAGAGGTCAGGAGAGTGTTATAGCATGCGGGAGGTCTGGGCCTTTAGATTCAAAATGAGGGAGGTCCAACAGTTAGATTCAAAACAAAGGGAAGTCCACGAAGGGACATAGCATGGGGAGGTCTGGACCCTTGGATTGAAAATGGGAGGAGGTGCGGACCGCCAGATCAAGTACAAGGGAGGTCTAGGGAGAAATTCTGGCGGTGGTCCACAAAAGTTCACAAGGACCCAAGCAATCCTAGGGAGGTCCTTAGGCCAGAAGGAATGTCAAGGGGTTCATATGAACTCGGGAGGTCAGAAGGCATACAAGAAGTTCACTGGAACACATGGAGGTCCCGACCTAAAAAGGTCTCGACATATGAATGTGCCCGAGCAACAAGGGATCTAGACTTAAGAGAAGTCTGAGCAGAAAAGAGTCTGAACCTAAGAGATTCAAACCAACAAAGAGGTCCAAGTGACTAATTTCAAAAGAGCAAGCAGGACGTGAGATCGTCCGGATCGGAGAAGGTCAAGCCTCAAGGAGGCTTAACCTCACGATGCCCTGGGAGGTCTAGACCATAGAGAAGGTCTAAACCTACATATCCAAAGGAGATCTGCTAGGGGAAGGTCTACAGAGCCTACCAAAAAGAAGTCTCAACAGCTTCAAACCTCTCCTAACCGAACCAACTTGGAATTTTCATTAAAATAAAATAGTGTCGATTTAGTTTACACATTTGAAAAGGGTTTAGAAACCAAGATGTTACAACCACGGAGTAAGCTCAGTCCTCCCCGACCACCCTCAGGGTTGGGCGTGTGTGTGGTTCTGTGGTGGTCTCAGCCCTCCACGACCTCCTCTGGTGGGTTGTGGGTGGTCTTGGGATGACCACAGACCTCCACGACCTCCCCTGGTCTGGCCGTGGCAGGTCTGCGGGGTGCTCCATGGCTCCACGATGTCCTCGGGTGCATCCTCCTGGACTTCGGGTGGTCTCTTTGGACCTCTGGGAGGTCTTAGTGGGCTGTCAGAGAAGTCCTTGGACCTCTGGGAGGTCTGATGGACTTTCGGGGAGCTCTTGGAGGACCTCTCGGGTGCCCTAGGGTTTGGTCGCTCTGAGGGATCCTTGTAAAGGAGGTCTGTTGGTAGGATCTCACCAACGGGAGGTCCTATGATTAGGCTCTCAAGAAGGAGGTTCCACGGGCTCAAGGAGGTCTTGAGAGGAGGTCTAAAGAACTAAGTCGACAAGGGAGGTCCTAATCGCTAGGATCTCCACAATGGGAGGTCTGGCGGTGAGGATCTCAACATAGGAGGTCCTAAGGGTTCGGGAGGAGATCTTGGTCGGTCGAGTTCCTAAGTTAAGTGAGTAAGGAGGTCCAATGGAGGGAGGTCCAAAGGGCGAGGTCTACACTTGTTTCAAGGAGGTCCAAAGGTCTAAGATCCGCAGGAAGGCGTAAAGAAATTAGATTGAAGGAAGGCCTAAACATATAGGCACATCCAACCAAGAGGAGGTCTGGGCCACACAAGAGGTCCAAACCGCATTCATCACAGAGGAGGTCTAGACCCCGGAGGTCTAAACCGAACATAACACAAAAAAGAGACTGAGGAGAATCGCCAACATACGTAAGAGGTGACAACACGAAGCTCAAACCTCTTCAAGTGAACCAACTTTGAATTCTCATCAAAACAAAATAGTTTTATTCATTTTACAAAATTAAAAAGGGTTTGGAAAATCGGGATGTTCAAATATACAATTCCTTTATCGACATCCGAGGCAGCAAACTTACGTTCGAGTGCCTCCCACAGCTCCTTTGCGTCTTTCATGTGCATATACACATCGCACAGACAATTAGAAAGAACGCTAAAAACGCATCCCCAAAAATTTGTTGCGGCTGCTTTAAACTCCTTTTCCTGTTCAGGAGTGCATTCTCCCTCAGGTCTCTCGGAGGCAACCCAAAACACGTTCAGAGCCGTGAGCCATAAAGTGACTCTTATATGCCATCTTTTGAAGTTCACTCCACTAAACTTCTCTGGTTTCATTGCCTCGGCAAAACCAGTCATTTTCATCATAGAGTGCCTATCAAATTCATCATCAGGTTTTTGGATTGTTAGATTTTTTAACACTTTAGTGATTACATAATTCCACAAATAAATCATGACTACGAAAATAACATGAGAACTAAACATGTCCAGAAGATGAATTATGACGATAAGCAATATGATCAACGGAACGTAAATGTGGAGTACTAGATGTTACTAAAGCGAAGCGAACAGTGTCACAGAGACGAAGGAGAGGATAGTGCCGATGGTGAAGACGCCAATGTAGACAATGCAGGGAACGACGAGCAGTCGCGGAGTTGCTTTCAAAAAACTTGATTCGCCCGCGCCCGTACAGGATCGCAGGGACGTAGTAGCACTTAGCAGCACAACGTTCTCGAGAACAGTTCTCTCGCATAGAAGTGTTTTGCGATGCGAGAGAAGATAGGCAGAGTCTTTCAGTTAAAAGGACCGCAGAAGGAAATAGCCCTCAGATTAGGAAACGATAATCACAAATCGCACTCATTAATCGCAATTAATTCACCACGTAATCATAGCGTTTCTTTCCATCTTAATAGGATAACGACAATCACAAATCGCGCTCATTAATCGCAATTAATTTGCCGCGTAATCAGAGCGTTTCTTTTTCATCCTAACATGATTGCATGGTAAAACAAAGTTGTGTCTGGACCCACGGCTGAACCCGGAACGACTGCACCATTCACGCGCACGTTGCGTGCCCACGAAGCCTGGCCTGCCAGGCGAGGCGAGGCGAGCGAGCACGTGTGTGTGGTCACCCTTTCTCCTCATTTCTCTTTCTTTTTCAAGGCTAGACATGCTCCACCTTATAAGGTGGTGTCTTTCCATCTTGGCTAACAATATAGGACTAAAGTGTCCTCACATGCCACCATGCATAAGTAGGCCTTTGTGATTTTTTTAGGAATTATTGATAAAGGATGGGCCAAAGCCCACTTAATTCCAACATGAAGTAGCAATCCTATAAATAGAGTAGAATTAGAGGAGCAAAAGCTAAAATTTCCTTCACTGAATCACGGATCTCCGTGCACTATTCCAGTCCTGTTACACAAAATTACCTAGATTAAAAAATGCCCAGTGCCCTCATGAGCGACCGTCTGCTCTTGACACAGCCAGAGGCAGGTCTGCTTCTCTTCCACAAATGGAGGTGGGTTGTGGCAATCGTGTTGCGCCTACATGCCATGGTGGTGACACCATAGCGGTGATGAGAGGGCTGTCAATAGAGACGTCGGCGAGATGGGAGGAGAAGATCAGAGTATGGGTCTTGAAGCGGTGGTGCGGCTGCACAATGGGTTGTCAACTCGCTGACCTTCTGATTGTTGATGGACGAACGGGATGTAAGTAATGGTAGGCCACGACGGATTCACATCCTCTGCAAGTCGCTGCAATTGCATTGGCAATGGCAGAAGAGCACAATGCCATGATATTGCGACGATCTAAGCCGTCTGATCTAGGAAGAACGGCTTAGATCAACTACTACAGTGGCATTATGTTGCTTGGAACAGTACCGCAGCCATAGCTTTGCTACAGTGACAAACTCGACCTCGGTCCTAGGTTTTTCTAATCTGGTAGATACAAAGCCATGTCACGGTAGTACCATACCGGCCACGACGTTATAGCCTAACGTCAGGGAACGCGAAGCCGATCACGGAACCCGAATGGGCTGGGCGTTCACCCACGCTCCAAACCAACCGAGCCTTACCAATCGTCTTGCCTTGCCTTGGCTACTTCATACCTTCACTACTACTGAGTCCTGACCGCCCATCGTGCTTCGAGATTTGTGTAAAATAAATATATTTGCAGCTGCTTAGCACACTCCAATGAATCACGACGACACCTTACATCACAATATGCTCTGCCTTCATCACACAAAAGAACAACTAAATTAGTTCATCAACAACGCTACCACTTGAGATGAAAACCAAAGGGCAATCAATCGATATAATATATGCAGATAACAAGATACCACGAGTCGAGTTTGCCAAAAATCCAACACTTGAAAAAATAATAATACAACCACCATCACACAAGCATGCACATCCTCTCTAAATACAGCCTTACCTTATTATTACCAGGATACAAATCCCCTTCCCTTCCCTCTCTACAAAATGCAATAACAACCATATGTAGCAGTATCGAATCAACGAGGTTTCTTAACAAAAACAAATAATACAACGTACGTACATGTCTCCACCATGCCGCACAGAATTCAGACGTTTTCACCCCCACCTCATATGTAGCCCCTCCCCGTCTTGTGCAGCAACTCTAGCGACATAATGTACCTACTGCAAATGATTAGCACATTCAGGAAGCGGCGATGGGCTCAGTCGCTGGTGCTGGTGCAGCCGCGGACTTCTCCATCTCGGGGACACTGCCGTTGGCAGGGGCATCCTTGCCGGGCGCCGGCGCCGCCGCCGCCACCTTAGCTCCGTCCTTCCCAGTGGCAGCAGGAGCTCCATCCTTTCCGGCAGCAGGCGGGGGAGGTGGCTTCATGTGTGGAGGGGGAGTGTGCTTCAGCTTCAGCAATATCTGGCGCATCCGTGACATGTCTGTGGGCTTCCCGGGCTTCGGGCCCTGGACCACAACAATCCCAGGCTTCTTCTCTTTATCCTTATCTTTCTTTGCCCCTCTCTTCTCAATGTTTGCAATCTCGTGTGGGATGAGTTCTGATATCGCCTTCCAGTACTGTTTATCCGCGCCGGCATGGAACTTCTCCTGGTTGGCTAGGAAAAGCTGAAAACAAGCAGTAACATGGGAGAAAAAAGGAGCTGTCAGGTAACTATGTTGTTTGATAGAGCCAGAGAGAATACACGGGGTCATGATCTTAATAAAGAACCTACCTTCTCCCTTTCTCGGTTTTGCCCCTTGCTTGCTTCAACATTCAGCTTACGCTTCTCAACGAAAGCCTTCTTGAACTCTTCAGCATCAAGGATAATTTGGTTCCTCATACCCTTCTCCTCCTTCTCCTTTTCCTCCAGAAGGATTGCATTTTGACTGTTGACAGTTGGTGTTAGCATCTACTTTGCACAAGGATAGGTGACATCAAGCAGTAAAAATAGCAGCACTCATTCTCTAGCAGACACCTCGGTGCAAGTCCCATGATGCAATAGCAGTGTTGTTGTTGAACACATAGAACACAACATTAACGATTTATATGAAGATATTATTATGTGGCCAGGAGGTCAGGAACTGGCCCTGGCAGGTCATATTTATCTCTCCTAACAGATAGTTGATTTCCTAGAGGCTACAGCAAACTGCAACATCACAAGTTAAAGAGCAAATGCTAGAAAATATAAATAAAACGATTCTTTCCGTTCTCCTAGGTACAACTTAGATGCTACAATGCACGCAACAAATCATCAAACAAAACCAACAATCTTCCTGAGATGGATAACAATCTTGTGGACATGATAAGCACATAAGCTACACACCCTTCCTAAGCAACCCAAAGCGTTGATCATGAATCTGTAGTTGCCACTAGGCCTGCTTTGCTCTGGCAAGAACAAGTGGTGTCAGTTTTATTTCCCTATTGATTGTCTAATCAAGCTTGAGGTTTCGTCGTAGAGGAGGACATGCAACAGAATTTTGACCTTGATTTGTTTACACATACATCGTGATAACCAATACCCAAAATAAACTCAAACCTAGATTTGATTTGCTTATTTAGCATGTATCAAGTTTAGCTAATCCCGAGACAATATTGCAGCAAGTGGAACCATTTTACCACATTGACAAGTCATGATGCAAAGTGTTGCAGCGGGTTACTTCCAATGCCGTGTTTACACATCTATGAAATGTCCGTGTTACTTTTTCCACTGCTTCTGTAAGAACACTAAACAGTGCTCTGAGTTGACAAACTGCGGCATCATCGCAGGATGGGCTAATCAAAAGGGCACGGTCGGCGTAGTAGCAAGAAACTAGCTAGGCACGAATAAGCTGACCAACATGTAGGGCAATCTGTCTGAAATTGTGAACGCGACTGCCTGTGTGGCTTTTGGACATTGTTCGCTCGTGGAAAGTCCTAGAGTACTGACGGCTGAAGCATGTGCAGAGCATTAGGCTAAGGTCGTGGATCACATCATCATATGCACTGAATTTTGGGCAGAATGGACGCATCACAGACTAAATCTATTCTAGAAAAATTCTACCTATTGCATACAAGAGCGAGCTACCGCAGGTGATCTGCCTCTGCGTAACTTGGGGCGTGACGATCGCGCGCATGGATCTAGCACCCAATCGGGCCAGATCTGAGCGGTAGAGGCGAGGAAGGAGCAAGGGAGCATACCGGCGCCACTCGCGCAGCAGGAATCCCTCCTCGGCGCCCATCTCGGTGGGCGGCGGGAGGATGGGCCCAGCGTCGGCGGCGAAGGGGTCGTCGTCAAGGCCGCCGTTGGCCTCCGGCATGCCGAAGGGCGAGGGCGAGTCCGGGAAGCCGTCGCCGGAGACGTGGACGTCGGTGGCCGCGGGCGCGGCGCCGTCGGAGTGGAGGAAGGAGCCGTCGTCGTCGAAGGGCGAACCGGAGGCCATGGCCGGGAGGTTGGGATCTGGAGCGCAGATCAGGAGGGGAAGGTGATGGTGATCTGTCCGTCCGTGTCTCCCTCTCCTCTCGTCTCGTCTCGTCTCGTGGTATGACCACCGCTAGACTGACTACTAGCTAGCAAGGAAAGGGTCGTTTCGTTGGCGCCAGAAATGACCGTACTGCCCTTCCCTTCCCAGCAGTAGCACTGGTCAAGTCAACTAGGAAGAGAGATATACGTTTTATGCTACTATTTTAGCATTGTATCATGCGAGTTCTACGCAACAGATCAAGTAGTGTGGCCAGTTTTGCACGGAAGCAGTAGATTGTGGTGATATTCAAATGGTACCGACCAAAAACACCCAAAAATAGCATGTATATAACATTTTGGCGTAGAAGCGGTAGATTGTAACTATGTTGAAGCATTAATAGCTAAAAAAACCCCGCAAAAAATGACATGTACATAACATTCGATGCCCAAATCTCAGTCTTGTCCCATTGTATTTTCAGGCCAAGGCCTTTTTCTTATTTGATCAATGTCCATCAGCTTGCACATCACTTCTATAATGCAGGTTTATACCATGAGTTATGTTGGTGGCAACCAGCGTTGTCTCATTTCACTTACTACATGCCATAGCATAGCCTAGATGCTTTTAAGACATGCAATATCTAAAAAGTTCGTTACAACAACATCCAATTATCACATGTTTCATCCATTAAGATGTAACAAGTAGACCAGCCAAACACGAAAAATCACACTAAACAGGCAAAAAAAGAAAAAGGAAAAGAGAGAGGGAGAGAGAACTCAGTTGAAATAAGCATCATGCCAAGAATTGACCATGTGTTACCACTACTGCCATATGGTGTCTTTTGTGTTCTATTTTTCTTTTTCAACGTTCTACATTAAAAACAAATAAACGCATCACCAAATCACATAATAAACTGGAAGAAGTTCTGGAGGAAAAAAGTTTGCATACCTTGTGCTTGTTGCTTGCCGTGATCTCCCTCCTCTTTGCAAATCTATTTTCCTTTATTCTCTTTGAAAGCTATGTAGTAAAAAGAAGAAAGGGGCATATGAACAACTGGAATGATTTGTTTTTCTTCTCTGAATCAAGTACACCAACATGAGATAGGTAGCAGCATAAAGCATAAAGAGGTTTTGCTATTCCACCCACCATATGCAGCGTGCAGTAACAGGTTAGCAATTCTTGCACAACCGCTTCTTAGAAAGCAGTCCGAAGCAGAGTTTATAGTTTTGTACCAAGAGCAAACATTCGAGAACCATAGAACTACAAAATGGAGAAACTGAAGAAGAGCATTTAATTAACTGCAAAAATGAGTAAATGGACCAAAAGAGATCACACCCGATGAATATTTTATAAATAAACCATAAACTAATTCAGTGACATGAAAGCAAATCCTTCCCTAATCACATAGATAATATACATGAGCCAATACATGAAAGCAAGGAATGTGATGAAACCCAAACATGATCAATATACAAAGGATTCACCATGCTGCTGGCTGGCGTACTTCTCCTCACAGCGAGTAGGGAGATCTGCTATTTTGAAGACCTGCAACCACACTAAACGAAGTTCCTTATATCAGTCTCCCACAAGGTCAAGAATTAGAAATCTACAAGAGCAAATATTAGCACTATCCAAACTAATATTAGTGTATTATTATCTAACCAGAGGCATGTTATAACCATCAAAATTTGTCAGGTAACAAATTAGCACACTACTATTTCAAATAACACATCCTCTCACACCGTTGTTTTGAGTAACAGAAAATTATTTTGACGAGCATAAAATCATATAAGAACCGCTACCACTCTGCAGCAGCAAGTGTGACCAATCACCACGGTTATTATGTGTCATTGAAAGCACTGCATATTAAAGAATGGATAAAATTAAAACAGAGCAAAAAAGGAATTAAACTCAAACACGAGATCATTCCCACTCTAAAATTTGGCTATAGACTATGAAAACTAACCCTTTGAGCCATTCCCACTCTAAAATTTGGCTATAGACTATGAAAACTAACCCTTTGAGCCATTAAATATGATGGTTTCTAGAATGTTGAAATTTACAGGTACGTGCTGGGGGCACAAGATAAATCAGCTCTTAGAAGGGTGCGTACGTAGTGGAGTTGTCCCTTTCCACTCTTCTTTAGAACTAGTTCCTTCCCTGACGTGGCCTGTTAAGATGCTGAGAACTTTGCTTCTTTTTCTTTTCTTTTTTTTGTTTTGTCTCCCCTTGCTGCAGGCAGGTGGATGTGCTTAAAAATCAAAAGTCGGACAAAGTGGATGTCACCATACAACCTGAGGAGCTGGAAGCCATGGATGATCGATGATGTTCTCGCAGCCAAGTAAGATTGCTGGTCCTTGTAAAATACAAAATGAGTGGTCTTTTTTTTGCACTGTTGTTTAGTCAAGTGGATGGAGTGGTCATGCTAGTTAGTAGCTGTAAGACACAGAATATAACACATCTCTTTTACCATGTAACAGGTATGAATTAAGAAGCTCGAGAGCAAGAGAAGCTTCGGAATCAAAAGGAGGACTTAAGCAGTGGCGGAGCCATGAATTTAGTATTAGAGGTGCACACATAAAGCAACGCTGGATACGATTAGTTCAAACCAGAGAAAAATCTATCGGTTGGGGAAAAATTTCGGAGCCTAGCGATAGACCCGGTTACCAGAATTTTCGGATTTATTTCGGCCGAATTTTTTGAATCGAAATTTGATTTTTTTTTTGTGAAGTTAAAACGAAAAATACAGAAAAAAATGCATAGCCAAGGTTCGAACCCAAAACCAACCTCTTTAAGACTAAGGGTGTTTCCACCACGGCACATGCACTCTTGTGTTTGCATATGGTTACAAACTTTCTTTATATTTGTAAAAAAATAATAAATCCGATTTTTTTTGGCCGATTGGAAATTTTACCGAAGGGGTTCGGTAGATCCGATTTTCCCCGGTAACCATCAAAATTTCGCCGAAAAAGTTTTCACTGGTTCAAACTACGCATCGCCCAACGAAGCCAGAAATTTGCCCGTTAGAAGTAAAAAAAGGTCAAGAAAAAAAGAGCAGAGAAAATTGTTTACTAGTATCTTTTCACATGTCATTACTATAGTGATCAATTTGGAAAATGACTTGCATATATAATAATATGAATGTGAGAAAAATGGAAGTTGCTCCATGCGCACCTGCAAAACAATTGGTCTTAGTGAGTGACGCGTCGCCTACTGCTGCTTGCTGCTCTCACACCGGTGCCACGCCGCCCACCGCTCCTCCTCTCTGCGTCGCACTGGCCGCCGAGCCGCAGGAACCAAAGTGGGGAGGAGTTGGAGTATTGGAGATAGAGATGGATGTGGGCTGGTGAGTGATGAGATGGTTGTGGATTGGTGGAGGCACGAGCGGGCCGTGGGTTGTGAAATGATCTTCCAAGAGAGTGCACACCAAGAAGTACTATGAATATGGCCCAAATGCAGAACTGATATCTGGAAATATTTTCGGTTTTTTTATGTGTTCGGGCACCCCTACTGGCTCCGCCCATGATTGTACCCAGAGATAAATTACTGGTACTCTGCAGGTGTGCATCAGGAAGTGATTGGTTTCAGTTGGCGATTGTAGCTAACCAAGATGACACCATGACAGGAACAAAAGACTGCGCCAAGAACAGAAACGTTTCGTCATAACAGATGCCAAAAGCCTTCGCTAGCTTGTACAACTAGTCCTTTGTGATAGTACTCCCTATAATCGATTGTACAATGACTTAGGAAGGTGCGGGTGCCTCACTACCTGTCGGGACCCGAAATTACAATTCAGGACCCTCTGTGTTCAACGCACTAGCCCAGGATCACGCTAGTGCACACAGTGGTAACAAAGGTGGAAATCGATCCATACAAGCGAATAATAGCATAAACGAATAATTTTGATTAATAAATAATGGTTTTGACCTTAAGGTCGAGTTTACAATTATTCAAGCCACGCAGGCTAACTAGAGAGAAAATAAGCGGCGTAGCAAGCGGCGGTGGCGTCCCATCGATTCACCACAGAACCGATCGATCCAGACCTCACGATCGAGCACCTTCAAGATACTCGTCCTCGAATCTTTGGTGAAGACTCCTCCTCCGCTTGATTCGTCAAAACAAGCGTGAGTACACAACCGTACTTTCATAAGCCACACCACGAGATGCAAAATATACATCTTGGCTTCTTACAAGGAAAGGCATTACGTGGCTCTTTTGCATAAATCGACTTTTGCAATTGAATACGATTAATAGATTGAAAGCAGGTAAAACAAATAGACAATAATAGTGTAACAATTTATTTCACAAAGACACACACAGCCTAGACAATTTTAGCACATAGCTGGATGATTTAAACCACACAGCTCCCTTCCCAGACAGTTTTATGAAGATCTACCCCTAGTGTGAAATCCTCGAGCATTGTCCATGACATGACGCGCTATTGAATAGTTTTACACTCTGCGGAGGTTGTACACTTTACCCACAAGATATAATTAGTGTAGCTAGCACTAATCATAACAAAGCATTTCGGACATTCATCTTACTATGCTAGGCCCGTCCCATACCGGGCATGTGGTCGTGCAGTGAGGCTCGGCCAATGGCGCACATAGTGAGGTCCTTAATTGACCAAGGCAAGACTACCACAATCCCTAAGCACACAACTTATCAAACCCATGCACACAGCTCCACCAAAATAGCACCTGACCCCATATCACACAAGTATCCACCACTTGCCTCGGTCCAAATCCTTTTACCACCCGTTGGTTTTAAGTACAACACATGCCATACAACACATAGTGCACACAGCTTTTATCACGTAGTTCCATATTCATTTAGTCAAATTAATACAGCAATCTACATGACAAGTGATTCGTGGCATGGCTAAGCAATCTAATCGCACTAACCAACCCACGTTGGTGCTACACTATACCAACTAATATAACTAGGGTGACAAAGAATTTAGACATAGCAATTTACAAGGAAGGCATAACAATTAGGAATTTACATCTACACCCAAAAGCTTTCAAATAAATACTTGAATTAAGATGCAGTAATTTGAATTAAAATACTTTAATAAAACTGGGAAGCAAAATGGTCAAGGGCATAGCTTGCCTTGAAAAAGGTCTAGGAATTGATCTTGATCTTGGAAAGGTCGTTCTTCTTCAACTCTTCCAAAGAAATGTCAAGTCTACTCATGCAAGCGAGACAAACAAACAAACTAAATAAATAACAGAAGCAAATAACTCCAATAAAATAATTAAAAATCTCCAATAGATAGATCTGGATTTTAGACGAATTTAGAAATTTGAATGGATGAATTTGGAGTTAGGATGCAAAAGATATGGGGTTTCAAAGTTTAAATCTAAAAAAACCCTAAAATTGGATTTTCGGAATTCGAATTATTTCTTAACAGAAAAATCAGAATATTGCGTCAACATGACGTCGATACAGGAATTTCGGAAAAGGAATAATAAAAAAAAATCGACATGTGGGGCCCACATGTCGTTAGCAACTCACGGTGGACCAAGTCCACCGAGCCTCTGGTCGGGCTGGTTGGTGGGCGCACGTGCTGCTGCGTGGCGCCGACGCTGGCGCCACGTGGCTGCCAGCGCTGTGTGCCGCGAGGCGATGGCGGCAGGTGGAGGTGGCGTGGGCGGCGGCGAGGGCGGCACAAGATCGACCCAATGGTCCCATGAACAGCGGCGATCTGGCGGTGGGTGGTACCAAAGGGTAGAGGCGTTATTGCGAACCTCTTGGTGCGGCTCGGGTGGTCGGGGTGTGGTGGTGGCCGTGGCGAGGTTCAAGCGGCGAAGAGCCGGTTTTGTCGGTAGGCGCTCGGTGTAGCTCCGGTGGCGAGGGGTTCTCGGGGTAGCTCTGGGCGAGGAAGGCAGCGGTGCACTCCCGGAGGCAATCGTCACCGACGGCGAGAGGATCGGAGTTTTAGGGTTCGGTGACCGCGACCAAAACTCCGATTCTGGCGGCTCAAGGGCTCGAGAGGGCAATTGGTTTGGGGTTTTTGGAAAGAAGTGCGGCAATCCTCGAGGTGCTACTTATAGGGTCTAAGCGGCCTCGGGCGGCGTCTTGGCGGAGGTTGAAACCACCCGATAAGGGCTCATGGAGATAAAGGAGATAGAGACGAATTTGAATTTGAATTTTGTTTGAGCGAGTCCGGGAGGATAGGGCTTCTAAAGCGATCATCCGCGCTAAAATCGGGGCGATTCTATGATATTGTCGGACGGAGCTTCATAAGCGGCAATGGCGACGCGGCAATGACGCGAGCGAAGACCAAGTCGGGGACAACGACGTTGCGCAGCGGCCCACGCGTCGAGAGAGAGAGAGAGTGCTTTCGCAGTGAGATCTGGCGTCGATCTGATCAACGGCGAGGAATGAGTGGTAGAGTGGGTGGCAGGGAAAAAGGAGTTGGGCCAGAGAGATTCGGCCCAGTCACTATTCGGAGATTTAAATACCTTTTTCTTTTTAAGAAAATAGCAGAAATTCAATTAGGCAATAGAAAATAGCAAATGAACTTGGAAAAATTCCAGAAAATTCTAGAAAATATATCCAAGCTCAAAGAATCCAAATAAAATAGTTTTCACTATTGTTCATGTTGACTTTAGTCATATTAAATTGTTTTGTTACACAAAGTCCAATATTAAGCTTTTTAAATTAAATTCAAATAAATCCAAATGGTGAATTTCTCCTTACTAACTATTCAAAAGATTTTAAAAGCTCTGAAAATTGGGATGTTACACTACCTTAGTGCTTGGCTACTTGCTTTGGTTGGTGGCTTGATGGGTTGAATTGTTGAAATAGCCAGTCTAAGTACCCAACTGCTGAGTGCTTATACCTAGTTAGAAAAAAAATCATTTATATTTGGAGGTGCCTGTGGTGCCTGCCGCCGCCCATGTTGACATGGTGGCGGAGGATCTATTCTTAATTTCTTGCCCCTCTATACAGGAGTAGTGGTGTTTTTTCTTTATTTTTGATGGCCTGGTGAATGAGAATCGTGCAGAATGCAAACAAGAGGAAGATGGTTACACACGGAAACAGAATGCAACTGTTGTA
This sequence comes from Phyllostachys edulis, assembly GCA_036346405.1. Classification (NCBI taxonomy): domain Eukaryota; kingdom Viridiplantae; phylum Streptophyta; class Magnoliopsida; order Poales; family Poaceae; genus Phyllostachys; species Phyllostachys edulis. The sequence continues at coordinate 80,694,764 of CM070556.1, read as the reverse complement.
TGCAAACAAGAGGCAGCTAATGTAGAAGTCCGGGATTGAGTGCAGCAAATTAAGTTTCATATGTATTATTAGATGGGGCGGGTGGGGATTTTGTGTCGTGCTCCGCGAAAGAAGAAAGGAAACGCTGTCTGTCTCTGTCTCTAGGCTAGGACAGGAGGGAGCAGGGTGCAAACAGAAATAATTTCTGATCGATTGAAGACTCACGAAGTGAATACAGGATAAAGAAATAGGTATCTAACACTATTCATGTGTGACTCCGACTCTAAGAAAAAAATATAGAATATGACACAGGATGAGCGATATCCGTCCGTATGTGTTCATATGTCAAGTGATATGAGGAAAGTCTATTTTGACTTCACTTAAGAACAAGATAACGGATATGTGGGTTGTTGACAGGGATACTGAGTGTTTTTTCTTCAACGTCTCAGCGACTAGTCTCCCATGTTCATTCTTACTGAACTCGTACTGTCCAATATCTTGTGTAAGGGTGTAAAAATAGCGGATAATTTTCGTCCGACCGACCGAACGACGTTCTCGCGGGGCGAATACGAGATGAAGAAATGAGTATCCAACACTATTTGTGTCCGACTCAAAAAAACGAATATGATACAGGATGGACGATATTCGTCCGTATCCACTCCGATTGCACCCTGGGAGGAAGTACTGGCCGGCTATATCTTAGAGGATTTGTCACTTTCTTTCTAACTACTCCCTCCGATTCTAAATATAACTAGTTTTGGGTAATGATATGGTCTCCGAGGGACACTTGGATCATTAATTTTTTATAAAAGAAATACACTGTTTCGAATAAAAATAATTATAAGTATATCAATCTCGATGATTCGTTATATATCGATAGTAAAACTTTGACACGAGGTCTAAAACAACCACATTTAGAATCAGACTAACGTCGAGAGACACCCTACCAACTGACCCCATTTGTCACCTTCATCGGGAAGTGAAACAGTGAATAGTTAGCGCTGAAAGTATATAGAACAGTCCACGTCACTTGTTACTAAGAGATTACCACATTAGTATTTAGATGATATGGAGGAGAGAAAGTGAGGAGAAAATATGAGGTTGTTTCTAGATGAAGAAACTAGCAAATTGTTAATACCAAGACACAAAAAACAACCAAATACTCTGTTGGAGATTTACTTGTTACTTAAAAACATGTTTTGTGGGTCTCACTGTTTCCAAGCAAAATATCCACCGGATCACTTGTGCCGTCCGACTTCATTATTGATATGATAAATGAGCCAAAACATGTAAGCCACAAAGTTGTACTTCATTATTGATTATCAATCATGCACACTTGTAGCAATTAAAGTTTTAAACATAAGCTCAAGAAACAATCTATTGGAATGTTTGTTTCTTTTTATTAGATTAAATACTCTCTCTCCTCTTGGGACATGTACAATGGTATAGACAGCTACTGTCTATGGCAACTATCCATATCACTTGTAGACAACACTAAATACAGTCCATACGATGGTACAGACGGCTGCTGTCTTTTTAGTTGTCTTTATAGAACACACAATCTTTTAATGCTTTTATTGTTTCTTGTGCTATAGTCGGTTACATGATTGTGGACAGCATCTTTCTCTCTCTTCATTCTCTTTCATCTATATCAACAAAAATTCTACGTGCAATGATTATAGACGGTTAACATAAACCCATAGTATATGCTTTTAGTAACAAGCTAAGAAAGGAACTATTGTAGGGGCTCTGATCGCCATCGTATCAATCAATCAATCAATTGGAGTAGGTGGCAGTTGTGGGTGCTGGAAAAAAAAGGCATCCAGATGTCATGGAATAATCAGCATGAATCACGGGCTTGTGTTGACAAAATGTACCTAGGGTTCACATGCTTGGCCTTGCTACTCTGCTTTAGCCTTTAGATACGCCCCCCGCATCAAATCGCCAGAGTAGAGCTGGCCGCGGACCCGACCCAGCCACAATTTCGGCTTTTTCTACGACTTAAAAGAAAAAAAATTACGTCTGAACAACGAGGGGTGACCTTTTCGACGGTCTTTTCAAAAGCCTAAGCCCATCAACAACTATAAACCATAAACAAGTCTATGGATTTTTTTTAAAAAAAACTTTTGCTTTTGCAGAATAGAATAAGTATCTATCATTGAAGTTTGAAGAAATTACCTATACATACCAGGGAATGAAATACCTATCTAAAGTCTCCCCATCCGCATTCCCTCATTCGGACCCGGCCCGCCTCCTTGGAAGATAGGGTTCACTCGTTCCCCGTACAAGAGCGTGGCGGCCCGCTTGTCCGCGACCTTCGTCGTTCTCCCTTGACCTCGACGCGACACCGCTATCCTCCCTCGACCTCATCCCGCGCAGCCGACTCGGACTCCCCCTCAGTGATACATCTCTCTGCCACCTCCCGGTCGCTACGCCACCCCTCTTCCCGTGTTGCCAACCTGGCATCCTCTCTCTACCGTCGTCTTGCTCCCTGGCCCTCTGCTGCCCCCTAACCTCCTCCGCCCCTCCTTCACGCAGATCAAGGGTGTGCCGCTCTTGAGATTGTCCATGGAATCTATACGATTCAATCTTCTAATTCGTGATCAATCCATTGATCATGATTTGGGAGGCTATGATTGATCGCTTCTTCTTCGGTTCCTACTGATCTAGTGCGATTCAAGCGTTATCAAGCTCGTTACGAAGGTCGTGTTACTACATGAAAAACGTAGTGTTACCACACCACCACCGGGGCGTTATTGCTCGTAAGACATTGTGTTACTACAGGACCGCACGAGTATTACTGCACTTTTACCGCTGTTCCACAGTGAAGGATCGAACAACCTATATGATTTAATATCATCTCGAGGTTCAATTGTGTTAGTAAAGGTCTTTTAATTCCTTGTGGGGAATTTGTTATGAACATATGTCATAATTCCTCAATGGATTGAGAATTTTGATATTCATTTTTGATGGATTTTTAACCGTGGGCAAATGTAGCATCCAAATTTTCAGGGCTTTTTGAAATTTTCAAAATAAAAATAATCATTTAGCTCTGTTGGAGTTGCTAAAGCTTAACTTGTAATCTTAGAAAAAACAAAAAACAATTTAATATGAGTTAATCAAACTTTAATTAATTCGAAATTTGGTTTACTTGAATTTTCTTGGGCCTTATTAGATTTAAAGTCAAAAAAAGTATTTTAAGTATTTTTCTTAAATTTTTGGACTTGATTTACTCTTTTCTAAAAGTCTTTTTGGATTAGTGTATTCTCTGTAAATCAGAAATCATGTTTCCTTCCCGTGCCCGTTCCCCGTGCGAGTATCTCTCGGTATTGACCACCTCGCGGTTTTGACCACCCTCTCGGTGTCGAGCACCTCTCAGTTTCGACCACTCTCTCAGTTTCAACCAGTGCCACTTGGTTTTGACCAGACCCACCTGTCAGCCTCCCCTACTCACCTTCGTCTCCCTCCCGTTGCTCGCCCACGCCGCCAGCACTCGCGTGTGTCATCGCCGCGATGAAAGTCGTCGCCTCGACGCGAATCCCGCCCCTTTCTCCCTCGGCGACGTGCGCATTAATTGCCCGTCTTTCCCCGTACATGCTCCCCTTCACTCTGGCGCCCTCTCCTTTCGCCTCGTCTCATCACCGTCGCGTCCCTAACGCGCCAGCACCGCGTGCCTCGGAGTCTCTCAACGGCTCTTCCCTCCTCTCCTCCAGGCTATAAAGAGCCCGAGCAGCCCCCTTCATCTCTTTTCCCCACCCAACTCTCCCTCTCTCGCTCTTATTACTGTGGTTTGCCCGAAGCCCCGAGCTCCGAGTTTCTGGCCGCCGCGCCTCATCGTCGTTCCGACCACCACCGTAAAGCTCCTTCCGCTCTACCCGTGTCGTTTCGTGTTCCAGGACACAAGGAACTTATCCCCTAACCAAATTTGGTTTTGGTCCTCAGGAGCTTTCGGATTTGAGTTTCGTCTTTATTTTCGGCCGAAAGGGGCATTTCCACCACCACATCGTCTCTGGTGAGATATTTCCAAATTGCTTCATCTCTGAGCATCTCAGACTCTCACTAGTACTCCCCGACCTTCCATTGTTTCTCTTTTATCTCAAGCTACCTCCTTCGCGTTGAAGCGCCGCCGCCACCTCGGGTTCATGTCGCCGGACCATCACCGATGAGCTCCTTGACTGCTCTCTACTCCGGTATGGCCCTAGTCACCACTAGTAGCTAGTGCACTCACTTTTTGGTCGTAAGCGTTGCCGAAACGCGATTGCCATTATCATCGTAGCTTCCACTCTGCTTCACTTTGCCGCGTTGCCGCCTCAGGCTGTAATTGAACTCCTCTCGACCACGTCGTGTGGTCGAACCTCTTTCGACCAGGTAGTCAAACCTCCTTCTGACCAGTCGAACATCTTTCGACCAGGTAATCAAACCTCCCTTCGACCAATTGAACCTCTTTAGACCAGGTAGTCGAACCTCTTTCCGACCAGTTGAACCTCCATCCGACCATGTGATTTCAAAACTTCCGAGAGCTCGTTCTCCTTCGTTCGAGCTCCGATTCGAGTGACTCAAATTTCTAACTTCATCTTAAAGCAAGATCTAGCTATCTATCCTGAGAGTACTCAATTTGGAGTCTATTTGAATTTGGCTTATTTTCACGTATAGATTTTGACGACTTCGGAGAACCAGATTTCGACGTCGTTTCTAAACAACAACTAATTGAGCAAGACAAGTTACATCATTTGATCATATTTGAGCCTAGTATTTAAAATTATCTAAATTCTATTTTAAACTGTTATCGCATGCTTATTTGTATTAAGGTGATTTAAATTCCTGTTTTAAATTACTAGTTAATTTCGTTACCGTTGTATAGCTAATGTTGAAATTAAAGTTGTCATTTCCTTGTCACCTTAGTGGAAAAATCTGGTCGATACACTAGTACGACTAGAACATGTTGAAAAACCATGCTTAGTCAAAGCTCGGACCAAAAATCTTGATTTGAGGAACTTTAGCTGAAAGTTCAACTATGATTTGCAAATGATTCTATGGTATTGTCTTTACCATAGAAATTTACAAAATGATTTGACTTGTTAACAAAATAAAAATTGGTTTGGACTTGGGCGAAATAGATGTTGGTTGGGTGCATGTTCATGCACGGGATCGATTCATTTCTATGATCAAGGCCCAGGATTTTATTGGAAGTCACCCAAGTCAATTAAGGACCAGTCTTCGTACGCATTTTACTAAGCCCTACCGTACTACCACATGTTCTGAATGGGCAGGATCTGACTAACTAATTTGCAACATTTCACCATGGTCGTGCCATCCGGTTGCGTGGGTGCCTTTTACGACCTACTTTTATATATTCCTATATGGCGCAAGAGGGGGTTTAAATCCGGTGGCTGGTTCAATCCAAAGGAAGTGAAACATTAGCGATGTGGGACTACGGTGGGATGGCGCATTGTAAAGGTCTTGTGATAATCACTTAGTCGCACACCTTCGGAAGTGTGTGAGCGGACAATATAAGCTAATTATCTCTTGTGGGTAAAGTTGTACAACCTCTGCGAAGTGTAAAACTATTCGAATAGTCGTGTCTACGGTTATGGACATGCTAGCAAAGCCACTCAAAGTTAAGCTTTGGTTTTTGATTTAAAAAATGCTTTATCAAATGGTTTTAGATGGTTTATCCAAACGAGAATTGGACAGGTAGCCATGTGATAGGAGGGTATCATTCACCACTCTTGTGTGAGTGTTATCTGACTATCAAACTTGAGATTTAGAAAATGAATTTTAGTTATAGAGTAAACTGCTTTAGTACTTAGTATGGATATTTAACTGAAAAATGTCGCTTTATGCAAAAACAACCATATAAGCCTACTCTTGATATATCCTTGCATGCATTATAATTATGTTATTTGGTGTAACTTGCGGGGCACGATTGTTTATGCTCCCTCTTACTTAATAAAATGTTGTTCAGAGGAGAAGGACTTAATTTGCAACTGCTGAAAATCTCGACGACTAGGTCGCTACCCGAGTCAATTGCCTGTAGCAGATTAACTGGGCTCTACTACACCTTCTTCATCTTTCGCTCTGTTCTTATTTGTGAGCTTGTAAGCCTTTCTGGTAATCAACTCTGCTATTTATTAATAAAGTAGCAAAAGTGTCCATTGAGTAATTTGATTCCGTTCCAGGGTCTCCTGCTCCTCTCTCTCCCCCCTTCAAGAACCCCTAGCATTCCCATGGACTTATATGCGCTTCTAATGTCTCTAAGTACTTATATGGACTTCTAATGTCTCGATGCACTTATATCGACTTCTATTGTCTGGTGCAATCTAGACGCACGGCAGACCGCCTGCCGCGGACTAGGTGAACAGCATGCGGCATGACGTGGCGATTTTGCCATTTGTGTCATTTGGGGCGCATATAAGGGTGCATTTGGTTCGTTGAATCATTTGGTCCTGGATCATCCGGTACAGGAAATAAACTCGTTCATGTGTTTGGTTGGTTGAATGGAACCAAACCATTCGGGATGAGATGATTCAAGAAATAAGAACATTCCATGTTTATGTTGTATCATCCCGTTCGGGAAAAAAATCCCGAACCATGCCGTTCACTCGAATTCCAAGGCGCGCACGGAAAAAATAGTTTGATTTACGAGCTTCAAATGACTATATTTTCTAAACCGAGTATCCGATTTGCGATCCGATTGAACCGTTGTGTTCCTTGTCATTTAATCAACAAAACAAGACCACTCTTGGCATATTTTAGTGCAAAAAATATCATGCGGTCCCACATGTCATAACATCCCAAAGTTTAGTGCAATCCAAATACAACCTCATTCATCAAACCAAACACCATCTTGAACCAACCAGAACCATCATATCCCACCAACCAAACAAAATCATGTATCATTCTATCCCACCAACCAAACACCATATTTGTATCATCTCATCCAGGACAATTCCATCCTACCTGTACCATCCCATTCCATTTAATCTCATCCCACTAACCAAATGTACCCTAAGTGGTAGCTCGGCTGACAGGTGGTAGGTACCCACCCGCCTCCGAAGTGTGTAGTTGGCCGCGTGGTCACGGACCCGACCCAACTTCTGGTAAACAAACAAAGGAAGAGAAAAAAGAGAAAATTAAGTATTTGCCACTGCAATGGAGTGTATTTTAGGATTTGCCACTGTATGTGTGTGTGACATCTAGGTCTCGGACCCACATGTCATACACACAATAATAGCAAATCCTAAATTACCACTGAAAGTACAGTGGCAAATAATTGAACTCCCCGAGAAAAAAGCGTCCATGGATTAATTTGAGCTTTCCCTTTGGTTTTGGGGGCTCCTGCTCCTCTCTCTCCCCATGCGCCGCGCCGCGCCCCGCCCCGCCCCCATTTCTAGAACCCTCTCGAACCTTCCTTCCCCGCCGAGCCAAGGGAGACCAAGAGGGTAGCTAGAGAGCCCTCGTCCCGCCGCGCGCGATGAAGCATCCGCCGCGCCGCACCGCCTCCTGCGGCCTCCTCGCGGGCTTGGTCGCGCTCATCGTCCTCTCGTCCCTCCAGATCCAGTACCATCACCTCAAGGTCCCTCTCCCTCTCCCAGCTTTCCATTTTTAGCCTCCCGCAACCTCGTTTTACCTCATGTCACCCTAATCTTGCCTGAGCTGCCGCTCCTTGATTTAATTGGACAAACCCGTGCGATCCACCAGGATGATCTTGGGAGGGGCGGCTTCGCCACGGAGAACCACGGTTCCTGGAGGAGGAAGGCTGGCGCCGAGGGCTTGCCGCGCGGGATTGTCGAGTCCCACTCCGACATGTACCTCCGCCCGCTCTGGGACTCCGCTCCCAAGACCAAGGTGCGCAGCGGCAGCGCACTACCCTACCTATCTACTCTCTCTCCATCTACTTAGTAGCGCCTGCCTAGTTAACTTTCCAGCTATTCACGATTAGCCACGCTGAATGATCCAAGGTGTTTGCCTATTGGTGCTCATTAACTGTCACTGTTGCAGCTCGGTAGCAAACCGGTTAAGCTCAGCTCAGCTCAGGTCTTGCGCTTACAGCTTTAATTGTGTGCTGTTACTTGCAACTATTTCGGTTGTCCTCTTTTTGTTTCCGGAAACTTGCCCGTTTCTTTCGTACAGATGTAGCAGCGCCCTAACAGCACAAGTTATGCATTTCTAGGATCCACCGTTCCAGTTGCAGGTTCCTTGGTTGCAGGTGATTCATTCGGCCGCTCTGTTTCTAATGTATACTCCTCCTTCATACCTGCAGAATAAGAATGATAACTATAATGCTCTCTTGGCAATGGCAGTCGGCATTTCACAAATGCAAAATGTGGACTCTATGGCTCGTAAGGTCTGTGTTTGTCTCGATTTTTTCCTTCCCTTTAATGTAAACTATTTGTGTGTGTGTGTGTGTTTGTTTGGGGGGAGCTTTATCTATTCTAATACGGTCTTCACCATTTACTTCGTGTAGTTTTTGAATGAAAACCACACGGTCATGCTGTTCCATTACGATGGAAATGTAGATGGATGGCGTAATCTTCAGTGGAGTGATAAGGCCATACACATACTCGCTCACAACCAAACAAAATGGTAAATCCCTGATAGTTTCCCGAGTTGCCACCTTGTTTCAGTATGTACAAGATGCCATCTTTTACCTCACTACATTTTCCCACTCTTAAAATGAGCGTATGTTCCTGCTGCAGGTGGTTTGCTAAGCGTTTTCTGCACCCTAATGTTGTGGCTATCTACGATTTCATATTTTTATGGGATGAAGACCTTGGAGTGGAGAACTTTGATCCGAGAAGGTATGATGCAGGTCTTGTAGTTCTTTTCCTGAAGTTATATATGTTACACAGTACTCAGCATGTAATCAAAACTTACCGTGTTGTTTTCCAAGTGATGGATATCAGCACCTCTTTAATTAGGATACTCCGGACTAGTTGTGTTAATTTGATTCCTCATACTAACTCATACGGAGATAAAACCTTTGATTCCTTGATCAGCATTCGTGCTGTCATGCAAATCCCTTCTAAACTATTTCTCATTCTCATGTTTTTGTCCCATTATCTCACTGATGATACTAGTTGAGGGATTATAGACACATTTTGAAACTCCTGATGAGATAAAACCCTTGATGCCTTGAGCAGCACTCATTCTAATCGCCAATATATCTTTTGACCTTTCTCTTGCATTGTCATCTTAGTATCTTATCGATGTTACCAGTAAACCAAGCTAGACTGGTCCTTTCTCTTACTGGAAGTAGACAAAAACTGATAAATCAAAACGTTAAGGGCATACAAATCTAATCTAGCATTTATTCAGATGGAAATGGATTCACCTGTTTAAGCCTTTCGGTGTAGTGTTTGGTGGGATTTGTTATTGACAATATATTTTTTAGTAGAATGATATTGACTTCTTTGGTTATCCATGCTTCTGAGAATATATCTATGATATGTTGCATTTTCTGTTGAAAGATGCCTTTTCATTTTCATGTTGCTCTTTGTAGGTATCTTGATGTAATGGTTTCCGAAGGCTTGGAAATTACACAACCTGCTTTGGACCCTGATCTATCAACTGATATTCACCACCGGATCACAATCCGCAACAAGATGACAAAAGTGCATAGGTGCGTGTGTCTTTCTATTTTTCACATCTAAAAAATATGAAAAATTCCTTCTTTTTCCTAATCAATTCTTTTCTATGCGGTAAATAATTTTTTAAATGTTTCTGTAGGAGAATATACGACAACCGTGCAAGTATGAATTGTTCTGATGAAAGTAAAGGACCTCCGTGCACAGGGTAAAGATTGAAGCTTTAGCCTTATGCAGTTATTTGGGAGCTATCCTGAATCATATTTTGCCATTGCTGTTTTGTTTGTAGACCTCATGTTTATCCAGTTCCCTGCTCTGCTTTATTTTAAGTTTTAATATACTTTATTCTGTGATATCTAAAAATGATTAACCTTTAGGTCATATATTCTTTGAGTTTTATTTATGTTTCTGATCGGCTACATTAAAGCCGAAAAGTGCCGCTTTGTTGGATAGTATTGTGATCCATCAAACACAACTAGATCACACAACTGATTGATTCTTGAGCAAATTCTTATGATCCCATTCCAACATACTTGATTGTTTGAGAATATTGTAATTTGCATTCTTGGATAGGTGGGTTGAGGGCATGGCACCAGTTTTTTCTCGTGCTGCCTGGAGATGTGTATGGCATCTAATTCAGGTGCAAATTCTGATCCTCTAACGTGCTCGTCAATTTATCCTATCATCTGATTATATTGAGTGCGACTGAAAGGACAGAACTCTTAATAGCACGTTGATTTTTTATGTCATGAGCTTGCAGAATGACCTGATTCATGGATGGGGCCTTGACATGAAGCTTGGTTATTGTGCTCAGGTACTCAAGATACAGATCCCATAGCAGTATAGCACAATGCGAGCTTCACAATCTTTTCACTTCTTTTTTGATATTTTCTAGGATGTCATGTTACATATGTTATTCACCAACATGACGGAACCACTAAGAATTAGACATTTTTTAATGTAAATTTCTATTATTTCGTTCCCTTCTTTTATTTGCCGGTCCTTTTTTATTTAAAATTTTGTGTTCACATCCCGTTGACAAGTTTGTAGCTTGTTCTTTATGTGCTAGTAAGGATAACTTGCTCTTAGTGTTTGGCACCTGTGGACTGTTACAGTCCAAAATCCAGACGGTTTAACTAAGCATCTCCTAACATAATGCTTAATCTGATCGGCTAATAGTTGTAAGATGGCTAAAATGTGATAGATCTTTGAAGAAGTTCATATTTTCCCCATATACTGGTTTCATCTACCATTGCTTGTAATAACAAGTTTTGACCCATAAAATGGAGTCGTCTGATAGGCCAAAGCCAAAGCACCCATTAAATTGATTGTTCCCCTTCTGATGATTAGTTGGTTCCTTCTGTTGTAGGCTTCTGGCTGATAATAGTTTATGTCCTGTTCTCTTCTCCATGGTTATTAAGGCGTCGCCTAAGCGGTAAGGCGCCATGTGTGGGCGTCATCGCGCATGCCTAAGGTGACGGAGAAAGAGGAGAAGGGCGAAGACTCGCGGTGGAACCCTAGGCGGCGGCGCCTCCATCTCACCGATCCCGTCCCTTGCAGCTCCGGTGGATCTGCGTTGCCCTCTCCAACCCATCCCCGTCGCCTCCTCCCTAGCTCCATGACGCGCCGCCTCCTCCGCGAATCCCCTCCGCGCACCGCCTCCTCCCCGGATCCCCTTCGTGCCCCGCCTCCTCCCCAGCTCTCCGGATTGTTGTGTTGATGGGAGGGGGATGAGGAGGCAACGGCGGGATGGGAGAGGCGAGTGAGGTGGAGAGCGCGAGAGAGGAGAGGAGGGAGGCGGCGGCCGGATGGGAGAGGCGAGTGAGGCGGAGAGCGCGAGAGAGGAGAGGAGGGAGGCGGCGGCGGGATGGGAGAGGCGAATGAGGCGGAGAGCACGAGAGAGGAGAGGAAGAGGCAGGGTTGAGGCGGCGTCGCCGCGTTGGTAGGTTATATATTTTGTGATGGGCCTGATGGCCGCTGGACTGGACTCCTGTCCATATTTTGTGAAGTGGTTTTTCTTTTTCTTTTTTTGCTTTCTCTTCTCCTTTTCTTCTTCTGCTCTTCTTCCACACTGCTCGGTTGCTTCAGATCTTCCTTCGCCCGTAGCGCCTTAGAGTGTGTAAGGCGTCGCCTCGCCTCCCGCCTTAACGCTTAAAAGGTGTGGGGGGTGCGTCGCCTCGCCTTACCGCCTTAATAACCATGCTCTTCTCTTATTCTCTATCATGTTGCTGTTTCTTATTTGTCACTTTGCAGCTCAATTATTTCTGATATCAACTATCATTTCCTCTGTCAATCGACATCAATGTTTTATTAGCATGAGTTGGTTGGGAATAAAAGTAACAAAAAATACTGATTCATGTGGTGCCATGGGATTTCAGGGTGATCGAGCTGAGAAGGTTGGTGTCATTGACAGTGAGTATGTTGTCCATCAAGGGATACCATCGTTAGGAGGACCATCACTTAGCAGCAAGGTCTGTTTGACATCATATTTCTCAAAAAAGAAAAGTGCCTATGCCGTATATCTATGCACTTTATTGACTCATCTATTGTCTTCCAAACTGTTTGGTGACATTCTAATCTAAAATATCTGTTCTTTTGGAATTCCATCTCTAAGATAACAAAATGCTAAAATGCATCCAACAGTAAATATTGTGTCTTCTAAGTTTCGGTGGCAGAGGAGCATCTATTCAGATACCCCACTTTATATCCATTTCTATCTCATAAAAAGAATTACTTGAGATTTTTTTTATGTTCTCCCATCAATTCTTGTTTCTTTAGCCTTGTTTGGTCGATGTCTGCAAGATAATTACAATAGTATTATCACCTGATGGCTGTTGGCATAATGCACTACTGACTTCATTTTCTTGCTACAGACACCTCGAAGATCTTTGGATTTACGGACCCACGTGAGTATAATTTATGGTCTCTTCTTGCTAGATCAGTAAATTAGAATTGTTGCTCGTATATTTTTTAATTTCAATCACATCACTCTTATTTCAATAGATTAGAAGACAATCATCAGCTGAGCTGGAAAAGTTCAAAGAACGGTGGAACAGGGCCGTAAGGGAAGATGACGAGTGGACGGATCCTTTTGAAGCTTGATTACTCTGCAAGAAGAATCTGGCACAAAGATACGAGGCCCACGTCGTACGAGTGAACCTGGCCACATTCATTACAGTAATTGGATTCAAGATCATGTCACATGACAACACGTGGGCCTCACTCACAGCATACGGTTGGTTATAGGCATCTTTCTGACTTATACGCACCATTCTGTCCTCAAGAGCTGAAGAACAACGGGAAATGGCGTCGAATCAATACAAGGAGCAACTGAGCAAGAACCCAAACTAACCAGGGACTCAACACACCTGTGTTTTGTAATTTCAATTCAATTATCCATTTCACCGAGGGTTGTATAGTGAGAGGATATACGTGTCTGTGCAGTTATTTTGATCGCAAGTATTAAACGATATACGTGTTTGTGCGGTTATTTTAATCGCAGGTATTAAAGAACAAAAGGCAAATTTGTCTCCTGTTATACTGCCATCTAACAACAACAAGCCACGCATATTTAAATCTCATAACTCAGAAGTAAGGCTGAACAGTGCCTTGGCTGTGGAATGTAAATGATACGGTGGAATATTCGCTAGACTTGATCCCATGATCCGAACTTTTTTTTTATTAATTAACCTTTTTTGAATTTTATTTTAAAGTTAACCCCGGCGCACTTTATTTTCAATTCTGACTTTTTTGGTCACGCTACGGTTGATGGTGTGACAAAACAACACTGTCACGCGTCAGGATAAATCCCTAAAATAGCAATTTTTGTCACGTCAATGGTTGTCACGTGACCAAATAGCACTGTCACGTCACGGGTGGTGGCGTGACAAGAGTTTGACTAGAAATGAGCTGATGTGACAGTGTTGTTTTGTCATGCTACGGGTGGTGGCGTGACCAAAGGGATCAGAATTGAAAATAAAGTGCACCGAGAATTAACTTTAAAATAAAATTCAAAAAAAGGTTAATTAATAAAAAAATTTCCAAGGATCCAAAGGCTGCCTTGGTACTCCAGTTCATATGTAGCGTTGCTTGCAGACTAAGGGCTTGTTTGGTTGGTGTCCTGAATTCCATACCTGTGAAAAAGTGGTGTCTGGAGGTAGTCTGAAAAGTAGATAGTTTTTGCATGGCCAAACAGACCTGAAGATAAGTTGTTTGATTGAAAGTATGTGCCTGGAGTTGATAAATAAAAAATAGAACGTTAGATCAAACAATCAACGCAGATCTAGAGGCTGGCGGGGACAGGAGCGCGCTCATTTTCTCGCTGACTCGGGGAGCGAAGCACATAACATACTGACGTGATCGGGAGGGTGCAAGCGAGCGAGATGGTCACCAGGGAGCAAAGCAAACGGGCTCTAATTCTTTTGTGGTTCCAACAGCAATGACGAGTGATGTGATATCCATAAGAGATCTAGAGAAATAATTCCGATATTTATCATTCCAACCGGTAATCATCTAGCGAACGTTACTTACAAGCAGCCTTAGCCTTACCATGGAATTGGCCTTAGGTAAAAATACTGCTTGGAAGATACTATACTGTGACGACCCAGCTCTAGGGCATCGAGAGATCCTCCAGGACCTCTGGAAAGTCCACCAGGACCTCCCAGGAGGTCCAGCAAGGACCTCTCGGGCAGTCCACCAAGACCTCCCAGGAGGTCCAGCAAGACCTCCTGGAAGTCCAGGAGAACATGACCCGAGAGAGAGGGTCTTTGAACCGAGGAGCACCCACGACCTGCTATAGCCCCACGTGGAAATAAATGAGAAGGTCCGAGGGCGCACCAAGACCTCCCACGACCCTCCAGAGGAGGTCGTGGAGGCCTAGGTCCACTTCAGAACCCCACATGTTTTTCCCAACGTGAGATCATGGAGGACCGAGCCTGCTCCAAGGTCCTCTGTGAAACCTGAGCTAGTCCCAAGGATCATGGCTAGCCCTTCACAGCAAAAATACACAGTGGTGATATCCAGAACAATCTTTTATTTATACCACATGTTAACAAAGTTGGTTACAAGGTGGCCTTGGGCCAAACATAAATACATAAAAGCAAAAGAGAGCAAAAGGAAGCACGAGAGTCCATCAACACGCCACAGCGGTGGTGGAGAGCATAACCTAGGCTGCTTGATCTTCATCATCGCCAATATCTTCTCTGGCAAAATTTGTAATGAGCAAGAGTGAGCACTACCATTTGTGCTGCAAGTTACACCTGGGTTAACAATATGACATGCATAAATGGATAATCAAAGGATGGCATAATAGGGTGATCTTGCACAAAGCCCATTTTCTTTCAAATACCATTACTAAGTTCCAAAGGGTCTTTCAATAGATAAAATTCATTTTACCAAAGCAATTTTTCGGTTGGATAGCATTCATCATTATGTGGTGAAGGATACCCTCGACATTAGGCTCCTGCCCAAACCCATGGGACTAGCGGTCCCAAAACAATTTGAAAATCATTTCGAAATTCCCAAAGTCAACAACTAACTTCAAGTGGCCTTTGCCAAGACGTCCTTGACCGTGGACACGGCTATTCAATAGATTTAACTCTGCGAGAGGTTGTGCACTTTACCCACACGACATGAGTACTCTAGTTTGTCCCAAGCATTCGTCAATACCACCTCTCACTTCCAAAGGTAAGAGATCTAGAGCTCATGACAAGGCCTTTACAATGCATTGCTCCACCACACCTTTCCTTACTAAGGTTTCACCCCCTATGGATAGCCATCCGACGGAAGCCCCTCTTGCACCGATGGGAACAATGGGTCATCAAAGACCTCTAGCCAACAAGACCTCCCACACCACCAATGGAGCGACATGTAGTGGAGTTTTGCAAATTATTGACCAGTCCCACACCCCATTCTCGAGACATGTGGTTGCACGATTGTGGCATAGCCTATTATAGGCATGGCATTGGTCGCTCAAAGACCGGTCCTCAAATGACTAGGCGACTTCCACAAACCCAAGGGCATCGATCTATCATAAGGCACGATCCGTGCATCAACTTGCACCAACCAAGTCAACCAATTAGCCTATCAAAATCCATTTTCATAACTTTGCTTCCCACAAATACTTTCATACCTCCATGACAACCCAATGCCATGGTGAAAACATTTAAAACATTATTTGGTTATGTTGGTAAAGATTTCCCCAAATCAATAGTTTTGGTCTAAGCATAATCGAGCATATATTTTTCAAATGGTCTTGACTCATACTCTCAGATTAGCCAAGTTTGACCTAAAGGTGACAATGTGTTCTGTACCAAACCAACAGAGGTCATACAAAGGAAATAGGTGTAACTATGAAGTTAAAACTGGTATTGAACTAACTTGATAAAAATAAGCATGCAGTACACATTAAAACAGAACATAATTAGTTTAAATTACTGGGTGCAATATGATCAAGAGTGTAACTTGCCTTGCTCACTACTTAGAGATTCTTCTTCTTGAAACTTTGGATTCCCGGAATCTTCACAATCTACATATATATAGAAGGCAAATTCAAAGAAGATTCAAGCAGAGATCCAATAAAGATCCAAATAAAGAACCAGAGAACTCGGAGAAATCTCAAAACCCAATTAATGAAGAGCATTGTATTTAGATTAGGTTCTTTTGGAGAAGGTCTAGCTTACGAGAGGAAAAAGGGTCTTTGGAAAAAGGTCCCAAGGTGTGACCTAGGCGTTGGGCGAGAGAGGTCCCGAGGCCAAAATGCTTGCAAGGTCCGGAGAGAAGGTCCTCACATGAGCACCACAGAATTCCAAAAGAAACCCACGAGAGAATGTCTGTGAAAGACATGGCCATTTCAGGGTAGTGGTAAACACAAAGGTGGAGGAGATCATCAAAGAACTTACCAAGGATAAGCAGCAATGGGTGAAAGGGAAGGTCGTGAGAGCCAGGCTTTCCCGGGAAGGCCACTGGTCCAGAGCCAAGAGAGTGAAAATGGAGAAGGTGGAGTGGTGGAATTTCTTAGACAAGTTGTAGTCAAAGTGGTGAAGAAAACTAGAAATACACGAGTCCGGGATAAGTATAGAAATGGGTCAAAGGTAGGTAATGGCAGGGCAGGTGTCACCACCACCCTGGTTAAAAGGTACGAGAATGGACACGTATGTTGCTTGGGAAGGAACAAAGAAAAATGTCAGGGTACGGTTAAGTAACCCAATTCAAAGTAAAACACCACGTATATGGATGCATTTAATGTGACAAGACCCGTATTAAATGCTCAATATAATAACATGGCGGAGGAATTGAGAATGGTTAAGACTGGCAGGTGGGGCCAGTCAATTTAGAAACAGTCGGGTCAAAATAGGGGAGGTCTTGACCCACAATAGAGGCCCTCGAGGAGGTCCGAGCGGCTTAGGAGGTCCTAAGCCCAAGGACGGGAAGGTCTAAAGATTGAGGAGGTCTAGACAGGGGAAGGTCTGGACAGGGAGGTCTGGACGGTCGAGATCTCACCAAGGGTGGTCTCAAGGGAGAGTGCAGGCGGTTGGATCTCCAAGAGGAGGTCCAACACCAAGACCAGCGCGAAGGGGGAGGTCCTCAAAGAAAAACAACGCGTGAGGAGGTCTGGGCCCTCGGACTTAAAGCGAGGGGAGGTCCAAACCATTAGATTCAATACAGAGGGGAGGTCTGAACCGTTCGATTCAGACCAAAGGGGAGGTCCACGAAGGGACATAGCGCATGGGAGGTCAAGACCCTTGGATTGGAAATGGGAAGAGGTCTGGACCGCTAGATCCAGCACAAGGGAGGTCCTTTCGGCCAAGAAAGGATATCCAAGGGGATTTACATGAATTCAGGAGGTCCGCAGTGAACAAGAAGCTCACCGGAACACACGGATGTCCCAATGAAAGGAGGTGCGGGCATAGAGAGGCGCCAGACACAGAAGAGGTTTAGACTTAAGAAAAGTCTCGAGCAGAAAAAGAGGTCTGAACCCTAAGAGATCCAAACCAACAAAGAGGTCCAAGTGACCACTTTCAAAGAACAAGCCCGACGTAGGAATACGTCCAAGCTGAGAAGGTTTAAGCCTCACGGGAGGCTTAACCTCACATGCCATCGGGAGGTCTAGACCACAGAGGAGGTCTAAACCTACACACCCAAAGAAGATATACTAAGGGGAGGTCTACTGGGCACACCAAAAGGAGGTCTCAGCAATTCAAACCTCTCCAACCGAACCAAACTTGCAATTCTCATTAAAATAAAATAGCTTTAATTTATTTTACACATTTAAAAAGGATTTAGAAAATCAGAATGTTACATATACAGACAGAAGATAGAGTTGGATGTTAGACACTGAAATCAAAACATTACTTAGAGATAGAGTAGGATCTAGTAGTGGAAGGCAAAGCAACCAAACGAACACAGCAGCGACTCAGAAGAAGCAGGGCAGTCGCAAAAATAAATAAAGCAGTTGCATTACAACCAAGGTATGCTATGAGTAATCAGCAGCAACGTTTGTACAAGCATTGATTTTTCTGCACTAATATTGATTGACTCTTGGTTTACACAAAGGAAGTTTTCTAGATGTCACTAAAGTAGGCAACAGATCTCTGATTACCTAAGACAATATGCATTTGAATTTAATTAGATTTGGTGCATGTACTGGATTTTCTTACTACTTTTATGTCAATTAATTCTACCAGAAGGTAACTGACTGAAATTTGTCATACCATTTAGTGTAGTTTGATTACTTCCAGTCATACCAAGCTATTTACAGGGAAAAAAAGGATGGATATGAACGATGGCATGATCGAAATCAGATGAATGCGAGTTAGGATCACAACAGCTAGCAATTTTGAATAGAGAACTGAATTTAGATAGGTCACACGAGCACGTAAATTTTTTTTTTTTGAACAAGGTGAGCACGTAAATTACATTGTGGTTTTTTTAGGAGACCTCTTAATTAGTCTGCTTATATGCTTGCCTTCCACGTCATGCGAATGTTTTTTTTTGACGTCCGGGATTTTTCCCATCCGGTCCACAGTATAGAAAAAGAGCACCCTACCTCGCGAGACGACCACAGGAGCCAGCGCTCGAACCGTGACGGGCTGAGAGCCTATAGCGCCACTGTGTCAACTGAGCCTCAGCTCTTAGTTCCTCCCCTCTTCAAGACCTGTAGGTACTCTACTCCACAAACTTGCAAATGTTTGAGCTCTGAAGGTACAATCATCATCTAAAACCATGCATTGAACTCTCATACATACATTTCAAGCATACAAGATTGATTCCATCCATTGATATCTAGTATCCGTTGGGATATTCTCCGCTTTTCTCCATGGACCCTTGGGTGCCTTGCCCTTGAGCTACACCGTGGTGGATATACTGCACTGAATTATTATTGGACAGAGAGAGACAGGTCAGGAGTTGAACAGAAGGATTAGGTTGCATTGCGTTGTGCGTGAAATTGTTTCCTTGAGCTAAAGAAAGGTCAAGATTGATTCATGTGCGATACGTACTACTACTAGAGTATGGGTGGCTTTTCTGCTGGGAAGCGTCCTCCTCCTGCTAAGCCTAAGCGTGTTGACCAGCAGCAGAGCAGAGCAGAGTAGGGAGGGCTTTACCTGATGAGCAAATAAATACTGGAGCTGGAGCCTGGAGCCTGGAGCCTGGAGGTATACAATGAGAAGCAACGACTGGAGGCAAGGCACAACACAACTGAGCGCACGCACGCACGCGAGCGAGCGAAGAAAAGAATTCCCTGTAGCTGCAGCAACTTTACTTACATATGTACGCGTCGCTGAGTGGAATGGATCCAAGCAACCGATTGAATGATCCTCCAAAGGCAAATACTTGAAGCAACGAATGAACCGCAGCCGATGACAGGTGGGCCCGGCACGGTTGCTCCTTGACAAGGCAGCCAAAATGGAATGGACTCGCCTGAGCTGAGCGGAGCCTCTTCTCTTCTCTTCCTTGCGTCCGTCTCGAGCAGGCTGCTGCAGAGCTAGGAAGGCATCCATGGCCGTGGGCTTCCTTCTGGGCTTCCTCCTCGGCCTCCTCGCGCTCGCTGTGGCACAGGGGGCAGCGCTCCTCTGGGCCATCCGCAGCCTGCGCCGCCGCGGGGCGCCGCCGGCTGCCGCCGCGGAACTCGCTGGCGACCGGCCGTTCCCCTGCGAGAAGCAGGTCTGACAGCTTTTCTTGATCACTCCATGTAGCATCATTGTAGCCTCCTCTTCTCTGCGACCGGCTTCTCTTCTTGGCTTCTTAGCTTGGAGAGGGGTATCGGTTTCTGTCAACAAAGTTTCTACTCCATTTTGGAACCCAACATATGTTCCTGCCTTGAACTACTCATGCTTATCGGATGGAGCAGCAGCACAATCGTTGGACAGAACTCTCTCCAATTGTTGCGATTGGATTGGGGAATGGCAGGGCTTTTGACTTTTGTAGCTTCTCGCTCTTGGACAGAACCTTTTGCATTTCGCGACCACTGCAACTGCCTGCCAGTGATATGTCTCGATTTAGTATCTGTCCGCTGTTGGATTTAAAGCACAGCCTTTCTTTTTGGCTACGAGGACCACGAACTAGTCTTACCGATCAATCACTATAGAACCTTTCCCATCCGCTGGGGATGTTCAAATCGAGTTTCTCTGTTTTTATGTGCCATCTATGCTTGCAAGTTGGATCCTTTCGCCTGACCGCCATATGTGTTGCAGGGTTTCCTATGGATGCTAGAGCCAGAAAAGATGCCAAAAGTTAGCAACGATCACCTATCAACTGGTGCTCACCAAGACATGAAAGACAAAAAGAATATTGTGGAGGTTTTTCCTATAAGAATGTTGGCTACGATTAAAGGGCACTCGCTCATCTTGTCAGGTCCTGATGGTTCTCAGATAACCATTGAGCTTCTCAATTGCACAGTTGTTGCTGTTTCTGCCTCGAATCTTCCATCACGCAAATGGTTAGTGCCAATAAAAGCTCTTCCCATGCATCCATCATCAATCTTCCGTGTCTCATTAAGTAATTTTATTTCATGTTAAACGTGTCTTATTCAATGTATAACTTGTGTTACTAACAGCATAACTTCAACATATGATAGGCTACATGTTCTTATCTTTTGCAATCAGCTGAAGACTAAGCACACTTTATTTCTTGAAGTTCTCATAATAGAAAAGGTCGTTATACAAGGCATTTTATACATTCTTATCAAGTGACTAATTATTCCTAGTTAACCAATTTAAAAGCAGATGCGAGAATACTTCACACGTGCACTTCAGTTTCAATGTAACCACCATCAGTATTTGCTTATAGGGCTAAGAGGTATCCAATAAAACTGGAAAGCATGGGATCTGAGATTTGCAAGGGGAGCAAGGTATGCTATCTTTATGTAGACACCTCTTGGGAGAAGGAATCGTGGTGTAAAGCGCTTCGTCTTGCATCTACTACGGACAAGGAAAAAATGAACTTGCATGCCAGGTTGAGTGAAGAGTTCCATAGTTACATATCATCATTAAACGCTGGATACCCTTGTTTTCTGAAACCCTCGGTACTCTCTGCCAAGGATCATGAGGTTATGGACAAGGTGGTAAAGTCTGATGGATCGTCAAAAGTGGGCCATTTCCTAAAAAAGTTGGCTAAGAAGGCATCAACAAAGGCTCCCCAAGAGAGCAAAACAAGCTCGATGCCATCTACACAGGCAGAAAGAAAGATGTTCTATAAAACACGCAGCAACCATGGTACCTCACTGATTGATGCACAGGAAGACAGGTCCAGCACTAGTTCATCATCACAAGACATAAAGCAACCCAGTACCCCTAGTTCTGATTTTAGTTACAGCAGCCGGCTCTCGGATTCTCATGATGCAAATATAGATGAAAAGTCTGCTGATGAAGGTACACTTTGTTGGAATCTTCTATTCTCTCGGTTGTTTTTTGATGCTAAAATGAGTGAAGACATAAACAACACCATCAAAGCACGTATTCAGGTTAGATAATTCTTAGATTTACAAGTAAATTCATCCTTTATCCATATTTTTTAATGATTGCTTCTTGTTGATCAGCGAACACTGTCAAATATGAGAACTCCAGCCTACATTGGTGAAATTACACTTACTGACCTCAGTCTTGGAAAGCTTCCACCATATGTACGTAGAATGAGAGTCCTCCCGCTGGATTTGAATGAATTGTGGGCTTTTGAGGTTGATTTTGAATATTGCAGTGGAATATTACTGCATATTGAAACAAGACTTGAGGTTCAGGAACCAGAGTTGCAAAAAGACATAATGAAAACTACTCTTAAAACGGATTCTAATGGGGATGTAAATTCAGAATTTCTGGAGAGTATTGAGCATTATGGCAACCAATTTAGACCTTCACAAGTTTTGGATTCTGCAGCGGAGGATAAAGACGAGGCAGGTTTGTTTTAATTTTTCTACACTTTTTTCATTCTCTGCTTATTCTTGGTTAGAATCACCATTTAATTTGTTTATAAATGGTCAAAGTGAATAGTAAATGATGTGAGAGCTCTATCATTGATCTCCTCCCCAAAATATCATTGAATTGTTACGCTCATATGTTTTTGGGTCATGTTCCTGAATGTGTTTCTTGACTTTCTTCACATCGTAACTGCATGCTGTGTATAATTGCATCCCGATTGCTTATGCTAGATGTTTTGTGTTCTTTCCCGTGTCTTGTGGAAATCAATTTCTTCGTTCATTATTTTGTAACTTGAAATGTTATCCTGATGAATGCTACTAGTGAATTTGCATTCAGCTTGACCATATATTCCATGACTTGAGACGCTTGTTGATCTTTTGCACTAGATGTGTTAAGACAGTCAAAGAGCACTGGATGGGCATCAACATATATATCAAGGTGGAAAAATATCTTGCACTCAATAGCTGACCATGTGTCCCAGGTTAGTTCTTGTTTTACTATGTTGTACGGACTGCACTGGTGTATTATTTACTTAGGCAATTGGTAGTTTTTTAGATAATGGAAGAGAAAATTTTCTCTCGGCTTCTGCATCAAGAATGCACACAGCCCATTTTATTAAGAAGTAATGTACCACAAAGACCAAAGTTGGTTTAAAAAGTGGCTGGAAGCCTTACAACCAAAAAACGATTGGAAATGAAACTCAGTCATTACAAATTCTGTGACTAAAGGCAATTGGTAGTGGTTAGTGAACTAAGGAATGACCATGAAAAATATGGAGTGCTAAGGAATTGGTAGTGGTTAGTCAACTAAGGAATGACCATTGTACTTACTTTTTTTCACGTTGGTTGTCTGTTTGTGAGGTGAAATATCAGGCAAAGTATATCTTGCCTGTTCAAACCATAGATCAAACAGTATAGATGTAAAAAACATAGATCAGAATTTTTAGTTAAGAGTAGGTTGAGTATTACTAATGTAGCCAGGAAGTTCTGACATGCGTGACGTGCTCTCCTTATTCTTGCAAAAGGTGCCATTTTCATTGGCAATTAAAATATCATCTGTTCGGGGGACAATGCGGATACATATAAAGCCCCCTCCTTCTGATCAAATTTGGTATGGCTTCACATCAATGCCGGAGGTAGAGTGGGATTTGGAGGCTTCAGTTGGGGATAGGAAGGTCACCAACAGCCACATCGCTTCGTTTATCAGCAGCAGAATCAAGGTGTTCAACTTACTTGCTCTGATTACCTTGTTATGTGCTGGTCTGTATGCTTAATTCTGGAACATGTCCTATCCTACAGGCTTCGCTTCATCAAAACTTGGTACTACCGAATTGTGAGAGTATTGCCATGTCATGGATGATATCAGAGAAGGATGACTGGGTACCTCGCAAGGTTGCACCTTTTATATGGCTCAATCGTGAACCCAGTGAGACCGGAAGTCATAGCGCAGGCACGGCCACGTTCCAGCCTGAGGACGTTGCTGTGTTAAAGGTCAGTGCTAACAAATCAAGCCCACCTGCTTCGTCAACTAGAAGTGATGGATCACTGAAGAATACGATATCCACTCATGGGCCAAAGCAAGAACCTGCAGCAGAAGCATCGGTCTGCCATACCTCACTGGCTTCAGAGAGCGAACCTTCCCTTTGTGATGTGACCGACCAGTTGAGGACGCCTCTGTTGAGCACCAGACGGTCTGAGGAAGATGCTTCTGAAAATGGAGTGGGCTCCCCTCCTCGGCTTCAGGTACCTGGAGGGGAGCAGCCATCGTCTACGTCTTCTCCCGGAGAGGATGCGAAGAGGAAAGGTGGTAGGCGAGCTCGGGTGATGGATTTGGGGAGGAAGATGGGAGACAAGTTGGAAGAGAAGGGCAGGCTTATTGTGGAGAAGATGAAGGAGAATGCTGCTGCAAGGAGCAATAATAGCAGCTTGGAGAGAAGTGTCTAGTTAAGATTAAGACCGCACCCGCATTTTCTTGGATCTATATTAGCGTGAAGATCCTGGTCCGTCCTTGCCTGGAAATAATGTCGAATGGTAGTTTGGTGCAGTAGTATCAATGTACTCCTATGTGTTGTGTGTGCATTAACTAACTGTACATGCAGTCTGGTCATTGTGCTCTTACTCCTTGAGAGGAGAGCCACAGCACAGGCACAATTTAGATACAGTGTCTGTCCGGCAACAACTCTACTCAACTCCTAGAAAGAAACGCGAGTGTATCATACTGTCCTACTGTTACTCTACTGTACAGGTAGAGTGCTGCTGTATATCTCCTGACAGAATAAATAACTGGTACTCTATATAACAAGACTCATGGCCTGGTAAGCACTCCATCTCTGTTGTGCCGTAGACAGCTGAGTAATTGCTCCTAGTAGTACCAGGAATTTTTTACTATTCTGTCCCTGTAGCAGCTTTTAATTTTAAAAATAGCCTTTATTCACCATAATTTTCAAAAATGACCTCTGCAAAGTGCTCTGCCATGCTCTTGAGGCGGCAAGCGACTGCCTCGTGGCGGCATGCGGTGGTGGCCAGGTGCAAAATCTTTTTTAAAAAAAAAAACGAAAAAATTAAAGTTTTTTATTTTTAAATATTATTTTATTATATTTTTGAAAAAAAAAACGAAAAAATCGAAAATTTTAAATTTTAAATATTATTTCATTATATTTGATTCAAAAAGAATATCGACCGAGATTTGTAAAAAAAACTTTCATTAAGAAATAAGGGCATGGAGTAGGGTTTCCTTTTATCCGAAATCAGGGTTTCATCGCAGTTTGAGCGCATATAAAAAAAGGTATCAGGACTATTGGAGTGTCTCCTCGATGAAGTCGTCTCGAGCGATATCTGGCGTATATAGGCAGCGAATGATGAAGTACTTTATGAAGCTTATACGAGAATATGATTGGAGAAATGGCAGCTCGTTGTGATGATAAAGATGTCCGAAAACATGGAGTCTCTCCTCGATGAAGTCGGTGCGAATGGTTCTTTATGGGATTTCACTAGAAGAGACATACTTGCAATATAGGCTTAGCAGAGGCACGGAACCAGAACTACATTAGAGTATACGGACAGAAGCACGTTACACGTAATGACATGGCATGATGGTCTGGCTAATTGCTTTAGTCATCCTCGCTACTACTACGATACACTGCGACACAAGCATCCGGACCATATAAGTACACATGCCTTTAGGGGATAGTAAAAAAACATTGGGGGCGGGGGTAGGACGGGGGACTATGTAACATCCTGATTTTCCAAACCCTTTTAAATTTGTAAAATAAAATAAAACTATTTTGTTTTGATGAGAATTCATAGTTGGTTCGTTTGGAGAGGTTAAGTTTCGTGTTGTCACCTCTTCTGTATGTCGGCCGATTCTCCCCTCAGTCTCTCTTTTGTGTTATGTTCGGTTTAGACCTCTGGGGTCTAGACCTCCTCTGTGATGAAATCGGTTTGGACCTCTTGAGTGGCCCAGACCTCCTCTTGGCTAAGGCGTGCCCATATGTTTAGGCCTTCCTCCGAATTTAGTTCCTTCGGACCCTCCCCTGCGGATCTTAGACCATTAGGACCTCCTATACTGAGATCCTCACCGCCAGGACCTCCCATTGTGGAGATCCTAGCGATTAGGACCTCCCCTTGTCGACTTAGTTCTTCAGACCTCCTCTCAAGACCTCCTTGAGCCCGTGGAACCTCCCTTCTTGAGAGCCTAACTGATAGGATGTAAGATCGAGGTGGCCGACTAGAGGGGGGTGAATAGGCGTTTTAAATTCCTTTAGGCTCTAAAACCGATTTCTAATGCGGAAGCTAATACAAATACGGTTTTGCACAATTAAAGCCTAAATCAACTAGGTTCCCCTAAGTGCACCAACAATACAAGTCTATTAATAAGTATATCAATTAAGCATATGACTTGTAAGCTAATCAATTCTAGCAATGATGAATAGCACAACTAACAATTGCAATCATACACAATGAATAAGCAATTTAATACAAGGTATATAAATTGCACAATGTAAAGCAAGCATTCATACACAATGAATGTAAATGCAATAGTAAGGCACAAGGATGCAAACCACAATGGACACGGTTATGTTTTCTGTGGTGAATCGGAGACTTGCTTGGTCTCCCTAATCCACGTTGAGGGAAACCCAAACTAATTGGGCGGTTCCCCACAATTAAGCCTTCCTCCGAGGATCAAACACCTCGCTCCACTTGGGTTGCTCTTTCCTCCACTCAGGAGATGGCGAGCACCACGCCACTCACAAACCGCCTGGGTCTTCTCACAATCTTCTTTGAGAAGCTCACGGCGCACGACGCCCACGTCGTCTCAGGTGTCGACAAACACCAAGAGTAACAAGACTCTAACTCTCACTTGAACCAATCAAGTGTCAAAGCTCTATGGATCTGAAATCCACAACCTAAGGCAACACATGCACTTAGGGTTTGCTCTCTAACCTCACTAAGTGCAACACATGCACAAAAGAGTATGAGAGGCTTGCACTAGCTCAATAGAACTCAAAGGGGCACCAACAACTCTCCCTCACACGGCCAAGGTGGGTATTTATAGTCCACACACAAAACTAGCCGTTGGGAGAAGTTTGTCAAAACTTCAGCCGAGGCCGACTAACCGAGCAAAACCCGATCGATCCGCACCCCTCCAACGGTCGAAAAACTAGCCGTTGGGACACGCCGATCGGCCCGATCACAGTAAAGCCCGTCGGGCCAGCTCTGCCGGTCGGCCCGCTCAAAACACGCCGGTCGACCGCTCGCAATTTTCCGAAAAGTCGCTCTCTGAAAAAAAGCTGACGGTCGATGACCCGCAAGGCCGATCGATCCAAGATCATAATCTGCGGTCGGACCGCAAGCATATGGGCGGTCGACCTTGCTTTCAATCTGCGGTCGATCCGCACCTGAATTTCAGCACAAAGACACTCGGAAAAACGGTCATAACTTTTAACTCCGATGTCGAATTGAGTGATCTTGGACTCTATGGAAAGCTTATTCAGAGGGCTACACAACCCTCCTATTTGATTTGATCTCAAACACATTTTGATCAAATCAAAAGCACAACTCAAAGAGCCACTACCTTGGTCGAAGTCCAAACAATTTGCAACAAGCAATCTTAGACCATGCCAAAGGAAAATGCATGAATCCCAACAATTTGCAAAACACATTTGCAAACTTAGATCATGCCACAAGGAGTAGGTACATGGACTTCAACCATTTGCAAAGCACATTTGCAAAGTATAGTCTCATGCTACAAGGATTATCCACGAGCCACAACTATTTGCAAAACACATTCGCAAATATTGGCAACATGTTAAGGTGAGCTAGAGCAAACACAATGAGCTATCAACACATAGTCAAAGACCCCTCTTAATAGTACGGCAACCTATACTAGCAATCCGGTCTCCCAACCAAACACCGAGACCGGTAAAAGACTAGGAACACATCCTTAGCCCTAGCTAGTCATACCTTTGCCTTGCGCAAACACTTGAAGCTTGATGACGCACATCCTCACTTCAAGTCCGGGTTCTTGACTTGATATGCATCAACTCATGATGCATCCTTCACTTGACCTTCATCAACACATGATGAAGCTTTACTTCGGGATCTTGACTTGATGCTCATCAACACATGATGACATCTTCCATCCCGAGTCTTGATATGCATCAACACATGATGCACTCTTCACTTGACATCCATCAACTCATGATGGGTCTTCACTTGACTTGATGATCAACACATGATCATCTTTTCTTGACTTGATGACTATCAACACATGATGTTATCCCAAGTCATCAACCACCTGGAACATAACCTATTCATCCAACTCATGAAAAATGTTAGTTCCACGATATGATTATCATTAATTACCACAACATACCATTAACTCATAATGGCGGGACAAGATACCACAATCTTTCCTCATTGGTAATTGATGATAACCACTTCAATAACAAATAATTGAATAGAGTTTGGTATGAGTATATAAGTACTATATAAGTTATATATACTCAACATGAGTGTATACGAATTACACAAGTCGTATTAACTCAAGAATACATGAGCATATATAAACTACATAAGTCTCATATACTCATATGAATATATTAACTACACAAGTTAAACATATTCAAAGATATGTGAGTACACATGAACTACACAAGTTATGTTCTACTCACATATAAGTATATATAGACTACACAAGTCTTATACACTCTTATGAATAGATTAACTACATAAGTTAAACATATTCAAGAATATGTGAGCACACATAAACTACACGAGTTATGTTATACTCACATATAAGTGTATATAGACTACACAAGTCATATATACACACTTGAATATACTAACTACATAAGTTATATATATTCAAGAATATGAGCATATATAAACTACATAAGTTATATATACTCACATGAATATATTAACTACACAAGTTAAATATATTCAAGGATATGAGTATATACTGAACTACACAAGTTATATATATACTCATATGAATATATTAACTACACAGTTAAATACATTCAAGAATATATGAACTACACAAGTCTCATATACTCATATGAATAAATTAACTATGCAAGTTAAATATATTCAAAGGACATGTTTCAATACTAATGAAACCACAAAACATAGATTGAGCTCCCCCTACATGTGTGCATACACAAATGTGTAATGGAAACATATGCACATATTCAAGTTAGACTTTTGGTGGAGTTCAACCTATATTTTGGATCCGAGGAATGCAACAAGATATATGAATACAAAGTAGAATGCATACCTCTTTTGATCTTTATATCCAAACGAGACTAAACATGATATAACAAATAGAAATGTTAGTCTCACAAATAGATTCATCATTATGAATGCATACTGTTTGGATTTTCCTTTTGTTTATCCAATGAATTGGATTTGTCATTAATCACATGCATGCCTTCATGATTATTACCTTTATATCCAAATAAGACTACACAATATGTATATCAATGAAAGTGTTAGTCTCACAATTAGATTTGTCATTCATCACCAAAACCCCATTAACACATAATGGTAGGTCTAGATTCTTCATAGGACCTCCCCGTGGGTGAGATCCTACCAGTCAGGACCTCCTTTTTACAAGGATCCCCTCAGCCAGGACCTCCCTTGATGGGATCTTGGTTGTCAGAACCTCTTGTTGCGTGGACCTCCTCCATGTGTATCTGGACCTCCCCATGTCCAGACCTCCTCTGTAAATCTGGACCGTTAAGACCTCTCCCTTGAGATCTTAACCGCCCAGACCTCCCTCCTTGAACATCTGGACCGTCAAGACCTCCCCATTGAAGATTTTAACCGTTCAGACCTCCCGTCTGGATTGGATCCTACGGCTCTAGACCTCCCTAGCGGGTGAGGTTCTCCTCTTACCACACGGACCTACCAGGTTAGCACTCAATCTTGGCCGTTGGACCTCCTCTTTGGAGATCCAAGCGTCGAGACCTCCCTTTGACCCAACTGTTTCTAGATTTGATGGTCCCACCGCCAGCTTACATATTTTATGTTTCCCACCACACCGGGTACCATGAGCATTTAATGCATGTCAGTCGCATTTAATGCGACCATGGAAGTGGTCGCTTCCATTATATGGGGTCATTCTGGGGCACTATTGGTGTCTTTTCTAGTCTCCTCCGTAATAAAGACACTATGTCCTTTATGATTTTTCTTTGACACTCCCGTACCTGTTGCCTATTTTTCATGCTCACCAAATCATGTACGCATTGAGTGGTCTTTTCACTTTCTTTGACTATAACTAGCCCCGGGAGCCCTTCCTTGCCACCCTTTTCCCACATTCATCACGCTGGCTCACACTCAGTGGCTTCCTGGAGAGCCTTCTTTGCCAAGAGCATCGCCAGAGCACCTCTCTCCATCGCATTTTCACCATTGGAGGCCCATGAGAGCTTGGCGTTGACCTCAATCGCCCATCCGCCTTCGACCTCCCTCCACTCGTCACCTCTCCCTTATTGCTGGTAAGCCTCCTTGCGCACTGATCTGTTCTTGTTCTTTTCGCCACAATAAGAGGTTATGTCCCTTTCAGGACCTCTTCTCTTTGGATTTCTCGGTGGAACTCTATGGCTACCTCTGAAGATCACCTCTCTGGACTTTGCGCAAGCATTATCATCTTGGTCTTTTGCTAAAGCCACCCCTCTGGTCTTCCGTGAGGACCTTTCTCATTTGGCCTCTTTCCAGTAAGTTGGGACATCTCCCAAAGAACCTATTTTGAGTATGAGATGTTTCTGTTGGTTGAGTTTTGGAGTTTCTTTTGAAGTTCCTTTGGCTCTTTATTTGGAATTTGGTTTGAGTTGTCTCCTTTTCTCCCGTATAGATCGTGAGGGCACCGAGGAGCCTTGATTACCTCAAGAAGAAGACTCTCAAGACAGTGAGCAAGGCAAGTCATGCTCTTGAACATATTGCACCCAATATTTCAATTTATTTATGTTCTGTTTCAAAAGATAATGCATGCCTGTTTCTACCAAGATATTTTAATACCTGTCTTTAAACACATAGTTATGCCTAATTCCTTCATATGGCCAACTTGACCTTGAAACCCAATCTGTTGTCACCTTAGACAAAACCTGGATTATACATTAGTGTGAACCAGGAGCAATTGTGAAACCATATGCTTAGTCTTGCTTAGACCAAAAGTACTTGATTTGGGAAAATCTTTACCTTCATGACCAACTACTGTTAAAATGTTTGACCATGACATTGGGTTGTCATGGGAGTATGGAAATATTGCTGGGGAAGCAAGGAAAATGAAAACTGATTTAGACTTGGGCGAAATGGTTTGCTTGGTTGGTGCAAGGTTTATGCACGGACTCTATCCTGGATAAGGTGGAGGTCCAGGCGAAACCTTAGCAAGGAGAGGCTGTGGTGGAACAATGCATTGTAAAGGCTTTGTCATGAACTCTAGACCTCTTACCTTTGGTAGTGAGAGGTGGCATCGGCGCTTCTTGGGATAAACTAGAGGAATCATGTCATGTGGGTAAAGTGCACATCCTCGTAGAGTGTAAATCTATTGAATAGCCGTGTCCACAAATCATGGACATCTTTGGCGTGCCACTCGAGTTAGATGTTGCATTTGGGTTTCTCAAAGTGTTTAATAAATTGTTTTGAGATTTCTATCCCATGGGTTTTGGGCGGAGCCTTGTGACAGAGGGTATCCTTCACCAACTTGTTGATGAATGCTATCCAACCTGAAAATCAAGTTTTGAAAATGAATTTTATCTACTAAAACCCGCCTTGGAACTTAGTAGTCAGAATTGTAAGAAACACGGCTTTATGCAAATCAACCATATTATGCCTTCTATTGTACATCCATGTATGCATGTCATATTGTTACCCCACGGGTGTGACTTATGAAACACAGTGGTAGTGCTCACTCTTGCTCAATGCAAATTTTATCGAGAAGAAGACAATAGCGATGAAGAAGAGGACCAGATCGGGTAGGTTGTGCCTCCACCATTTTGCACGTGGTATAGTGGATGGACGTCTGCTTCAGCTCTTTTGTAAGCTTGCTTTTGGCCCAAGGCCACCTTTTGTAAATAACTCTTTTGTTATGTTGTAAATAAAGTTTATGTCGTGGATGTTACCATTCTTGTATGATGTGAAGAGCTAGCTTGAGATCCTTGGGACTAGCTCGATTCCTGCTGAAATCACAAAGTGATCCTCAAGTCTCACGACCTCCTCAGTCGTCCTTGACCTCCCTGAGTTGGCCGTGGCGATGAGGATCTCCCGTGACTTCCACTTCCCTCGGTGGTAATCTTGAGAGGTCCTACCAAGGCCTCAATTGGTGCTGTCGGGGGCAGGTCCTACCCGAGCCTCGGGAGGTGCCACCGGACCTCCTGGGAGGTCCTAAGGGACGTCCTAGGAGATCCTGGAAGGACCTCTCGGGTGCCCTAGGGTGGGGTCGCCACAGACTACTACGTAATGACCTAACCTACTGTGTGGACCGGGGCCATTTTCCCTTCCTTGCTAGCTCGGCATTGAACTTCTCGCCGGCCTCCCCTTCCCCTTGTCGCGGGAGTGTCCACGTCGGGCTGGTATGTCGAAGTCGTCCATGTCCTGCGATTTCATGATGTAAGTTCACCGTATAGTGAAAATCGTAAGAAGGATGTAAATTCTTCATAACTCACGTTGTCGACTGGATTCGCCGGACGATCGGATACATCATGGCGGCCGCTCACCAAGATGAGCTTTTCCCTTGCCCTTATCGCGGGATTGTCCACGTCGGGCTGGTATGTCGAAGTCGTCCATATCCTGCGATTCTATGATGTTAGTGCACTGTATAGTGAAAATCGTAAGAATGATGTAAATTCTTCGTAACTCACGTCGTGGATACGGATTACGCCCGGACGATTGGATACGCTGTGGCGGCCGGGCTCAGCCGTATGAGCCTTTCCCTTGCCCTTGTCGTGGGACTGTCCACGTCAGGCTGGTATGTTGAAGTCGTCCATGTCCTGCGATTCTATTATGTAAATGAAAAACGTAATATGGATGTAAATTCTTCATAACTCACGTCATCGATATGGATTACGCCCGGGCGACTACTGGGCTCCTTCGGTGCGTCCTCAACAGGGTCCGGTACGTAAGGTTTCCACCGCACGAAGTTCTCGGTCCGCACCGAGTAGTTCAGCATATACTTTTGTTGGATGAATGCCCTGTCGTACATCTCCGGGCCGTTGATCCACTGGAAAAAGTGGCAGCGCATCTCTGGTTGCCATTACGTAGGGAAGAAGTTACAAATTTAAGGAATTCAACGTTGGGAGAGGAAAATCGATGTGTGCGAAAGAAACGCTTACGAAGTAATGCCCGCACGTGTAATAACGCTCAACGTTTGTTAGTTAACCCTGTTTCGGAGGATGGTTAATCTACTACGTGCTCAACGTACCGAATCGCCATGGCGTGCTGCACGGTGCGGGTCCAGCCCCAAGTCCAAGCGTTCGGCGTGGCTAGGATCTGCATGTCGGGCCGGGGGGGCGCCTGTCTATCTCGTTCGCATGTGCCATACGTACCACTCCAAGTACGTGTCGTAAGTCCCTTCATCATAAAGCCGTGCCTCCTGCAAAATGGAATCAGTGGTCGTTTGCCATGCATCTACCAACGGCTGCTGCGTCTGAAGCCAGTCATCGCTCTTGCGGCCCTTCTTCGTCTGCCTGAAGGTGGAACAAAATAAATAAATTATGGTACCGATATAACATATGACTAAAGGATCTACAATATTATTAAGCAATGCAATGTACTTACAAGTGATTACGCCTCGCAAGCGGTCGCCCTAGAGCAGGGGGGATCTCCTGGTGCAGCTCGAACTGCCTCATCACCCGTTGTGGGTTGTACGACTCAACCATGTGGGAGAACACCAGATGACAAGTTGTCCTCCAGTACGCCGCATCCTGGTGGCATAGCAAGCTCAAGCCGTCAGGCGGCGTGCCCTGCACATGGGTGTTCGTCAAAGGAGCCCATATTATGTCGTCCTCATGCAGGGCCTCGAATTCGTTGCAGAACTCGGGGTATAAGCGGCGCGCTCTCTCCTTAGCCAACCCCAATACTGCCACAGTCCATCGGGATCCCATGGTCGGGCCTTCCACGGGATCCTCATCGTCTGCCCCACCATAGAAATGTTGTGTGTACGGGTAAGGGTGGACTGGGGTGCAGAAGTACGTCCATCCGACCGCGAAGTGCTCCCACAACCACAACTGTAACATCGTGTGACAACCCGAGAGCATGGGCTCTGTTCCCGTGCGACGCTGCGAAGCATCGCACAGGCCGCGGTACGTAGCGCACAGTATAGGTGAACCCCAACTGTACTGCGGCACGTCCTCATCGTCGGCGTCCACGATGGACTCCGCAAGGTGAATATAACTCGGGTACACCATGTCTCCCTGTGTGCTAGGGAACATGACCCACCCAAATATAAACAACAAATATGCAATAAGGTGGCATCGAACCACCTCCTCCGTTGCGTCATTTGGGCAATGCATGAATCGTCGCAGCCAGGCGTGTGGAACGCCCTTAGACCTCTCGGGGATAGGCTACCCGAAGCGATGATTGAGACGTGCCTTCCAGTCCGGCGACCTCGGAGGGGAAACAACTGCACGGCCTCGCAACGGAAGGCCGGTAATGAAGCTGACGTCTTGCGGTGTCACCGTCATCTCCCCCTACGGGAAGTGGAACGTGTGGGTCTCCGGCCGCCAACGATCAACCATGGTGGAAAGAAGAGAGGCATCAATTAGGTGTTGCTGCCCCATATTCAACATGCGGGCGAACGCAATCAGCCCGGATTGA
This sequence comes from Phyllostachys edulis, assembly GCA_036346405.1. NCBI lineage: Eukaryota > Viridiplantae > Streptophyta > Magnoliopsida > Poales > Poaceae > Phyllostachys > Phyllostachys edulis. The sequence continues at coordinate 80,660,474 of CM070556.1, read as the reverse complement.
CGAAGCCTCAAAACATACCGCTCGTCCAGCAGCTAGGTCTCACTCGGTCCCCGTGTCACCAGAGTTGGTGGCCCATCGCCATCGATCCAAGTGTGACAGCGATGCTTGCCGTCCCATGCCGCTTCAAGTAGGGGTGGTAGAGTACGTTCCATTGCTGCAAATAGACAAAAACTAACAATTAGCAAAATCTAAGTACGTACTTAACGGTAAAAAATGCAATAAGAAAAGAATTAAACACGTACTTAGCTAAACTAATCGGAACGCGCGCTGCGCTTATGAGCGATTCGGCCGCACGCGTTCGTTTATATACACAGCTCCTGAAGACCACGAAAGACAACGACGTGATTTAAAGAGAGAAAAAAAAAACCAAAAACGCATGCAGCCAAACATCTTTCGGTGGAAAAGTGGTGTGCGTGGCGGCGAGAGCGAGGAATCGCCGCGGTCGGGAGGCAAGACTGCCGCGCCGGCCGAGCGATGCTGCCGCCCGGTGGCGAGGGAGAGGTTACTGCCGCGTCCGAGAATGGCAGCGGAAAGCACTGTGCAGGAGCCATTTTTGCAAATTATGCTATTTTTGAAATTAAAAGTTGCTACATGGTCTGAACAGTAAAAAAATCTAGTACCATTCCCTCCCTCCCTCCAATCCTCTCCGCCCACCGGAGGGAGATTACGGCCGCCGCCCTGGTTCCCCCACCGCCGTCTCGGGAGCAGTGCGCGTCGCTCGCCTGCTCCGGGCGCACCTGCGTCTCTTGGCTGCCACCGAGGCCGCCCATGGTTCCTTACGATGCGAAGGACGACAAGGAAGGAAGGGACTTATAATCTATAACGCGTCCCTTCCTTGTCGTCCGCCGCAGGCCGCTCGCTCCAGCCGCCCTACTCCAATCACGCACGCCGCCGTCTTTTCTCCTCCCTCTTCGCCTCCGCCTCCGCCTCCATTCCGCCGCTGGGCCAAGGCTTTTAACCCCGCCGCACGCGTGTCCTCCTCCACGGAACCCAAATCCAAATCCCCCACAAAATCAAAATCCCAATTGCGACCTCACTCCGGCGAGGTAGGTGTCCACCTTCTCCCCTCAAGAATTTTCAGATCTGAATTTTTTTGCATCCTTGCTGTTGAATGTGAGGATGTGATTCCCTGTGTAGTACATGAAGCAAGCACTTTTGTGAGGATGTGAGGTTGAAGCAAGCACTTTTGTGAGGATGTGATTCTTGTGCGCAGTACATGAAGCAAGCACTTATTTTGTGAGGACGTGATTCCCTGTGTTGATGTGATCGAATGTATGTATTGCAATTGCTATGTATCGACCTCGTCCCGGCCAGCAATTGCTATGTATCGAATGTATTGCTATGTTGTAGCAATTGCATTGCTGCAACTATTAGTTGACTGCTAATGCGAAATTTAATTGACATGTGATTTAGGTTTCAAACAAATTGACATGATAGTATCAGTTCAGTTTTGGAAAGCTTTGGCGACCACATTTCTACATCTGAGCCAACCCCTTGGATTGGTACTTGTTTTTCATGAAGCTAGTGCTAACATGTGCGTAGATAACTCCGTACTAATTAGTGGAAGACATCTTCTGGAAGGTGCCTGTTAATTTTAGGCTCTACAAGTGCAATTGGTCATTCCTAAAATTCGCACCTTGTTGTATGAAGTTTTTTTTTGGAACCCAAGTGCTTTAGGAGTTTAGGCTGAACGTTCTCATTGCTCAGTTTTTTGGAACCCAAGTGCTTTAATCATCATACCTTATTCTTATATGTAATGACTCAACATGTTCAGTGGACTGGACAGTGGCTATATACTCTAGCAAGTGTCTAATTGCTAGCCGCGGCGCGTCCCCATGGCGGTAGAGAAATCCGGCGGCGGCGGTGCCGCCTCCTCGTCCACCTCCGCCACCTCCAGCATGGACCGCTTCCACAAGATCGTTCTCAGCTGGGACTACCTCCGCCTCGTCGCCGACTCCAAGGTACGAGCACCGACCGACCCACCCACCCACCCGCCGCAACAACCGTGGCACAATTACGCCGAAACCCTAACCCTGTCCGGCTTGGGGGGCAGGGCGCGGAGCAGGCGAAGGGGCTGCGGCGCGTGAAGAACACCTACGCCTCGGTGGCCGAGTACCTTGCCGTCTTTGAGCCGCTGCTCTTTGAGGAGGTCAAGGCGCAGGTCGTCCAGGGCCGCAGCGACGAGGAAGGTGGGCGCTTGGCCTCGCTCCTCTTCGCGGCGTGCGTGTTGCTCTGTTTTGCTGCCGGGTTATCTAGCAATTTCTGATTTGCGTTTTTGTGTGGTGTGGCTAGAGGTTGGGCTGGACTGGCAGAAGGGGGTGGTGGCGTCGTGCGCAGAGTCCGAGGGGTTCCACAAGGTGTCCATGGCGGTGCTCGATGATTTCAGGGAGATGGTGTCGGAGAATGACCTCATCCTGCTCTCCAAAGAGAAAGTAAGTCAAGTGTGACGCAAGTAAATTCAGAGGTATAGGGATTTGCGATACGCAAGTGTACAAGGCTCTAATTGACCAGAGAGTTTAGTGAAACCTGTAGTGTGTCAGGCTATTGTTAGTTACTTGGTTTGTTACTATGCACACTCCTACATTTGATAGAATTTTTAGGCTCAAACTGTACTAGATTAAACTTTAAAGTTCCTTGTATTGCTTTGAAGGCAAAGGTCAAATGGTCCATCAGTTCTATGTAGTACATAGTTATGATTGAAATTTACCATATTTACTATGCATCGGATATGGTTAATCATATGATAATGATTGATAGTTGGATATGCCTGCATTTTTGCAGTTTGAGGAGGGAGTGACTCCTACTGCATATTCCTTCGCATTAGTGGAACAGCGGGGTGGTAGAGAAACAATTTCTCTTAGAACATTTCTGGCAGGGGAAATAAAAAACCTGAATGTAGCAAAGCCTGTGAGCTCATCAAGGCTGCAGCGCATTGCTTCCATTTTTGCAACCACGGAGAGCTTTCTGTGGATTTTGAAGGTGGGTTTCAGTTGTTCTCAATGATTGTCTGAGTTTTTCGTGCTTGCATCATTTATTGACAGCATGTACTTCTTGATATGAACCTGATATTTCCTTTTCTGGTCAACATTATCAGATTTGCAGCTTGTCTACTATAATGCGAGAATATTCAGCTATGCACTCTGTAGCTTGTCTTCCTTTTAAGGATCTGATTCTTTCAGCTGCTGAGAAGCATAAAGATGGCGATGGCCAAAATCGTGCTTGGAATGTCCCTGAGCCACTTATGGATTACCTCAAAACAAACCTTAATGATTCACAACTAGACGCAGTCAATGTAAGCATTCTTTGTAATAATTGATATTGTTTCCATATCTCATTCTAAGGGAAAATTATGCATCTGATATACTACTGTATTATCTCTTGTAGGCAGGTCTTTCGCGCAGATCCTTTGTTCTTATTCAGGTTTGTTGGCTATTTTCTTACTGCTATTGTTAATTTGCAGTATATTATCATTTACCCTGTTGAGAAAAATGGTGCAAGTATTGGGGGCAGTTTTAGATGTATGCATTTTTCTCGAAAAGTTTGTGCAGATCTCCACACATCGCAGTACCTAGAGTCATGCACGATTTACTTTAAGAGTTTCACTGTTTATTTGTAGGGCCCTCCAGGAACAGGAAAAACACAAACTATCCTTGGACTCCTCAGTGCTGTTCTCCATTCTGCTCCTGCAAGAATGCAAACTAAGTAACAATCTCCACTTGTCTATTCTGTAGTGAAATGTAGATTAGTATTTTCATTTTAGATAAGAGAATAAAAATCATCGTCTTTATCACAGATAAAATACTAGATAGAACAGAAACATAAATGTTGACTACAGTTTCCAAACCAAAAGTTTATCTCTCTGTTGTCGTAATCTTCTTTCCTAGATAAAAATGGCTGCATGTATCTCATATGCTTTATGATCCTGTCATGCAGAGGAGGATTTGATGTTCAAAAACATGGGCCAGAGCTGGACACTGAGGGCAAGTAAGTTAGAGTGATTATTTCCTATTTTCTTTCAGACATTTATTTGACTTTGGAGCATAGAAATGGAAGGATAAGATCATAAGATGCTGAGTAATGAACATGTAACAGTTGCAAGATTAAGGATCTAGGCATCTAGCCAAGAAATCTTTTCAATTACTGCATCCTTTGCTGTTTTTTCTTTTACTTCTGCATGGTGTGTGTGGTAGTAAGTAAATTCCCCTCAGTTCATGACACTTGTTCCTTTAACGTCTGAAATCCATAGAATGGAACTAGGGTTTATTGGAAGGAAATATTGCTGTTATTTTGCATTTGCACTATCATTTCTAGCCTTCCTAAAATTTCTAGCTTTATGTGTTGTGTGGAAACCGATAAAAAAACTGCATTGTAGTGTAATGTGGTTGCATTTTCTGTTGCGAAATTCTCCATCTGCAGTGCTAGTATTAACTATATGATTCTATTGCAAGTATTTGTTTGCACTATCTTACTGCAGACTTTACATGATAGATATGCACACTGGATGAAAGCATCTCCTTGGCTAATTGGTGCAAATCCTCGAGATTTGATTATGCCTGTTGATGGTGATGATGGTTTTTATCCTACTGGGAATGAGCTGGTACACTTCTGTACTGTGTACGTTGCTATATTTTGTCATGATGCCTGGATGATTTTATCCCTTACATGGTAAAAACTTTTCTGGATAGAAACCTGAAGTCGTAAGTTCCAATCGCAAGTATCGGGCCCATGTCTTGGTCTGTGCTCCATCCAACTCCGCACTTGATGAGATTGTATTGCGTGTCCTTCAAACAGGTAAAGGGTTTTGGTGCCAAGTGCCAACATATCCAATACAGAAGAATGCTCCTACAACAAAAATAGTCTTGCATCCACTTGCGACTAATCAAATAATAATATAATATATTTTTTAGACTCATTCAATTGTCAGTTTCGTTATGAGCAAATTAAGTAATTAAGTTATTTCTCTGTTTTCAGGAATACGTGATGAAAATAACAACACTTATAATCCTAAGGTTGTGCGCATTGGACTAAAGGCGCACCATTCTGTTAAAGCAGTCTCCATGGATTACCTTGTATGTGATTTGAGTTGCTAAGCATTTTCTGTTTACCTTCTGTCAATTACATTGAGTTCATATCTTTGCAGATACAACAAAAACTTTCTGGTGTGGATCGCTCATTAGATGGTGGGAGACGAGGAGCTGGTGAATATGATCGAATTAGAGCTTCAATTCTTGATGAAGCAGCCATTGCATGTTCACCTGCTATTATCAATATTCAATAATAATCTTTTAGAATTTTATTCTGATTGTCAAGCAAAACTTGTAGGTATTTTCTACTCTGAGTTTCAGTGGATCGTCTATTTTCAGCAAGATGACCCGTGCTTTTGATGTTGTTATAATTGATGAAGCCGCACAAGCTGTGAGTATATTTTTTCTCCATATTGTTTTATCATGGAGCATTAACACTATCATATTCAGATAATGGCATTCTGTGTGATTCTGTTTCATGAAATATTTCTGAAGTTTGGCTTATCCTCTTCTTTTTCAGGTTGAACCAGCGACTCTTGTACCCTTGATCCATGGGTGCAAACAAGTTTTTCTTGTATGCCATCTACTTGTCTCAGATAATTTACACTGCTCTTTTCTTCAATAGTTTACCTTCCATCATATACTTTGTCTAATTTATCGATATAATACCTTGTTAATTTGCTCAACAAAGGGGTCACACATGGGTATGGTATTTTCAATTTTTTTGGGATTAAATATAGAAACATTTCACTAGCTTAGTTTCTGTTGACTGTTTGTTTTCATTTCTTGGTGTGTGTAGACACACCTTTTCTCTTGATATCTTCATACATGATACCATTACCTTCGCTTGATCTTTTGCTAATGATGGTCTCATACCCTCACTATTTCTCTTGGTATCCCTATCAGGTCGGTGATCCAGTTCAGTTGCCTGCAACCGTAATTTCATCGACTGCTCAGAAGTTAGGGTAAGATGTTTCCTTATTTTCTTTAGATTCATACTGTTGAGGTTCTGCAATATGCTAATATAATGCTAATGTATCCATTAGATATGGAACAAGTTTGTTCAAGAGATTTCAAGCTGCTGGTTTTCCCGTTCAAATGCTCAAAATTCAATACCGCATGCATCCAGAGGTAATATCAAGCCTCAATTCATCTTAAGCTGGAAACTAGAACGATTTCCTTATTTTGTTAATCCACTCAAAAACAGATTAGTATATTCCCTTCAAAAGAATTCTATGAAGGTGTCCTACAAGATGGGGAGGGACTCAACAAAAAACGTCCATGGCATTCCTACAGCTGCTTCGGGCCATTTTGCTTCTTTGATGTTGATGGGATTGAGTCCCAGCCATCTGGAAGTGGTTCATGGGTGAATGAGGATGAAGTGGAATTCATAACCCTCCTATATCACCAATTGGCCATGCACTATCCAGAACTCAAATCTAGCTCTTTAGTAGCTGTTATATCACCGTACAGGCATCAGGTGAAACTCTTGAAGGACCATTTTCGGTCAACCTTTGGGGATCAATCAAAGGAAGTGATAGATGTAAACACTGTTGATGGATTCCAGGTAACTAGTTTATTTTCATGCATTTGCAGATCTTCGCTATGTACTCTGGCAAGTAGCGATGATTATAATGTTGCATCTTGTTGCTGATATGTAGGGCCGTGAAAAGGAAGTTGTCATTTTTTCATGTGTTAGATGCAATAAGGAGCAAAAGATTGGGTTTGTTTCTGATTTTCGACGAATGAATGTTGCCATCACCAGAGCTAGGTCTGCTGTACTAGTAAGTGCTCCTTATGCAAATTTCAAACTTTATGATTTGCAGTAGCACACTAGCACCAGTACTATCTTTTTTGCATGATGCACATTGCATATGCACTCTAACTAGTAAAAATAGATGAGTTTTAAATTCAATAATTTAAAGAGCTTTGTGGCCTAATAAGATGTATACATAAAGGAACAACTCTCTCTCTCTAGACAATGCTTGTTCAAGGATGCTGCTGCAGTTTTAATTATGGCATGTGAGGTTATAATGCCTCAGACCCTTTTTAATATCAATGAGCTGTGCGATATGTAATTTCAAGTTCACAGGTTTCATTTATTATCCAGGAGTCAGCATTGGAAAAGTGAACCATAGATTCATCTAGTTCTGTTTTTGGCTTTACGGCTGTACCACTATTTGCTTATATTATCATATTTTGTTGGTTTACTTTTGAATCGAAATAATAATTAGCATAACACAGGTAGTAGGTTCCGCTTCAACATTGAAGCAGGATAGACACTGGAACAATCTTGTTGAGAGTGCCAAAGAGCGAGACCACTATTTCAAGGTGTGATTGCTATTTTCTCTCTCTCTCTCTCTCTCTCTCGCAAGCTTACAAAGCAAACATTTGGGTGAATCTAAATACGAGCATCTTGCAGGTTCCGAAGCCATTCACCACATTCTTCGCTGAGGATAAACTGAAAACCATGAAAGTGGAAAGGCTTCCTCCAGATTTAAAGAGAACTCAGGCACTGGAAGCAATCAACGAAGTGGTGGTAAGGCAAGAACTCATGGATGTCGATGATGCTGGCGGGCAAGCAGACGGAGGGGACGGTGATGCCATGGAGGCTGATGATGGAGGTGGGGATGATTAATTATTGACTACCATATAGTTGTGGTCTGCACGGAGAAATTGTATTAGAGAACAGGTATAATATTAATATAGAGGAGCAATTTTTTTTTTGTGGATATGGAGGTTGCCCCCCTGCCAGGGCCCTTAGTTGAGCCTTCAATTATAATTCCAGTGCAGTGATTCTTAGCAAGAGGTGGCTTCTATTTAGCTGTGCTTATGAGTATCCGTGTATATTTTCCACGGTTCACAGTTCCCTTCATCGTAAAAGCAACTTGCGTTTTTTTTCATTGTTCATTCTTTTACATCACACGTGTTATTGTCCCACCAAGAATTTCTGGCTCGAAGCCGATGACCAAGTTTAGGAGGTAGGCGTAGTGTGGCAGCAAACGCATGTGCTACTTCATGAGCTCGAGCTATCAGCAGACATGTTTCCTCCTGCAAGTCAAGTGAAGTGAAGTGAAGTGTAGTATTGCGATTTGCGAGGCACCGGGATCTCCTTAGGTTGTACCAGGTGGCATGGACCAGCGTTGAAGGTCTGATCATGGTTGGGTTTCGGTGACTCACGTGTCTGAACTGAATTTCTAGGGTTTCCATTGCTCCAAATGGGAGGTTACGTATGTGCGGTCAGATGAGATGGCAAATCAAAGCACCATATGTGAGTTGCTGAATCGGGGAAGAGATCTAGTGCACAAGTACCATTTGGTGCACATATGCACAAAACTTTTAGTTTGGGTATCAGATTAGCATAAAAAATTCTGAAAAAAAAAATTCTAAATGTAATTTATGGTGTTTTGTTCCACCCTTTAAAATTTGAAGTTCAAACTCAAAGTATGTTAGAAAAAACAAAAAAGATAAGTTTACTGTGAATAGTAACATTTGCCTTTTTCTTTTTTCCCTTTGCTTTTGATTTATCATATGTCAGAAATTTCTCATTTTTGTAACTCTCAAAGTGGAATGAGTTTGAACTTGGAATTTCATATATAAGTAGAGTAGTTTCAGAAGCACATCTACATTTTTTTTCATAATTTTTTTATGCTAATTTGATACCAAAACTAAAAGTTTTTGCATATGTACACCCAATGATGCTTGTGCACTAGATATCTTCCCGCTGAATCGGGAACTAGATTTGCATACTTGTGTTATTTTTAACTCTTAGGGCCTTGTGTCAAGCTGTACTACGTTTAAATTTAAAAATGATAATTTTAAATGTAATATTTTTCTGCAAAAAGTCAAAAAACGTATAGTTGTTCTATACATATTTCAATTAAGCCTTGATGACCGTTTGAAATGCATAAATTTCTCAAAAGCTTTAGCAAAACAAAACATTTTTCGGAATTTCTCCAAGAAACCTCAGTTTCACAAAATTTATGACCCCATTCCGAGCGTGAAGAAATCCCCACCGCATTTGCTCTCAGGGGCTATAAATTATTGCATTAATCCAGAGAAAAAGATAAAGCTCTACACAAATCGATTTTGGTGTATCCAGTTTATAGCGGTATAGCTTAATCAGATATAAATATGGTAGTTGTTACCGCTGTACAAGGAATACAATTATATTTCCATCGTAGCCATAAGAGTTATATAATGAATATAACTCTATATTTATATATAAACATATGTATTATAGTATGTATTATAGCTGCTAAGAGTGTTGTATATTCTCTACATTCTCTCTCTCTCTCTCTCTCTCTCTCTCTCCACCCATATAGCCCATGAGGCTCATATAACAATGTCTATATATACTCTCTCAATTAATGAATAAGCCGCACAGTTGTGAATAGCCAACACCTTAGTCTCAAACTTTGTAGGAAAAAGTCCATTTTACACCCCCTGAACTCCAAAACCGTCTAATTTGCACCCTCAAACTCATAATACCATGTGAATCCACCCCCTCGGGCCGAAAACAGATGGTTTTGGGCCACGCTGGCATCCATGTGGGGTGGTTTCGCTGCGTCAGCCTCCACGTTGGACTCTTCTTCCTCCCATCCCCTTTTCTTCTTACTTCACCTCGCCGACCCCAATCGCGCCTCCACGTCCTCCCTCTCCACTCCGCTCCACTCGCTCACGGCATGGAGCTCCCACGCTCACGCCATATCCCGCCTCCTTGCTGCGGCCGACCCCACCCTCCTCGACCACCTCCACCGGCCGTCCCAGACCTCGTCGCGCTCCACCTCCTCCCAGTGCCTCCACCATCCTCTCCCTCTCCTCTCCCTCTCCACCCTTCTCGGATGGAGGTGGCGGCAATGATGACATGAAGGCAGGCGGCGGCATGGGAGACGAGGAGGATTTGGGAGGCGGAGGCCCACACCTCCGCCGCCCACACGGATCCGTCGGCCGGCCGGATCTAGGCCCCTCGCTCCTCCCTCTTTACTCTGTCTTGGCTGCTCGCCGCGTTGTTCGCCTCGAGCTCCGAGTGCCGCCATTGCCCTCCTCTCCTGCCCCGCCACACATGCAGAAGCGCCCATCCGGCGTCCCCTCGTCTGTCCCTTGCCGCTAGTTGAGTCTCGAGTGAGGCTGCGCCCGCTTCGATGATGCTGAGTTCAGAACAATGACTTGGTGCCGCTGTGGATGAGGATGCGCGGATCTGGAGCACGCCGTTCTCGAACTTGATGTCCCGAAGCGGTCCGTGTTGCGCCGCAATCACGGATCTGGCCTCGAGCTTCGACACGCAGATGCACTGACTACTTGCCGCCGCTTGTCCGCCACGCGCCGCAGCCCGACCACTTCTTGAGCCATAACCGCACTTGTGGCAAGAAGGGTGGGATCTGAGCCACATGAGGAGGTCACGCCAAAACACGCCGAGACTCGGCTTGGACTGTAACACCCCACTCAACATTGAGCCTAGAATGCTACTAAAATTAAATTAAACTAAACTAAACTAAGATCATTTACGATTTCGGTAGAACCTCCTTTGTATAATCAACTATACCGAGGTTCCATCAATTGATCATAGCAATTAACACTAAACTCAATATTCAAGTTCATTCGGGCATGCAAGATAATCTAATAATCATAAACAAAACTTGCTATTCTCCTTATTACAAATAAATCAAACATTTAACCAATCATACGCGAATCTCAAATAGACTGCTAATTATTAGAATAAAGACTAAATGATAGACACCTTAAGGATGTGTGGTAGTGAGTGCATCCAAACATCTACTCCCTCCCATGCATGCCGTTCTTGCCAGTTGTACCTAAAACATATCAAAGCAAGTGTGAGCCTAAAGACTCAGCAAGTATCAACAAGGTTAAAGCTAAAATCACAGTCATAGCATCAATATTCCAAATAAAACATTTCACTAAACATAAACTTCATGCTTGTAATGCGTTCATGCAATGCACCTTTTAAACTTTATCTCTTTTCGCATTTTACGGTGTCACGAGGTATACATCCGTCGATGTATACCCTTGCCTATGCACCACAGCATAGGGACCAAGAGCCTATACTCCACAAGTATAGGGACCTATGCCCATCATCATCATGATGGGGACCTCTTTATTCATTGCCCACATTCTGCGAATGTGGGGATTTCAACCCGTCATTTACATGACGGGGACCTCAACGATTCATACTTGGTCACCTAGTGACCAAGACTCAATCATGCTTTGACATGCATATGCACAATGACATCATCTTCCAATTATATGAACTCAACATGTACATAATAACATGTAAGCATTAACAACATACACAGGAAGCTTTAACCATAATTTGTATTTACCAAGATATATTGTAATTCATCACATTGACATCCATGCATGGCTATTACGAACAAGATACAATCAATCTCAGCAAATAATCATAATTATTCTACAACCCGAATACTTGCCTCAACCGTGCGAGAACGGTGGACGCGAAGAGGACGCTGCCCCTGGGATCACGCTCCCACCTGAACATAATGATAACCCAAACTAAGACAAGCATACTGGACCAAAAGCATAAATAAGAACACAATTGAACTCGCTAAACTCCCAAGCGTTTCTAATTTTCCAATTTCTACCGATCGATTTGGTGTTCATTGCGGACAGTCAACTTATAAAATACATAACTTTCTGCTCAGGAGTCCAAATAAGATGTTCTAATACTTTCTGGAAAGATAATTAAATTACCTAAATAAACTTAGTTGGGGAGCCCTTCTGATTCTGCCATTTACTGCCCCTACCAAGCCAATCTACAGAACATCAATTATCACGTCGGGTTCTCTGGATAGTACACTAAAATTATCATAACTTTTGCTACGAAAGTCCAATTCTTACGTTCTTTAGCTTTCTGGAAAAGTGAGGAAATTACCCATCTTTTTCATTATAACGAGATCCTCTGATTTCGTCTTTAACTAATAGATTAACTCAGATTTCTACAGACTGTCAGGATGTTGACAGATTAACAGGACAGCGGCACTAAACAATTCATAACTTTCTAACCGTTAATCGGATCTGGGTGTTCTTGGCGGCCACGGAAAGCTAAGGACATAACACAACTATCTCTAAGAGATTGGATCCCCAGATTCTGCTCCTAAAGACATGAAAACCGTCATTCAATCTACTGGACAGAACACGATCTATTAGCTGTTGATTACTTGATCTACCAAACGAAATCAATTGCAACTAATACACATCAACCAGCGAAGAACACGCGATGTTACCCTTATAGAATCGTAGGAAGACGATGAACTCTCCCCGCGAAGGTGATCTCCTCTCCTTTCTTCACTTGATCGGCAGCGGGGAGCACCGACGGCGAGGAAGGGAGGCACTACCATGGAGGAGAGGGGCGTGCTACAGTAGTTGTGCTACAGTGGCGGTGGCGACACTGTAGCTACAGTGCAGCTAGGGTTTCCCCTTCCTTTTATTGGTGGCCAACTCCTCATGGGCCTCCTGGGCCAAGGCCCGAGGCCCAAGTTGCCGAAGAACTGCAGAAACCCCCCTTTTTTATGTGTAATTTCTCTTTTGAACGCTTTCTTTCATAGAATAAATCGGAGTATTACATTAAAATCCCCTCTTTCTCCTGTTCAACCGCTTTGCTAAAAGAAACATTCTCCCGATTTAATTATTCTCTCCCGATTTATTTATTCTCTCCCGATTTAATTTTTGGGGTATTACAGGACCAGTCCTTAGAGATGGCGTTTCGCCAAGCATGGCGGTCAAGAATCGCAAGGCGAGGTGGCGACAACACCACTCTGCTCCGGGTTCTTAAGTGGGGCCGAAAGGAGGTCGAACACGAACAGAGGGACTGAGCCCGTTTTTTTTGTGTGTTTCATTTCTTGACTCATCTGGCCACGTCAGCTCATTTGATGATTTGGATGCCACGTCAGCTCCACGTCAGCTAAAACCAGGGTTGTTTTGGGCGAGTGGGTTATTTGATCTGGTTTTGACAATTGAGGGGTGTAAAGTGAACGGTTTTATAGTTCATGGTGTTTTTTGGACTCGGTCCATAGTTCAGGGAGGTAAATTGGACTTATTCCACTTTTTAACATGGTATCAAAGCTATCTCTAACCTTAATCATATTTCCTTGAGCAGCCGCCGCTGTCATTGCCCCTCCTCCACCGCGGGCCGGTGGCCCCGACGCCACCTCCCCTCGAGAGCATCTTCTCACCTGAGTGCTCTGCTTCGTTGCTTGAGGCGTTCTTGTCGCCTGGAGCCCTTTGCCTCGTCGTCTGGAGGCCGATCTGCGCCGTCGGAGCTTCAAATCCTCACTCAAACGCGCTTGGGAGTGGTCATGGGCCATCTAGAAGTGGTCGTGGAGCACCTGAGGATAGTCGTAGACCTCCTAGGGAGGTAGGACCTCCCCAGGAGTAATTATAAACGGCTACAGATGCCATTGCCAGCCATATGTCGCCAACTAGGGCAAAGAGATGTCTAATGCAATAGATCTCCTTTCCATCGTATTGTCGGTATGTAGATAGAGCACTACTGAAACCACTCCAATTGCAAGACATCTGATTAATTTGAGGCTGAATTTAAGCTGAACATGCAAATTTATGATGATCACTGGTGATCTTTATTCTTCTTGTTGAGAACAATAATGATCTTGATTCCTGAAGAACAGTGAGTTAACGAGACATAACAACTAACAATACTGGTACATGCCAAGATAGTTCATTCTCCTAACTGATCACAGTCGAATACATATGTGCCACTTAATTTCTTCCTTCACAGGAATTCAGAATATTCTTGCACCAAAGGTTGATGATCTGATCAATCCTTAGGATTGCCTTGTGATTCACATCAAATAAGGTCGATCCGGCCGCTCTCGACGAGGCCCTTGATGGACTTGTACCGAAGGACGTACAGGTCGTCAGCAACCAAGTCCACAACCTCCTCCCCTCTTCATGGAAGTAACCGTCACAGGTAAGCAGAGCTTGAGAAAGTGAAATGGTAAAGAGCAAGTGTGCTTGGGCACTTACATATCATCTAGCTGGAATGCTCCTACGTCGGCCTTGGTCTTGCAGAAGACAAAGGTGTCAAGCTTAGGCTCTGGAACTGAACAAGGCATTCGAAAACCCAATCAGATAGTGCCTAGCGGTTGATTACATGATAAAAAATCACATTTGTCAAGAGTGTTCAGCAATAAAAAAAACAAACATTTTCAGCAATACAAAAAATATGTAATGAATAATCCATAAATCTGTCCCCACATCTGCTATTTACACAGGAAAGCAGCTTTTGCCTGAACTTTCTTTACTCTTGATACTTGCCTAAAAGTGAAGCTCAGATTCCTGCTATAGCTAACGCCTGGACTGGATAGAGTACTGAGTCAGCTCAATAAGCTCCGCGTTAGTTGTTAGTTATTACTGCTAGGTTCATTTTTAACTGAATACACCACAGTTCATTGGAGGATTGGGGTTTCATTCTGCGACTGCTGTACAAGGGAAAATATTACCAGCATGAATCTTTTGCTGAATTGGAGACTCGTGAAAACCTGGTGATTATGCTAGAAAAGATATGCTGTCAGATTGTGCTAGGTTGACTTCCCTCACTCCCTACTTCCTGAAATGTATCTTACACTTCCGTAACTACTACCTCAGGCTTCCCCATCATGCTGTGCCATCATGCACTTTCCTTTCACTTCCAGATTACATTAGTCTATCAAGAATATGATGAAGCCAAGTGTGATGAATCCAACAAATGTGCCTTGCTATGTAGTGATCTTAAGACTCAAGTGGGAGACAAGAAAAAAAAGGTAAAACCTTTAAAATAAGCTGCTTATAATAGCATTTTATTTTTATGCATTTATGGAACTGCAAAATAGGCACATTGCTAGGACACACTGACTACTTTTGATAAACAAATGACAGTTGGATTGCGAAGCAGACCGTTTTGTTCTTACAAAACTGTTTCTAAGAATGTAATGCTATGTTAGTAATGAGCATTATCAATTTATTTATGAGGCTAAATCTAAGCATCGCTATCCCCTTGCAAAAATAAAAACATCACTACAAATTCTAATAAAAGGGTCAACATATATAAGGCTTATTAAGGTCTAGAACTGTCCAAATTAAACGAGATTGTAATTTTTCATGGCTACTTGCGGGGGCATATTCACATTTTGGGGTGGAAGTTTCAAGACAAGGTTTATGTAAACATTAGAATGTCCACTGAACTAGTGAAGCTACAAACAACAAAGTAGTACAGAATAACAAAGAGACGCTGATTGCAAGATCAAGTGGAATACCCATGTCATCCTCCGTGCTCGATAAGGATTGTCTCGTGACCGAGTCATACCCGTAGGGAAGCTTCGACAGCACCGACTGCTCGAGATGCTTCTCCATGATCTCCGTGCAACTTGCAACAGATCAAGCCCAACAAGGGACCATCAGAACCATCTAATTTCAATGACAAACCAGCACCAACAACCAGTAGACGGTCCAGTCATGTAGATACCTCTTGGCAAACCGCTGCTCCTGCTGCGACAGCCGGTTCGAGAGGTCGTCGGACTTGGAGATGTGAATCGTGTACTTCTCAATCTGCAAACAGCAGCGCAATCATGTAAAGGCCAAGGCACCATTTCCACAGTACAAAGATCGGGTTTTGATTTGAGACCTTTTGCAGGCGGAGGCGGAGGTAGGAGCGGAGCAGGAAGAGCGTGCGGTCGAGGTCCATCTGGTAGAGCGAGACCACCAGGTCGTCTACGCCGCTCTCCGCGAAGTCGTCGAGCGTTTCCTCCTGATTACATCACAGATTATCAACAGAACAACATAAAGATCGGACACAAAGAGTAGAATAAGGAATCGAGGAAAGGGGGAATGGTGGGAGGGAGGACTAACGAGGAGCTGGATCTGCTCGCGGACTCGGGATACGAGGGGGGAGTCGAAGCGGAGGATCTCCGGCGCGGCCTTCTCGTTGCGCCACGCCCGCTTCAGCAGCTCCACGTCCGTGGTCGCCGCCTCCTCCGCCGCCGCCGCCGAGTCCTCGTCCTCCCAAGAAGACATCGGCGCGCGGGTCGGAGTTGCAAACTGCGATGAGGAGACGGCGGCGGCGCTGGCTAGAACGGGAGGGGGGTTCGGGTGGGACTCGACTCACTGTGGTTGGGTTGGCGTGTTGGTGGTGCTGGCTGGGACGGGAGGTGTCGGCTGATGTATGGGCCGTGTCGCCCTCACCGCCTCCTCGTTCTTGGCGGGATTTCGTGGAGGAGAGCGCGGGAAATTCGCGAAAACATCTCCGAGCCCAAGGAGAACGGCAACTGCTGCTGCCTGCCATCCATCCCACGTTGACATGTGCGAGCTACCATTTGGGCCGACGCATCAGCCGCTGCGGCCTGGTCCACTGAGGCTCGTAAGACGCCTTGCCGAAGGCAAAACACATCAGAGAAGAAGTCAGTTTCTGGCTGGCTTATCATATCCTACCGGGTAAAGAGAGGGAGGTTTGGGGCCAGGGTAGGGTGGTCACGTCGTCCTGATTCTTTTTCCCCGTCCGATCTCGTGCGGCCTTGTGTCGACGCCGTTCGATATTTTTTTGGTTTTGCGTGCCTGCCGTTGCCGATGCCTCGGTTGCTCTGCGTCTTCTCTTTCTTTATTCCTCGTCGCTCCGTGTTTTCCCTTTCTTTATTCCTAGCGGCGATCGCATCACCGGAGGAGGTGGGAGTCAAGAACAAGGCAAGTGGGGGTCGAGGCGGTGGCCCAGAAGAAGGCTTTTTTTAAAGTGAGGTCGATGGGGAGCAATGGGCAAGAATGAGCACTTCCTACTGCAATGAGCAGAGCGACAAGAATGGCCAGCGCCACATCACCGGAGGAGCGGAGTCTGGCAATGGGCGACAAAGGGGTAGAGGCAAGGCCCAGAAGAAGGCTCTTTCTTTATTCCCTAGTGTCGTTCGATGGTTGCTTTCTCTTGCCGGCCCACACCGCAACGTGCACACGCACCGCGTCGGCCGCTACACTGTGGCGGCAGGAGAAGGAGAAGAAGGTGAGCAGGACTAACAGGTGGGGCTAGTGAGAACTCAGGAGGGTGGTCAAACTAAAGGGAAGGTCGTGACCCAAGAGGATGGTCTTTGCAAAAAGACCAAAAAGGGTGATCTTTGCAAAAAGGTACTAGTACTGCTACATTGCACTTGCTCATGCTAGAGGCATCAATTAGAAATATAGATTTCTGCCGCTACGGTTCTTGATCACATTACTTCAGTATGGTGGAGTTAAAGCAAAGTACTTTAAGAAGTTTATACAGAATGCAATTGAAGGTGCTAGGAACGCTTGTTGTGATTATGAAGATGCCATAAAACATCGTGGATTCGATGTCGATGCGAATGGTTCTTTCTGGGATTCCACTAGAAGAGACATACTTGCAATATATGCTTGTGTTGATGGCAAGATTTGGCATCTATAATGGTCATTGCAATGCTGATTAGTCCAATGATAAGAACTTAAAGCTATCGCTAATTCAACTAATATTCAGTTTTGAATCGGAAGGTAGAATGGCTTCAAAGACCTCCTGAGAGGTCCTGGACGACCTCTTCAAAGACCTCCTGGGAGGTCCTGACCTCAAAAACCTCCTGAGAGGTCCTGGACGACCTCTTCAAAGACCTCCTGGGAGGTCCTAGAGGATGTCATG
The DNA here is from genome assembly GCA_036346405.1 of Phyllostachys edulis. Lineage (NCBI taxonomy): Eukaryota > Viridiplantae > Streptophyta > Magnoliopsida > Poales > Poaceae > Phyllostachys > Phyllostachys edulis. The sequence goes on along the minus strand of CM070556.1, from coordinate 80,642,792 downwards.
GGTGGTCCTGGACGATTTCTACAAAGACCTCCTAAGAAGTCCCAGAAGACATCCACAAAGACCTCCTAGGAGGACCTAGAGGGTGGTCTTTGCAAAATGACCAAAAGAGTGGTCTTTGCAAAACATCCAAAAGGTGGTCTTTGCAAAGCAGCAGGTCATGAGGACAAGGAAAAGCGCGGTCACGATCTCCTTAGGAGCACTCACGTGGCTTCATCAGGACCGCCCAAGACCTCCCCAGGAGCACTCACGTGGCTTCATCAGAACCACCTAAGACCTCCTCGGGAGTACTCACATGGCTTCATCAGGACCGCCCAGGACCTCCTCAGGACCTTCCGCGAGGACCTCCTCAGGACCTCCCACGAGGACTTCCTGCCAGAGTATCTAGGACCTCCCTCCAGGAGCTCCTCAAGACCACTCCAAGGAATATTCAAGGATCTTGGGAATATCAGTTAACTTACGTGATCGAATAGAAAAGATTTATCAGTTATAGGAGGTTTAGAGATCATATAGCATAACCGAATCATATCTGTGAATCTTGTTCAGTTTTAGGAGTCCTGATTTCTTACGGCTAAGACCTGCCGCCCTTTAAATAGAGAGGGTCAAGGCCGATTCACAACACAGATAAATCAATCTACAGAATCGTTCTTCTCTTTTTCATCTACTTTTTGCATCTAGGTCTAGAGTAAAGTAGCTATGCTTTGCTAGTTTGCCTGTAAACTAGCCGCATGCTCCTGCGAGATTGGAGTAGCTATCATTTGCTGTTCTTGCTTATAAAACAGCCGGTTCTTCGCCGTAATTGAATAATTATCCCCTTTGCTAGTTTGCTTGAAAACTAGTCGTACGCTTCTACGAAAGTGAAGCAATCTGGTTATTTGCAACCTCACGTGTTGATTTTTGACGTCAACAGCTTGCTTTGATGGCTCAACGCAGGCACGAAATCAAAACTACATTAGAGTCCGTGGATAGAAGCACGATACACGTGGTTACGTGGCATGATGGTTCGGCTAATTGCTTTAGTCATCGTCACTGCTACTACGGTACATTGCGACAGAAGCATCCGGACCATGTAAGCATACATGCCTTTAGGGAATAGTAAAAAAACATGGCGGGTATGACGGGGGACTACTACGGAATGGCCCGACCTACTGCGTGGATCGGGGCTATTTTCCCTTCCTTTGGAGCTCGGCGTTGTACTCCTCGCCAGCCGCCCGGGCCTCGGCCGCCATTTCCCTCTTTTTCTCGCGCTCCCTCTCGCGAGCATCACACTCCCTGCACCTGCACACCTCGAGATAAGCTTGTGTCTCCCGTCGGATACGCTCGTTGTGCTCGTCGTTGCGGCATTGCTCCTCCCGGATCTCGCGGTCTCTTTTGTCATTCCACTCGTCGAAGACGAAAGACCACTGGTCATGTGGGTGGATCTTGTAACGATCCAATCCTAGGGCACCCGAGAGGTCCTCAAAGACCTTCTGGAAAGTCCATCAGGACCTCCCAGGAGGTCCACAAAGGACCTCTCGGACAGTCCACCAAGACTTCCCAGGAGGTCCAGCAGGACCTCTTGGAAGTCCAGGAGAACAAGCCCGAGGAGGTCTTAGGAGCCGAGGAGCACCCCCAATGATCTCCCACGGCCAGACCAGGGGAAGGCGTGGAGGTTTGAGGTCATCTCAGGACCCTCCTGCGACCCACTAGAGAAGGTCGTGGAGAACTGAGACCACCCCAGAACCACACACGCACAAACCTGAGGGTGGTCGGGGAGGATTGGGAGCTCTCCAAGGTCCTCTATGTGAACTGAGCTAGTCCCAAGGATCATGGCTAGCTCTTCACAACAACACCAGTGGTAACATAGCAACAACACAAGCTTTATTAATAACCAAAGGAGTTGTTTACAAGAGAGCTTACAAGCCAGTAGGCAAAACATAGAAAAATAAACACATGAGCCACCCGATACACCACAGTAACCTACCGAGGGCGAACCCTAGTCGATCCGACCATTTGGTCCATCGAGTAGATCACCTTAAAGCTTCCATAACTCGCTAAAGACAAAGATCAAGCAAGAGTGAGCACAACAACCGTGCTCGCAAGTTACACCGCCGATAACAAAATGACATGCATAAATGGATATCACAATGGAAAGCTTATTATGGTTAATTTGCATAAAGCCACGCTTATTTCCAATTACTAGTATTAAGTTCCAAAGCATCATATAATAAATAAAATTCATTTAGTAAATCTGTTTTCAGCTTGGATATTCATTCATCACAAGTGGTGAAGGATACCTCCGTCACAAGGCTCCTCGCCCAACCCCCGGATAGCAATCCCAAACAGCTTTAGTAAACATTTAAAAAACCCCAAAACCAACATCTAACTCGAGTAGCCTTTGCCAAGACGCCCATGACCGCGACACGGCTATTCAATAGATTTAACTCGCAGAGGTTGTGCACTTTACCCACACGACATGAGTACTCTAGTTTGTTTGGCATGCTTGAAAGTGCCACCTCTCACCGCCAAGGTAAGAGGTCTAGAGTTCATGACAAGGCCTTTACAATGCATTGCTCCACCACACCTTTCCTTGCTAAGGTTTCACCCCCTATGGATGCAATCCAAATGAAGCCCCTCTTGCACCAAAGGGAACAATGAGGTTATAAAGACCATTGGCCATATAGGACCTCCCACACCTCCAATGGAGCGACCTATGGTGGAGTTTTGCAAATTATTCACCAGATCCCACGCCCACACCGAGACATGTGGTTGCACGATTGTGGCATAGCCCATTATAGGCATGGCATTGGTCGCTCAAAGACCGGTCCTCACATGACTAGGGCGACTTTCACAAACCCCTGGACCTCCACCTTTACTAGGATAGAGTCCGTGCACAAACATTGCACCAGCCAATCCAACCAATTCGCCCCAGTCCCAATCCATTTTCATTTTCCTTGCTTCCCCAGCAACATTTTCATCCTTCCATGACAACTCCATGTCATGGTAAAAACATTTAAAACAGTGTTTGGTCATGATGGTAAAGATTTCCCCAAATCAATACTTTTGGTCTAAGCATGACTAAGCATATGTTTTTCAAATGGTCTTGGCTCACACTATTGCATGACCCAAGTTTGATCTAGTAGTGACAACATGCTCGGCCAAGTCAACAAAGGCCATACAAAGGAAGTAGGCATAACTATGGATTTAAAATGTATTGAAATAACTTGGTAGAAATAGGCATGCATTATACATTAAAACAGACATAATTAATTTGAATTATCGGGTGCAATATGATCAAGAGCGAACTTGCCTCTTGCTTGACAAATTAGGATCTACTCTCTCTCACACTCGGCTCTTTGGAAACGCCAAGATCTATACGGTCAAAAGAACATATTCGCACCAAGCTCCAAATAAAGAACCAATAGAGACTCAAGCAAAGAACCAAAAGAACTCCAGAGGAACCTCAAAACTCAATTAATGTAAGAGTAATCAGACTTAGAACAGTTCTTTTGGAGGAGGTCTAAGCTTACCAGGATTAGGTGGTCTTTAGCAAAAGACCCCAAAGGAGCGACTTAAGTATTACAACAGAGAGGCCCTGAGAGATGATCCTTGCGTAAAGTCCAGAGAGGAGGTCCTCAAATAAATGCTATAGAAATCCAGAAGGTGTCCACCAGGGGAGGTCCTGAGAAGGACACGACCAGCTCAGTGCAGTGGCAAAAACAAGAGTGGAGGAGATCGCTAGGGGACTCACCAGGGACAAGAAGGAACAATGGATGGAGGGAGGTCGTGGACAGCAAGGTCTTCCCTGGAGAGTCACTGATCGTGAGCTAAGATATCAGAGTGTGGAGAAAGGTGATGTGGTAGAATTTCTTGGTCTGATTGTAGTCAAGGTGGTGAAGAAAACTAGAAATATACGTGTCAAGGATAAGTATAGAAATGGGTCAAAGGTAGGTGAGTGGCAGGGCAGGTGTCACTACCATTCTGGATAAAAGGTACGAGGAAGGACAACGTATGTTGCTATGGGAAGGAACAAAGAAGGATGTCAGAGTACGGCTAAGTGACCAGATTCAAAGTAAACACCATCGATATGAATGCATTTAATGTGACAAGACATGCATTAAATGCCCAAGATATTAACGTGGCGAAGAAATGAGAATGATCAAGACCGACAAAGTGGGGCCATCAACTTAGAAACAACGAGTCAAGAGGGGAGGTCTTGCCCAGGGAGATCCTTGAGGAGGTCCGAGAGGCTTAGGAGGTCCTAGGCCCAAGGACGATGGGAGGTCTAAAGGTTGAGGAGGTCCAGACATGCAGAGGAGGTCTCGACATGGGAGGTCCCGACGGTCGATCAACAACAGGAGGTCCTGACGGTTAGGATCTCTTCAAGGGAGGTCGGGCGAGGAAGTCCAGGGCCAGGTTTAATAGGCCATGGAGAGGTCTTGGACAGGAGGTCCAGAGAACTACAAAGAGGGCCCGTGGTTGAGATTAAAGACAAGTTGAGGTCCGGGCGGTTGGATCTCCGAGAGGGAGGTCCAACAGCCAAGATCACACGTGCAGGGGAGGTCTCCAGAGATAAATAACGCACGGGAAGGTCTGGGCCTTTGGATTCAAGGTGAGGGGAGGTCCAAACCGTTAGATTCAAAACAAGGAGAGGTCCAGGCAGAGGAGTTCCGAGAAAGAGAGGGATCCCACGGGAAGATTCACAAAAGGTGGTCCAACATAAGTACATGAGTCAAGGCAACTCAAAGGAGGCTCCAACCTCTAGGGTGGGATCAAAAGCCGTGGTGGTTAGAATGAACCCTAAGGAGGTCCGAATGAAAAGAGGTCTGCGCATAAGAAAGTGCCCAGGCAACAAGGGGTCTAAACTTAAGAGAAGTCTGAATAGAAAAGAGGTCTGATCCAAAGAGATTCAAACCAACAAAGAGATCCAAGGTGATCAAACTCAAAGGGAAAGGCCTGGACATGTAATATTTCCAAATGTAAAAAGGTCTGAGCCTCAAGGGAGTCTAACCTCAAGAACCACTAGGGAGATCTAGGCCACAGAGAAGGTCTAAACCTACATAGCCCAAAAGAGATAGGCTAAAGGAAGGTCCACTGAGCATACCAAAAGGAGGTATCAACAACTTAAACCTCTCCAGCCGAACCAAACTTTGAATTCTCATCAAAACAAAATAGTTTTAATTTGTTTTACACACTTTAACAAGGATTTAGAAATCAGGATGTTACAGTCCGAACCTAAAAGAGGTCCAACACAAAAGAAGGTTTAAACACAAAAGAGAGCTAGACCCCACAGGAGGTCAAAACCATTAAGAGTGAGGGCATCTGAAGAGGTCCTGACGCTCAGATCTCGAAAGGAGATCCTGGAGGGTCAAGATCTCAAAGGGGAGGAAAGTCCAAGCGCAGGACCGGAAGTCCTGACCACAAGGTGGCCTCAAACTGCAAGGAAGATCCTTGCAAAGAGACTGGGAGGAGGTCTTATGGGCAGGAGGTCCAAAAGACCTGCTCATGGGAGGTCCGAATGAGCACACCCAGAGGATCCAAGGAAAGTCCATTGGAGCTTGAAGGGCTCAAGGGAGCACCAAAGGGCTTTGAAATGAACCCGAGGAGGTTCAGATGAACAAAGAGGAAAAGAAAAAGTCTGAACCATAAAGATATTCAGGACAACAAAGAAGAGGCCTAAGTACCAAGGCAGTCTAGATACCAAGGAGGTCTAGACTCACAAAAGAGCTCCAGACATAAAGGGCATATGGCTTCCAGGAGATAGCCAGACAGGAGGGAAGGTCTGGGCGTAGAAGATTGTCCGAATAGAATAGAGGAAAGGAAATCTCATCAAGAGAAGGAAAGGTAGCTCCAGAGAGCTAGAGCAACACCAAGAGAACTAGGTTTTGGGTTAGTTGAAGTTTAGCTTAGTCATTTTCAACTCTTCAAATTCTGAAATTCTCCAGTTAAGCTTTGAATTACCATCAAAACCAAATGGTTCTTGTTATTTTGAAAACTTTAAAAAAGGCTCTGAAAATTAGGGTGTTACAAACCTACCCCCCTTAAGGGAATATCGACCCCGAGATTCGAAAAGACTAGAAAGAAGGAGGTGGGCGAAAGAAGGCAATCGAGGCTGCTTACACTGCCAACTTCATTTCACTGCCTTTTTGGACATTTATTGGCGTAATGTCCCAACTCCTTGCAATAGAAGCACGTGACACTTGCAATAGGAGGGAACTTCTTCTGGGGTTGGCCTAGAGCAGATAACTTGGAGGTGCTAGGGCTGGCTTGATGCTTCATCGCTCATCTTGGGGCATTGGCAAGCCTATGTACAGACTTTTGCACTTGCGACAAAATCCTCTTATTGTTCTTTCTTCCTGCTGCTGGTAAAATTGTTGCAATAAGGGTAGCTTCCGGAATACTGTCCGGGAGAAGTGCTAACCGCCTTTCTGGGCATCCCTTGGCACGATGCCGCTTATCCCAACAATGGAAACTCTGCACCCTGGCTTTTAGCGTCTTGTTCTGGAGGGAGTGTCCATCAATCGTATGGGTCTTGGAGATCTTCACAAGGTCCTGCACTTGATCTTTCATCTTCCTTTTATGTCCCTTGCCCTGAGGATGGCAAGGAGCTTGAAGGTTAGCGCTTTGGATCGGGTCTGCCTTTTTAATTTGGATTGGGGCGCTTGATTACTCACACACTGAGGTTGTGCTGCAGAGGTCAAATATGTCCTCAAGGGCTCCTGGTCTTCATTGCTGGAGCAATTCATAACTGCTTGAGCTGGGGCCCTAAGTTCTTCTGATCTGTTTTTCAGAACTGAGGCTACTTGTGGCGCCGGATTTGCTTGTAAGTGGCATTGCTTGACAAAGTGGCCCTCCTTGCCACAATAGTAGCAAACTTGGTATTGGGTTTCTTTTCTTCTAGGACACCTTATGAAATAGTGTCCGGTGCCGTATGACTAAGCGCATAGAATTTCTTGTTCTGGTTTTCCTTTCTGGGGACATCCATAAGCAAAATGCCCTTGTCCACCACATCCATGAAAGCGATGCACGATTTCCAAGGGTGGCGGCCTTCGTGAATGATATGGCTCGCATTTTCATTAGGAGGGACTTCCAAAGGCTCATCCTTGGATAGCTCTTCGCAGTGCAGCTCTTGGTGCTGCGGAGGTGTGGCTAAGGAGGCATTATTGCCATTCCATTCTTTGCATTAACTGTTGCATCACCGGATCTGGTGATGAAAACCGATTCAGATTCTGGAGGACTTCATGGACAACGGTTGGGGTCCTTCTAAGACTACCGCCTCGAGGACATGGTCGCCGGAGTAACTTCCACCCGAGAGCGGCGAGGTCTCCCCATCTGCTGGGTGCTCCAGAAGGTTATGAATTGGGACCAAGGATAGGGAAGGGACAAAAGAGACCAAAAGGAAACAGACCAAGAAACAACCCAACACAGAACCCAACAACAGCTTACTTAGAAGAACCCAACAACTAGCAGCACTCTAGCGATCCTCATACTAAACTGGTAACAGGGCTCCCTATATAGGAGGAGTCTGGACAATTTAGGCTAGGGGGTTGGGCTGACGAAACGGTCCTCGGAAGGTCTTGCATGTAGCCCTCGAAGGGTAGAGACGACAATGCTTCTCTTCTTCCAGCCAGCTCTCTCTTTAGGAGCCACTTGCTTTAACCAGGTACCAGGGGCTAGTTAGGAGCTAAGAATCAAGCTTCCCAAATTCGCTAGATCCACAACGTACTGTTATTAAAATCCACCAAATCCATGAATATATGTGTGTGTGTGTGTGTGTATATATATATATATATATATATATATATATATATATATTCAAGTCACACCTTTAAAAGAATCTAATTACTCATCTTATTCCACCAGTTTTTAATCAGACATTACCGTCTACAAGAGTGTATCATAAATCCTTTCAAAGACTTACGCAAACCACCGGTTTAACAATGATCCACCAACTCACATACCTCGGGATCACCCAATTAGAAGGACTCAATTATTCAATCGAGTTACGATCAATGGGAAAGATCACACAATTCCCCATTTTGAATAAAAGATTTCCTAGGCACAAGTTTAAATTTGATCCAATAAATTACTACATCCAAGAACTATCCGGCTGCCTAATTGATCGGTCTTAATATCAACAAGATACCCTTCAAGCATACCTTTCAAAATCGATCATTATGCAATTCCGAGGATCGATCAAGACTTATTCCTATAATTCAATCAAGATCCCTTTCAAAACCGAATTTCCTATTTGATTGTATCCATCCAAGTCCAAGATATCCTGATTCAAGTCTGGGCCTCCAATCAACATTGCAATCTACTCCAGATTTTAGGGGTATTCAATTTATCCTAATAATCGAATCAATACTTGGAATTCCTATCTTTTCATGACCCACCATAACTTTCCTTCGAGATCAACTTTTATTTGCTCAAATTATGCAGTCCACTATTGAGATCCTCTTTAATCCATTACAATCGACACACTCACCAACATGCTCCAAGATTCATAAAACTTCCAATAATCCCAACAAATCCTCAAAACTTTGCTTCTCAAATTCAGCTGCACCTCGACTTGAGCTACCTAACTTGGCACCTAGATGTCTTGGTGAACTCACAAGGGCGACTTCGAGAGCTTGTAGTGTTGGTCCATCGGTTCCGATCTTCCCGAGGTATCCAGGGCTCAAAACTCAAAGGCTCGGTCCTATAGAATTTTCCAGAGGAAAGAGAATTCATTTACCTCTGTAAAACGTTGAGGCAAGCAAAATGATAAGAGGGAAATAGAGTAAAAAAAGATACAGAGAAGGGGATAAGAATAGAAAGATGACTCAGAAACAATTTATTTCTTTTGTTGTAAAATAAATTTTGAAATCTTCACTAACGTCCATTCTACTAGGTTGCGACCTGCAGTCGTGAGGCTCTGATACCACTTTTGTAACGACCCAATCCTAGGGCACCCGAGAGGTCCTCCAAGACCTTCTGGAAAGTCCATCAGGACCTCCCAGGAGGTCCACAAAAGACCTCCTCGGGCTTGTTCTCCTGGACTTCCAGGAGGTTTTGGTGAACTGTCCGAGAGGTCCTTTGTGGACCTCCTGGGAGGTCCTGATGGACTTTCCAGAAGGTCTTGGAGGACCTCTCGGGTGCCCTAGGATTGGGTCGTTACAGATCTCTTGGTCGATCCACTTGCGGTAGCCACATAGTGGATCCGGATACTACAGGTAGACGAGAGAGGTTGTTAGTGCGTAATTTGGAAGAGAAATAGTACGGGATGTAAAGACCCGGGATTAAAAAAACCCCAAGTTGTCACGGCCAGACCCGGGAGAGGACTCCCAGGACCACCCGGAGGTCTAACAAGACCACCCGAGAGATCTATCAAGACCACCCGAGAGGTCCTCAAGACCACCCGACAGATCTATCAAGACCACCCGAGAGGTCCTCTAGACCACCCGAGAGGTCCTAGAGTGGTCGTGAGGCTCGGGATTACCCCAAGTTCCACGACCCGACTCGGGGGTGGTCGTGAGACCAGACCTGAGGAGGTTGTGAGACCTGGGATGACCCCAAGATATCTGTGCCAACCGAGCTAGTCCCAAGATCATCTGCTAGCTCGCACAGAAAACAAAAGTGGTAACATTCATCAAATGCAAGCTTTATTAATAACAACAAAGTTGGTTACAAAGGCGGCTTAAGAGCCAACAAAACCATACATAGCAGAAGACCAAAAGCAGTAGACCACCCGATTCACCACAGGCAATCGGCTGGAGGTCGCAGCCTAGACATCCTGGACCACAACCTTCTCGAAGACGTCCTCCCCTGCTCAAATATGAATCAAGCAAGAGCGAGCACAACAACCGTACTCGCAAATTACACCCGTCAGTTAACAGAATGACATGCATACATGGATATCTCAAAGGAGGTCTAATATGGTTGATTTGCATAAAGCCAAGTTTCTTTCAAATATTTGTACTAAGTTCAAAGGCAATTAACAGTAACTAAAATTCATTTTGTAAATATTAGTTTTATAGTTGGATAACATTTATCAATAAGTGATGAAGGATACCATCCTATCACAAGGCTCCCTGCCCAAAACCCATTTGGATAGAGATCCAAAACATTTGAATAAAGTCTTTTGAAAACAAAACCAACATCTAACTTTGAGTGGCTTTGCCAGCATGTCCATAACCGTGGACACGGCTATTCGAATAGTTTTACACTATGCAGAGGTTGTACAGCTTTACCCACATGAGATAATCTTCTTATACTGTCCGCTCACACACTTCCGAAGGTGTGCGACTAAGAGATTATCACAAGGTCTTTACAATACGCCATTCCACCGCAGCCCCCATGTAACATCCTGATTTTCCAAATCCCTTTTAAATTTGTAAAATAAAATAAAACTATTTTGTTTTGATGAGAATTCATAGTTGGTTCGTTGGAGAGGTTTAAGTTTTATGTTGTCACCCCTTCTGTATGTTGGCCAGTTCTCCCCTCAGTCTCTCTCTTTTGTGTTATGTTCGGTTTAGACCTTCTCTGTGGCCTGGACCTCCCCAGTGGTCCTTGAAGTTGGACCTCTCCTGGGGGCTCAGACCTTTTCTCAATTGGACGTGTCCTCATGTCCAGACCTTTCTCCTTGAGCTAGATCTCTTTGGATCTCTTTGTTGGCTTGAATCTCTTTGGTTCAGACCTCCTCCTTAGGTCTAGACCTCCTCTTGGTTAAGGCGTGCCTATATGTTTAGGCCTCCCTTCCACTTCGGGTCCTTTGGACCTCCCCATCCATTGGACCTCCTTGCTTAACTTAGGAACTCCTGACCTCCAAAGATCTCCTCCCGAACCTCTAAGACCTCCTTGAGCCCGTGGAACCACCCTTCGTGAGGGCCTAACTGATAGGACCTCCCCGTCGGTGAGATCCTACCAGTCAGGACCTCCTTTTTGCAAGGATGCCCTCGGCCAGACCTCACTGATGGGATCTTGGTTGTTAGAACCTCTTGTCGCAGAGACCTCCTCCATGTGTGTCTGGGCCTCCCCATGTCCGCACCTCCTCAGAATCTGGACCGTTAAGACCTCCCCTTGAGATCTTAATGCCCAGCACCTCCTCTTTGAACATCTGGACCGTTAAGACCTCCCCAGAGATCTTAACCGTCTGCATTCTCCCTTAGATTAGCGGACACGATCGTTAGGACCTCCCCTGGAGATCCTAACCGCTCGAACCTCCGTCTGTGATTTGGTCCTCTGACTCTAGACCTCCCTAGCGGGTGAGGTTCCCCTCTTACCACACGGACCTCCCGTTAGCACTCAATCTTGGCCGTTGGACCTCCTCTTTGGAGATCAAGCTGTCAGGACCTTCCCCTTTGACCCAACTATTTCTAGATTTGGTGGTCCCACCGCCAAAGCTTACCTATTTTATGTTTCCCGCCACACTAGTACCATGAGCATTTAATGCATGTATTGTCGCATTAAATGCAGCCAAGCAAGTGGCTGTTTCTATTGTATGGGGTCATTCTGGGGCACTATTGGTGTCCTTTCTAGTCTCCTCCCGTAACAGTACACTATGTCCTTTATTATTTTTCGTTGACACTCCCGTACCTTTTGCCTATCTCTCATGCTCATCAAATCATGTACGCATTGAGTGGTCTTTTCACTTTCTTTGACTATAACTAGTCCCGGGAGCCCTCCATTGCCACCTTTTTCACACACTCAACATTATTGCTCACACCCAGTGGCTTCCTGGAGAGTCCTTGCTGCCAAGAACATCGCCAGGAGCACCTTCCCTCATCACTTTTCACCATTGGAGGCTCGATAGGAGCTTGGGCTTGACCTCAACCGCCAGATTGCCTTGACCTCCCTTCAACTCGTCACCTCTTCCACTGTTCTTTGGTAAGCCTCCTTGTGCATCGACTGTTCTTGTTCTTATCACCACCATAAGAGGTTATGCCCTTCCAGACCTCTTCCTTTGGATTCTCTTTGGAACTCTATGGGCTTTGTGTGAAGATCACCTCTCTGGATCCTGTAGCGCTCATCATCATCGTGGTCTTTTGTGTAAAGCCGCCTCCGGTCTTTTGCGAAGACCTTCCTCATTGGACCTTTCTCCCGTAGGTTAGGACCTCTCTCATAGAACCTCGTTTGTGTGTGAGGTGTCCTTGCTGAATTAAGTTTTGGAGTTTCTTTTGAAGTTCTTTTGGCTCTTTATTTGGAATTTGGTTTGAGTTGTCTCCTTTTCTCTCGTATAGAACGTGAAGGCACTAAGGAGCTTGAGGGCACTGAAAAAGAAGACTCTCAAGGCAGCGAGCAAGGCAAGTCATGCTCTTGAACATATTGCACTCATTATTTCAATCTATTTATGTTCTGTTTCAAAGGATAATGCATGCCTATTTCTATCAAGATATTTTAACACCTGTCTTTAAACACATAGCTATGCCTAATTCCTTCATATGGCCAACTTGACATTGAACCCAATCTGTTGTCACCTTAGACAAAACCTGGATTGTACATTAGTGTGAACCAGGAGCAATTGTGAAACCACATGCTTAGTCTTGCTTAGACCAAAAGTACTTGATTTGGGGAAATCTCTACCTTCATGACCAACTATTGTTTAAAATGTTTTGACCATGGCATGGGGATGTCATGGGGGTATGAAAATATTGCTGGGGAAGCAAAGAAAATGGAAATTGATTTAGACTTGGGCGAATTGGTTTGCTTGGTTGGTGCAAGGTTTATGCACGGACTCTATCCTGGCTAAGGTGGAGGTCCATGGGTTTATGTTTGTCGCCCAAGTCAGTTGAGGACCGATCTTTGAGCCGCCAATGCTAGGCCTATGATGGGCTATGCCAAAATCGTGCAACCACGTGTCTCCAGTATGGGGTGTGGGACCTAGCTAAGTAATTTGCAGAACTTCCACCGCAGTTGATCCAATTGGAGGAGTGGGAGGTCTTATGGCCAAAATGGTCTTTTATGACCTATGTTCCCACTTGGTGCAAGAGGGGCCCAGATCTGCAGAGTGAATCCAAAGGAGGCGTAAACCTTAGCAAGGAGAGGCTGTGGTGGGACAATGCATTTCAAAGGCTTTGTCATGAACTCTAGACCTCTTACCTTTGGTAGTGAGAGGTGGCATCGGCGGATGCGGATAAACTAGAGATCATGTCATGTGGGTAAAGTGCACATCCTCGAGCGAGTGTAAATCTATTGAATAGCCGTGTCACGGTCATGGACATCTTTGGCAGAGGCCACTCGAGTTAGATGTTGAATTTGGGTTTCTAAAATGTTTAATAATGCATTTTGGGATTTCTATCCCATGGGCTTTGGGCAGGAGCCTTGTGACAGAGGGTATCCTTCACCAACTTGTTGATGAATGTTATCTAGCTGAAAATCAAGTTTGAAAAATGAATTTTAGCTATTAAAAATCTGCCTTGGAACTTAATATTTGTAATTGAAAGAAACTTGGCTTTATGCAAATCAACCCTATTATGCCTCCTTTTGTATATCCATATATGCATGTCATATTGTTATTCCACAGGTGTGACTTGCGAAAGCACATGGTAGTGCTCACTCTTGCTCAATGCAAACTTTATCGAGGAGAAGACAATAGCAGTGAAGAAGAGGACCAGGACGAGTAGGTTGTGCCCTCCAGCCATTTTGCCTGTGGTATAGTGGATGGACGTTTGTTTCAGCTCTTTTGTAAGCTTGCTTTTGGCCCAAGGCCACCTTTTGTAAACAACTCCTTTGTTATGTTGTAAATAAAGTATATGTCGGATGTTACCATTCTTGTATCTTTGTGAAGAGCTAGCTTGAGATCATTGGGACTAGCTCGACCACTGCTGGGATCATGGGGTGATCTCAGGGCCCACGACCTACTCGGGTTAGGTCCTTTGACCTCTCTGGCGGGCGTGTGATGGGACCTCCCGGCGATTCCGCTTCCTCGGCGGTACCCTCGAGTGGTCTGCGGGAGACTCGATTGGTACCTGAGGCAGATCCTACCCGAGCCTCGGGAGGTGCTCTGGGACCTCCTGGGAGGTCCTAAGGGACGTCCTAGGAGATCCTGGGAGGACCTCTCGGGTGCCCTAGGGTTGGGTCGCCACAAGAGTGGTATTAGAGCCATTTGACTGCAGGTCGCAACCTAATAGACTGGCCATAGAATTTCAAAGCTTATTTGTATAAACAAGAAGAATAAAATGTTCTTTCTTATCTGGGTCATCTCTCTACTCTTACCTCCTTTGTGGTACTCATCCGTACCTTAAACCAAATCTTACCTGGTCTCTTTCTATACATTGATTTGCAATATTAAATGGACCTCCTTACCTTGCAAAATTCTATTAGAGGCCTGTTGGGTTAGGCTTGGTGCTTAAAGACTCCCTCAAAGTGGTAAGACACGAATAGAACGATGGTCATTTATAACAGTTTCTGAAGAAGTTCTCTTTGCTGTTTTCTTTGCATTGGATCTCCTTGTTGAGTTGGTGGTTTTGGTTAGTCTTCCTTAGCCTTTTTCTTTTCTTTCCTCAGACTCTGGAGTCTAGCAAAATGGTGACCACCAGAAACGGCAGTGAAAGTTCGAGCAATCAGAATAGGCAAGCTGAAGGAGAATCCGAGAACCCAGCTCGGTGGAGTAACCAAAATAGAGGTGTCGAGGGCGTGCAGCAGGACCCAACCTCACAGCCGCCACCACCTCCAGTTGATGGTCTTAGTTGGGCCCAAATAATGGCCAATCAAGCTCAGCTTATAAGCTTGCTGTCTCAGTCTATTGCCAATACCCAATCGCTACAAGCTGCAGCAGCAGCCCAACCTCAAGCTCCAGTTCCACCTCCTCCAAGGTCTAGCATTGCAGAATTTATGAGGCTGCGCCCCCCAACGTTTTCTAGCAGCACCGAGCCAGTAGAGGCTGATGATTGGCTCAGGACAGTGGGCAGGAAATTGGACATGGTGCAGTGCATAGATCATGAGAGTGTTATTTTTGCTTCTCACCAGCTTAGTGGACCAGCTTCTGAGTGGTGGGATAACTTTAGTCAATCTCATGCTGATGCCCAGGCCATCACATGGGATGAGTTTATGCGAGCTTTTCATCGTGCCCATATTCCATCTGGTGTGATGTCTTTAAAAAGGACAGAATTCCGCACCTTAAAGCAAGGCAACCGTGTTGTGAATGATTATTTGCATAAGTTTAATCAATTGGCAAGATATGCTCCAGGAGATGTTGCCACGGATGAAAGTAAGCAAGAGCACTTTTGGAAGGGCTTAATGATGAAATTCACCCACCTTGTTTCTCAAGAGCATTCTCGATTTTCATCAACTTGTAAGCAAGGCCATTCGGCAGAAAGTAAGCTCCAACAGATGGAAGGCGAAAAAAGAAAGAAGTCGGCCTGAGAGGTTTGACTCGGTGGTTTTCCTAAGTCTAAGACCTCCCAAATTAGTCCTCCCATCATAAGGTCTCACGGACCTCTTACGCAAAGACCTCGGCCTGATGCAACACTCAAGGAAATTAAGCCACCATAAGACCTCCTTTGGAAGTTAGTCTCACAAGAAGCCATCTACGACCTTTTACCGGCTTGGGTGACTTGTTTCTTTTGTAATGAGGTGGGGCACTATGCTAGTAGGTGCCCAAAGAAGCGACAAGCACACCTTGACTTCGATCTGGTCAAGGTGTCTCGATCGAGTAGCGCCTCAAGTGTGAAGCCAAAGACGCATCTCACAAAGGGCCGGGTCACTCATGTCACGGCTGAAGAAGCTCAAGCAGCACCCGATGTAGTACTGGGTATGTTCCTTGTCAACTCTATACCAACATTGGTTTTATTTGATTCGGGAGCTTCTCATTCCTTTGTTTCAAGCAAATTTGTGGGGAAGTATGGGTTAGCTATAGTCCCTCTAGTTAACCCTATGTTAATTCATGCTCCGGGCTTGGATATGAGGACTACTACCCTCTGCCCAAACCTTACCTTAGAGATTTCTGGAGTACCTTTCCATGCAGATTTAATAGTTTTGCTATCTCAAGGTTTGGACGTGATTCTTGGAATGGATTGGTTAACCAAGAATAAAGTGCAGATAGATTGTGCTACCCAGTCCATATCACTTATTAATGACCAGGGAGTACAAGTAGAATATAAGTCCAAGACCTCCCCTAGAGCAAAACCCATTCTGACCAGTGTGAAAGAAGTGAAGATAGAAGATCTCCCAGTGGTCAGTGAGTACTTAGATGTGTTCCCTGAAGAGCTACCTAGTATACCACCAGATAGGGATATATCATTCCTAATTGACTTAGTCCCTGGGACTGCACCCATCTCAAAAAGGCCTTATAGGATGCCTGTGAATGAATTGGTAGAGTTAAAGAAGCAGATCAAAGAACTGAAGAACAAAGGATTTATTAGACCAAGTTCTTCACCATGGGGAGCACCTGTGCTATTTGTCAAAAAGAAAGACAATAGCTTGAGGATGTGTGTAGACTAAGAGATTATCACAAGGTCTTTACAATGCGCCATTCCACCGCAGCCCCCACTTGCTAAGGTTTCGCCCTCTTTGGACTAACCATCCGCAGGATCTGGGCCCCCTCTTACGCTAGGTGGGACTAACGTAGGTCATAACAATAACTACCCACCGCATCAAAAGGAATGACCACGATGGAACATTGCAAATTAGTCAGCCAGGTCCCCTCCCCATTCTCTGAACATGTAGTTGCACGATGGGACATAGCAAATGAACGCTCAAAGGCCGGTCCTCAACTGACCTAGGCGACTACCACAAACCCCGGGCCTCAACCCTAACCGGATTGAGCCCGTGCATAAACATGCACCATCCAAACAACCAATTCGCCCAAGTCCAAAACCATTTTCCTTTTTCTTTGCTTTTCAAGAACATTTGCAAACCTCCACGATAACCCAATGTCATGGTTAAAACATTTAGATAGCATTGGTCATTTGGCAGAAAGATCTCCCAAATCAAGATTTTTGGTCTAAGCATGTCTAAGCTTAAAGTTTTGCAACACATGCTAGTCCATACTAATGTACCAACTAGCTTTTACTATGGTGACAAGGGGTGATTAGTTCAATAATCAAGTTTGGTTGCACAAAGGAATTAGGAATAACTACAAAGTTAAAGCAAAGATTTGAATTACTTGAATTGAGATAAGCATGCAGTAATAATTTAAAACAGAACATAAATAGTTTGAAGTACTGGGTTTCAATATGATCAAGGGAGTAACTTGCCTTACTCGAAAGCTTAAGGATCTACTCCTTCACAGAGCTCAGGCTCCCTAGAGGCAGCGCGATCTACACGAGAGAACGAAGCAAACCAAATAAAGACCCAATAAGATCCAAATAAACTCCAAACAAACCGAACTAGAAGCAACAGCAAAGCACAAAATTAGATAACTAGGGATGGGCTCTCAGGAGGAGGTCCAACGGAGATGGTGGTCTTTGCAAAAAGACCAAAAATGGGGGTGGCAAAGACCAAGGAGGTGGTCTTTACAAAAGGGAGGTCCCGAGGAGGACAAGGGACGTCCTGAGGAGATTAAGGGATGCCCTGAGGAGGATGTCCTGAGGAAGAGGTCCTGAGGAGGACCCCAGAGGGTCGTCTTTGCAAAAAGACCAAGATGGTTGTCTTTGCAAAAGACCCCTCAGGAGATCCAAAGGAGGAGGTCCAACAATGGCTACGACTATGCAGCGGGGTCGCAGAAGAGAACATGACAATGCAACGGAGTCGTAGGAAAAAATACAACCACACAATGTGGTCGTAAAAATGAATACGATCACACCAGGTGGTCGTAAGGACAAGGGGAACAGTCGGGGCACGGAGAAACTCACCGAAGCCAAGAGTGACTAAAGGAGGAGGGGAGGTCGGTGGACGGCGGTGGCGGTTGAGGTCGACGCAGACGCTCCGATGGAACCTTCATTGGCGAGAAGACGGCGATGCAAGCTCTAGCGGAGTTCTTGATGACGACGCTTCAACATAGTGCAACTGGGTAGGAGCAAAAAGAGATAAGTGTGGAAAAAGTGATGAAAGAGGGCTACTCAAGCTATTCATAGCCAAGGAAAGCGGAGAAAACATTGAAAGACACGGAAGCACATGTGTCAAAGGTGGGCGAAAAAGGTCAAAGGTAGGTGATGGACAAGACAAGGTATGGCCGATTGGGTGAAAAAGAGACAAGATAAGGTACGGCCAACAAGTGAAAGAGGAGAAATAGGACAAGGTATGCTGTGAGGGAAGGAGACAAGGAGAGAGAACGAGGTGCCATGTAAGTGCCCACAAAAGTGATCGCATTTAATGTGATACAACCGGCATTAAATGCACAAAAGACTTATGTGGCGGAGAAAGAAGAAATAAAGCAATACTGACACGTGGGGCCAGTCAACCACACGGGAGGGATGGTCAAACTAATGGGGTGATCGCGACCAGAGAGGAGGTCATGACCAAAGAGGGTCGTCCTTGCACAAGACCGCAGAGGGTGGTCTTTACGAAAAGACCACATGAGGTGGTCTTTACAAAAAGACCAAAGGAGGTGGTCTTTGCAAAAGACCACAGAGGGTGGTTCGTGACCAATGAGAAGGTCGTGGTCAACGAGGAAGTTTTGACAAAAAAGGGTGGTCTTTTCATAAGACTAGGAGGTCCCGTGGAGGAGGTCCTGGGAACGAGGAGGTCCTGATGACAAGGGAGTCTAGACTGAGAGGGAGGTCTAGTCGAGAGGATGATTTCCAAACGGCAAGGAGGTCTGAACTCAAGGGGAGGTCCAAACACAAGGGAGGTCTGGACACGAGAGGAGGTCCAAAGGAAGGTCCGAACACAAGGGAGGTCCAAAGGAAGGTTCGAACACAAGGGAGGTCCAAAGGAAGGTCCAAACACAAGGGAGGTCCAAAGGACAGGGAGGTCCTGATGGTCAAGATGAAATCAAAGGAGATGCTAAGTCCGAGAGGAAAGGAGGGTTAAACGAGAGGGAGGTCCAGAAAGGAGAGATTCAACCTGAACTTTGGATTTCGGAAATCAAGGACGTTTGAAACACAAACCCGAGTGTCACAAGCCAAAACTCCCAGGACCACCCAGAGGTCCATCAAGGCCACCCGAGAGGTCCTCCAGACCACCCGGAGGTCTATCAAGACCACCCGAGAGGTCCGAGAGTGGTTGTGAGGCTCAGGGTTACCCCAAGTTCCATAGCCTGACTCGGGGGTGATCGCGAGACCAGACCCGAGGAGGTCCTGAGACCTGGGATGACCCCAAGACCTCTGCGCAAACGGAGCTAGTCCCAAGATCAACTGCTAGCTCGCACAGTAAACAAGAGTGGTAACATTCATCAAACACAAGCTTTATTAATAACAACAAAGTTGATTACAAAGGAGGCTTAAGAGCCAACAAATCCATACACAGCAGAAAACCAAAAGCAGCAGATCACCCGATTCACCACAGGCAATCGGCTGGAGGTCGCAGCCTAGACGTCCTGGACCGCAACCTTCACGAAGACGTCCTCACCCGCTCAAATATGAATCAAGCAAGAGTGAGCACAACAACTGTGCTCGCAAGTTACACCTGTCAGTTAACAGAATGACATGCATACATGGATGTCTCAAAGGAGGTCTTATATGGTTGATTTGCATAAAGCCAAGTTTCTTTCAAATACTTGTACTAAGTTCCAAGGCAGTTACACAATAACTAAAATTCATTTTCCAAACTCAGTTTTATAGTCGGAAAACATTCATCAGCAAGTGGTGAAGGATACTCTCCTATCACAAGGCTCACCGCCCAAAACCCATTTGGATAGAGATCCAAAACAGTTTAACAAAGTCTTTTGAAAACAAAACCAAAGATCTAACTTGGAGAGGCTTGCTAGTATGTCCATGACCGTGGACACGGTTATTCGAATAGTTTTACACTCTGCAGAGGTGTACAGCTTTATCCACATGAGATAATCTATTTGTACTGTCCGCTCACACACTTTCAAAGGTGTGCGACTAAGAGATTATCACAAGGCCTTTACAATGCGCCATTCCACCGCAGTCCCCTCTCGCTAAGGTTTCGCCCCCTTTGGATAGAAACCTGCAGGGAAAGCCCCCTCCTGTGCTAGGTGGGACTAACATAGGTCATAAAAACGACTACCCACCGCATCAACAGGAATGACCGCGATGGAATATTGCAAATTAGTCAGCCAGGTGCCCCCATCCGAGACATGTGGTTGCACGGTAAGACATAGCAAGTTGTCGCTCGCATTTCTGGGGTAGAGATAAGTTTGAAACCTATTCCAAACTAAAGTTCACTAAAGAACAAAATTATGAAAATTGCTTTCACTTCATTTGGAGTTACTTTGAATTAGTTATGCATTTTTGAAGTTATTCTATTTTAGACCGTCCGATCGCCATTCGACGGTCCTGATTGAGTGAGCTGTTCAGATGGTCCGAATGGCCCAATCAATACAGACGGCCCGATTAAGATCTAACGGTCCAGATGCGTTGACTGTTCGGAGCGGTCTAAACGGCCGAAGCGGCGTGGACCGTCCGATCTAAATCAAACGTCTGATAGCAAATTGTTAGACCCAGAGGTCTTAATCATGTTATTTAATGATGAATACATTGCCAAAGGAACATGCTTGTGATCTAAGTCATTAACCTGCTTTGAAATAGTTTTTGAGTTCTTTGAATTCTGTGGAAATCAGCTTTAGTCAGGTTTTGCGGTAGTACCGGCATTGTGGTCGCGGTACTACTGCTTGGTGGTTCGACCGCGTGATTGTTGGCAGTGAAATTTCTCGAAGACTTATGTTTGGCTTTTGGATTTTCTTGAGAGCGGTAGTACTCCCTTTGTATTTGAGGAACTACCGGATTGCGGTAGGACCGCTTGTGAAGTGAGGTAGTACCATAAGTCACTGAGTTTCGAATGTGTGTTTTGCTCGAACCGTTAGATCTTGATCTGACGGCCCTCATTGAGAGGAACGTTCAGACCATCCGAGATCTTAAAGGATTGTGAGCCTTTGGATTGAAATCAGACGGTTGACATCAAGAGGAACGTTCGGACTTTGAACAGTACTCCTAAATCCGACGGTTTTGAAGCAAGGTCCGATCGGCCAAGTCATCTGGAGCGTCCACGTGTCTCAGGGCTTGGTTCTTAGTCTTTTGCGCATTTCAGTGGTGCGGTAGTACCGCACATCAGTTATACCGTTTTGTTTTTGGTGGTATGGAAAAACCAGAACATTTGTTTTGAACATTGGATTTCTTGTTGAGCGGTACGACCGCGCCATGGTTGGCGGTAGTACCGCGATAGGTTTTTCCAGAGAGAGAGAGTGTTTCGACAAGCTCTGTTAAGTGAAATACGGTAGTACCGCAGCTGTGGAACGGTACGACTGTAGGTCGGTAATACCGTTGTTTTAACTGCGGTAGTACCGCAACAAAGTATGACCGTTTGATTACGGTATGGATTTTTCAGAGAGCCTATTTTTGGAGTTCTTCGTAGTGCGGTACGACCGTAGTTATGAGTACGGTACGACCTCAGTATGGTAGTACCGTTCATAACATGTCGGTAATACCGTTTCAGAACTGAACGCTGTTTCGATTGAAGAATTGATTACGGGATTGGTTAAGATAATGGTTCTTAGTTGTTGCATGATGCATGATAGTGTTTATGGATGTGTGTGAGCTAATGGATGGTCAGGTTGGACAACTTGTGCCAGGATTTTGTTTCTTTGATCTTTGCATGTGCAGGATGAGCGTGAAGGCAACTATTGTCGTGACGAGGAGGACTCGGACTAGGATTGAGGAGATCTGAGGTCTTGGTGGTCGTGGATGTTGCGAGATGGTTGAGCTTGCGCTGGAGCACGTTGTGGAGACCCAACCCTAGGGCACCCGAGAGGACCTCCCAGGATCTCCTAGGACGTCCCTTAGGACCTCCCAGGAGGTCCGGTGGCACCTCCCGAGGCTCGGGTAGGATCTACCCCCGGTAGTACCCATCGAGACCCTGTCAGGACCTCTCTGGATTACCATCGAGGAAGTGGGAGTCACGGAGATCCCAACCGCCACGACCAACACAGAGAGGTCGCGGGACTGACTGAGGAGGTCGTGAGGCTTGGGGATCACTCTGTGATTCCAGCGTGAACTGAGCTAGTCCCAAGGATCTTAAGCTAGCTCTTCACAAAGAAAACAAGAATGGTAACATCCACGTCAAAGACTTTATTTACAACATAACAAAGAGTTGCTTACAAAGGGGTGGCCTTGGGCCAAAAGCAAGCTTACAAAAGAACAAAGACAGAGGTCCATCCACTATACCACGTGCAAAATGGTGGAGGCACAACCTACTCGTCTTGGTCCTCCTCTTCTCATTGTTGTCTTCTCTGATAAGATTTTGCATTGAGCAAGAGTGAGCACTACCACTTGTGCTCGCAAGTCACACCGTGGAATAACAAAATGACATGCATACATGGATATACAATGAAGGCATACTATGGTTGCTTTGCATAAAGCCAAGTTTCTTTCAATTACAATTACTAAGTTCCAAAGGTGTTTTAATAGATAAAATCCATTTCAAAATTTGATTTTCAGTTGGATAGCATTCATCAATAAATTGGTGAAGGATACCCTCCTGTCACAAGGCTCCCTACCCAAAACCCATGGGATAGAAATCCCAAAACAGTTATTAAACACTTTTGGAAACCCAAAACCAACTTCTAACTCGAGTAGCATTTGCCAAAGATGTCCATGACCGTGGACACGGCTATTCAATAGATTTACACTCGATCGAGGATGTGCACTTTACCCACACGACATGAGTTCCTCTAGTTTGTCCCAAGATCCGTCGATGCCACCTCTCACTACCAAAGGTAAGAGGTCTAGAGTTCATGACATAGCCTTTAAAATGCATTGTTCCACCACACCTTTCCTTGCTAAGGTTTCGCCTCCTTTGGATTGACTCACAGATTTGGGCCCCTCTTGCACCAAGGGAACATAGGTCATAAAAGACCACCGGCCATAGAAGACCTCCCACTCCTCCAACTGGATTAATCATGCGGTGGAAGTTCTCGCAATTTACTTAGCTAGGTCCCACGCCCATACCGAGACATGTGGTTGCACGATTTTGGCATAGCCCATCATAGGCCTAGCATTGGCGGCTCAAAGACCGGTCCTCATCGACTTGGGCGACAAACACAAACCCTTGGACCTCCACCTTAGCCAGATAGAGTCCGCATAAACCTTGCACCAACCAAGCAAACCAATTCGCCCAAGTCTAAATCAATTTCCATACTCTTTTGCTTCCCAAAGAATTCCATATTCCCATGACAACCCAATGTCATGATCAAAACATTTTAAACCTTATTTGGTCATGAAGGTAAAGATTTCCCAAAATAAGTACTTTTGGTCTAAGCAATACTAAGCATTTGGTTTTTCAATTGCACTGGTTCACACTAATGCATCAACCGTGTTTTGTCTAAGGTGACAACAGATTGAGTTCAATGTCAAGTTGGCCATATGAAGGAATTAGGCATAACTAAGTGTTTAAAGACCGGCATTAAAATATCTTGGTAGAAATAAGCATGCATTATACTTTGAAAGCGTAACATAAGTAAATTGAAATATTGGGTGCAATATGATCAAGAGTATGACTTGCCTTGCTCATTGTCTTGAGAGTCTTCTTCTTGATGCTCTCACGCTCCTCGGTGTCCTCAATGATCTATACGGAGAAAGGAGACAACTCAAACCAAATTCCAAATAAAGAGCCAAGAGAACTTCAAAAGAAACTCCAAAACTTAATTAACAGAAACAACACATACTCAAAATAGGTTCTTTGGGAGAGGTCTTGACGAGGATATAATAATCCTCATTTTACCTTTTATCTATAATTTTTATTATAGGTAAATATGACGTCATGTGAACCCTGAGTGTACCCCTTAATGTTATGAAGGAAGAACCAAATGGATGGTCGTAAGTTCTTCTATGACCACCCCCATAGTCGTAAGTTATGCTACAACCATCCCATAGTCGTAAGACTTGCTACGACTACCTCATAGTCGTAGATTCCTCTACGACTAGGTCAGCCACGACCACCTTATAATCAAATGAACCTGCAGACAAGTGGGTCTTATTGATTAAAGGATTCAAATAGTCATCATATGTTGTTATTCTACGTAATAATGGCACGTAATACCCCATTATCTCTCGTATATAGTCATTGAGCGACGTGGAGGAATTAATACACCGTAATTACTACCAACATGCGCTGCTTCAGAGGTGATGAGGCGCCGCTTTACTCGAGTAAGCGCCGCTCCTTCACGCACTATAAAAGGCGGCAACTAGAGAAAGGAAAGGGATCAAGGATCGAGCCATCGTGAATACAAGCACTATCTGTAATAGTCTTAGTTTTTCCCCGATTGTTCAAGATACACTCAATACCATACACACACAGAGTAGGGTTGTTATTCTCTCCTGAGAAGGCCCAACTCAGTATAAAAATTCCGTGTCAATCTCTGCATGATTCTATTCTAGGAGACCCCGAATCAAACAATCTTTACGTAAGTTCGGTTCTAAAACACCGCGGTTAGGCGCCGATCGTGGGGATCTTCCGTAATTTCTTGTCGAACATTTTCTCTGTTTTCCAAATCTCATGCACTCATGGCGGGAGAATGGAACGAGGAGAACTGGTTCGACTGGCAGACACGCAGACGTCGACATGGATGCCGGATTCGATTCTGAACCAAGTGATGACTCATCCTATGGCATTGTCGCCTCCGGGATCTTCCCACGATCCGAGGAGACAATGTCGCCGGTGGAGTTGAGGAGGATCCTTATCCCCACAACAAGACGCCCAAGAGAGGAATCTACCCTCTCAAGGGCAAGGGTCAATCGACCAGACCACACCAGTGGACTCACGACACGAGGAGAGTTTTTCCTCGAAGTGTCCAAGTTCCCCTAAGGCGGTCCGACTTGGTGAGGCAAGCTCTAGAAGCCACATGCAGGAATTCACGGCATCTGGTGATTCTATCTCTTTGGATAACGCCAGAGAGCGGGATCAAGCATGCTTTTCTGCAAATTCAACCATCTCTCCAGAGTCACACCCGCCGACGGAGACAGTTATAACCAGACTTCCCTACTTGGAGGATTACTCCAAGTCGCCAGATGGTGTCTCGACGACTCCTCAAGCGGAGAGGCCTCGAGCGCAAGTGAGAATCATCAACGGAGGTCTTCGCCCTTCCTCGATCAAGATCACTCTTCTAGAGACCGAGATGGAGACCCTTCCCGAAGGTCACACATCATACCGTGGCAATGGCCAGACACCACCATCAAGGACACGACTAACGCCTTCATGAACGCCAGGAAATCCTCGACATTCTCGCTTCATTGAGGCAATCTCAAGAGTCTAACATGGAAAATCTTGAGACAATTGAAGGAAGAAGATTGAAGCTCGGAAGAATTTGCTCGGGCGATTCAATATCAATCGAGGAAGCTCGAGAGCTCCAAAGACATCAATGATTTGCTCGAGAATCCAACTCAAGAGCTAGCCCGAACGCCAGGCTATGACCTCTTCAACAAGAGATCACACAAAGGCTTCGAGTACAATGAAAAAGCCGAAGCTCCTCGTCGACATCATTCAAGTAGTCGCACCCATACGACTTCTTCGCTACCGATCAATCCAACATATCACCGCGAGAAATCGGTATATGACAAGTCGTGTCAATCTCCTACTCAAGAAATGTCTTCCAAATGACCGATGATCAACAAGCTCCTCGAAAGGTGATCGCTCACCACTCCGACATGGAAATCAAGAATACAGAGATAAACTACGAGGAGTATTCCCTCGTGGACCGAGACCTATTGCAGTCGGGTCAACTCATTCTCGGGTATCGCCGAGTACGACCACCGATGATATCAACCCTTCTTTTACGCAAAGGAGGCGCCAAGAAGTCATTCTTGGATGTCGGGCATTCTCGCCGATCTCCGAGCCGCTCATTGCCACCTCGCTTTCGACCGGGAACATGGAGAAGTTTGATGGTTCCCAAAATCCCATCAATTCCTTCAAATTTACACAACAAATTGCTCGAAAGCGGCGGAGGAGGAGAGCATGTGATGGCAAATTACCTTCCAAGCGTGCTCGAAGGATCCGCCGATCGTGGTTACTAAACCAACCACTCGAGTCGATCTATTCTGGCAACATCTCTGCGATCTTCTCTCGCAAATTTTCAAGGCACATACAATCGCCAGAAAGGAGGACGACTTGCACCGGATGAGACAGAACGACAACGAGACATTGCGCCACCATCAAGCGCTTGATCGAGTTCGTAACTCAATTCCTGAAGTTTCTGATTCATCTGTCATCAGGGCTTTCAAGCAGGGAGTCCATAGTAGAAGGATAATAGAGGATATTGCTTTAAATCCTCCTACTTCTGTCGCCGAACTCTTCGAAATGGCCGATCGATATGCTACTGCCTCTGAGGCGGTCGAGGTGGAACAACACAATCGATCGTGAAGACAATCCATCTCGAGAGCCAGCGGTTGGTAAGAAGAAGGATAAGAAAGCAAAAAGTCCAAGAATAAGATGAAGGGTCAAAAACCAATGGGTTCCAAGGAGGTATTGGTCAGAATGATAAAGAGCCACGCACATCCAGCCACACTCCGACAGAGGCAAAGGTAAGCGCCGATCGGAAAAATGATAAGCCTAGGTGGTGTCCTTTCCATAAAAAGGAAGGGCATGACCTTCATAGAATCGCCGGTCTTCCAACGAAAGCTTGAAGACTACTACAACCAAGAAGGACTATTTCCCACCCTCGGCGGTAGGTCAAACAAGTGGTCATAAATCTTCGATGACGAAGAGGAGATGCCGCTCGGATCCGCAACACACCATTGAACACATCTACGGGATCATCGGCATATGAATCAAAGCGATACTCAAGGTCACGAACGCGAGGTAAACTCCATAGATCCTCCTCTCGTCAATAAATTATCAAGTGGTCGAAGTCACCATTTCTTTCGAGAAGAGTGATCGCCGATCCTTCGACTCGACAGTCGATACCCAATCGTGGTCGAACCCACCATCAACAATTGTCGTCAATCGAGTTTTGGTTGATGGTGGAAGCTCGTTAAATATTTTATTTACGAGTGCCCTGGATGACATGCAAGTACCGGGACCAAAGTGAGACCGATGACGATACTCTTTCCATGGATTGTACAGGGATCTTCGCCAAACCAATTGGTCAAGTTTCTCTTCCTTTAACATTTGGTTCACCAAGTAATTTCGTGACGAGAAAATCTCCTTTGATGTGGTCGATTTCGATCTGACATATAACGCCATACTCGGACGACCAACTTTGGCAAAATTCCTAATGGCTACTCATTATGGATATCAATGTATTAAGATGCCAGTCCCAAAGGAGTAATTACAATTCATTGTGACGAGAAGATGGCGATACCGCGATCGCCGATCCCTTGAGATGGTAGGACAAATACCAACTCGAGAAGAAAGTCACCTTCGACTAGCAAGTCGGCCTAAAAGTCGCACCAAAGCCGAACGACAAAGTCAAAGAGGTTCCTCCGACGCAGGGAGCCCTCGAAGATCGCTCAGACGGGATACTTCCGACCCCAAATAGGAAGACGCCTCATCACCTTCCTCCGAGCTAACGCAGATGTATTCAAGTGGCAAGCATCCGACATGCCCGAGTCCCGGGAGGTGATCGAGCACTGAGCTAGCCTTACTGACGACAAAGTACCAGTAAAACAAAAATTGCGGAGATTTGCCCCGATCGACGAGATGCTATTAAATCAGAATTGGATAAGCTACTTAAAGCAGACTTTATAAGAGAGGTCAACCATCCAGAATGGTTGGCTAACCCTGTAATGGTTAAAAAGTCAAACGGCAAATGGCGTATGTGCGTGAGACTTTATCGATCTTAATAAAGCTTGTCCAAAAGACGATTTTCCTTTACCTCGTGACGATCGGTTGGTTGACTCTACTGCAGGTTGTGAAATGTTAAGTTTTTTAGATGCATATTCTGGATATCACCAGATTAATATGTGTCTAGACGATGAAGAAAAGACCGCATTTATTACACCATTTGGTATATTTTGCTATGTCAAAATGCCATTTGGTCTAAAAATGCCTAACTTCTTTTCAACGCTTGATGCAGCAACTTTTTCATCTCAATTAGGCGAAATCTAGAAGCCTATGTTGATGACTTAGTTGTCAAAAGCATCAAGAAACTTAATCATATTACCGACCTACAAGAAACATTAGACAATCTCGAAAAACATCGCTTAAAACTTAATCTGAGTAGTGTGTGTTTGGAATCTCTTCAGAAATTGCTTGGATTCCTAGTATCTATACGAGGAATTGAAGCGAATCCCAAAAGATCAAAGCCATTTTACAAATCGCCCTCAACTACACGGAAAGAAGTCCGAAAACTCACTTTGGGTGCATGGCGGCTCTAAGTCGCTTCATCGCACGATCGGGAGAAAAGGGACTACCTTTCTTTAAACTTCTAAGGAGACACGAAAGTTTTGAGTGGTCGAAAGAGGCAAACGCCGCCTTTGAGGATGTCAAGAGGTACCTTCTTTAGTGCTCTATTCGGTCTCTCCGAGGCGGAAGAAACGCTCTTGGTTTACCTAGGCGCCACGCCACAGCAACAACAAGAAGATCTTGGTTGTAGAACGTGAAAATGTACAACGACCGGTTTACTACGTAAGTGAAGTTTTACGGACCTAAGGAGTTACCCTCGGTCCAAAAGCTTCAGATGCCCTCCTCATGTCTTCGAGGAAATGCGGCATTATTTTCAGCGCACAAACTAGTCAGTGCTGCCCGAGTTTCCCTTGGGAGCGATCCTCCGTATTAGGGAAGCAATGGGGCGCATGGCACAATGGTCACGAACTGGGGAGTTCGACATCCATTTCGTGTCCGAACGGCCGTTAAATCCCAGATCTTGGCGGACTTTGTCGCCGAATGGACAAATCTGAACTGCTCAGATCCCCAATCTGATTCCCACGACCGATGGGCGATGTACTACTTTGACGGTCGCCACTTTAAGTGGCTCGGGTCTGGGTGGTCTGGTATCTCCTACCGGAGAGAACTTAAAGTATGCCATACAATTAAACTTTCGGGCCACTAATAATGTGGCGTATCTGAAGGTTTGCTAGTCGGTATCTGACAATGAAGCGCTCTCGATTCGCCGACTACTTGTGAGAGGAGACTCTCAACTAGTCGTGAATCAAGTCGGTAAAGAGTACCAAAGGCTCTAACCCGACAATGTCTCGGTACTTATCGAAGTCGTAAGCTAGAAAAGCATTTTTAGGTTTGAGACACAATTCATCCTCGAAGGATAATTTCCTCATGAGACCTTGCTCGAATGGCTTCTTCCAGATCTGAAGTACCAAAAGGAGTCTTCTTGGAACAACTCCAAAAGCCTTCTCACGGTCGAAGAGCCGAGACACCTCCTATTGAGACGAATTCTCTAGAATACGAGGATACATGGATGGCGCCCATCTATGATTATCTTCAGAAGGGTTCTGTACCCGAAGACGATCTCGAGGCAGATCGCTTATCCCGAAAAGCCAAAATGTATACTTTGGTCGAAGGAGTTCTCTATAAATGAGGTACTCAAGGGGTGCTCATGCGATGCATTCCGCAGAGCGAAGGATTAACACTCCTTCACGACATACATGGTGGCATTTGTGGAAATCATGCTTCCTGAGCGTTGGTATTCAAAGCTTTTCGACAAGGTTTTTATTGCCAATGACCCTATACGATGCTAAAGAGTTGGTTAAAAAGTGTGTCCATGCGGTTTCATAGCGAGCAAATAAACCAACCACTCGGGCATTACAAACAATACCTCTATCTTGGCCTTTTGCAACACTGGGTCTTGATATCCTCGGACCGCTTCCTAAAGCTCCGTGGAGGTTTCGAGTTCCTTTTGTGGCTATTGATACGTTCACAAAATGGATTGAAGCGAACTCATGGATCGATAACAACGAGCGAAGAAAGCGGTTTATGATGAGATGCGTAATTACTCGATTTGGAGTACCAAGTCGAATAATTACGAATAATGGTAAGCAATTTTGAGCGCAAAATTTCAAGAATTTTGCGACGAGTTGGGTACCAAGTTATGTTATGCTACGGGCCCATCCCGTGAGTAATGGGGCGATCGAACGTGCAAACGGCCAAATAATGAGAGGAATTAAAACTCGAGTCTTGACCAAATTTCATCAAACGCTCGGGGCTTGGGTACAAGAATTACCCTCAGATATGGGCGATTCGTACAACTACCAACAGACTCTGAGGAGAAACACCTTTCTTTTTAGTCTTGGTCTTTGAAGCTATGCTTCCTCCTAACTAAAGATACGGTCAACACGAAGTCGAAACATTCACGGACTCCAATCCGGAACAAATTTGAGCAGATGATATTAATCTACTTGAAGAAAGGAGAAACCAGCCCTAATTAGTTCATAATCTACCAACAAGCCCCGCGAAGATACTACGATCGTAAGGTTCAACCTCGCACCTTCTGTCAGGGTGACTTGGTATTGAGGTTTTGCCAATCCAAGTCTAATCGAACAAACTTTCTCCCAAGTGGGAAGGTCCTTACACAATGGTCGGGTTACTCGTCTAGGGCTCTGGTGACGATTGGCAATGGAAGACGGCGGAGTTCTCTCGAATTCTTGGAACATTGACCGATTCACGCAAGTTCTATGTGTAACCAGCCATTCGGACAATAAAAAATCAGGTTTTTTTCTATCTCTATTGTCTTACTTTTGAGTAGCGCTTTCATTATTTTTCGACTTTGTTTTAAACACCCAATTTTCTTTACACTGGTCAGAAGGCAGATAACATCACCTAGTCGAAGCCTCTCCTCTCTGCATGTGGTCCTGCCCACTAGAAGGAGTTTCCTAGTGTCGACTCGTTACTCGCTTTTATGGCCAACACAAAGAACTCGGGTTTTATTTAGTCGAAATATTTTTGAAGGCCAACTCTTTTCACCTTAGTTTATTTCTTCAGTTAATTTGAAAAATACTCTAAGAAGAGCGCACTTTCTCAGATTTGCTTAACCGTCTTGGGTGTACTCGTTTCATCTCAACTGGTCGGAGGAAGAGACACATCTAGTCGAAGCCTCTCCTCTCTCGACGTGGTCACCCTAATCGGAAGGAGCTTCTAACTTTGTTCGCTTCCTACTCTTGCTACCAGGACATAGACTTATCGAGTCCACCGGAGAAGGACGAGTAAATATTTTAAAGTCCTCTAGACGTTTGCTTAACTCAAGTTGCCGTTCTCGATTTGATTAAACTAGTCGGAGATGTTAACATTACCTAGTCGAAGCCTCTCCTCTCTGCACGTGGTCCTGCCCACTAGAAGGAACTTCCTAGTGTCAACTCGTTACCACCCTTTCGACCAGTGCATGACAATTGAGACCCAAAAACTACAAGTTAAACAAACCTATCTGTTTTCAGAAACCCTTTCTACAGACTATTTACTTAGTTTGTCTAAACAAACTCAGCAAATAGTCGGGGGCTAGGATAATTTGATTTCAATTCTTAGTCTTTATTTCGTTAATTATCTTTTGAGTTACTAACTACTCGACAAGATGATTTGCAGGAGACAAAACTATTTACTTAGTTTTCATAAACTAAGCAAATAGTCGGGGGCTAGGATAAAGTCATTACATTTGACTTCATTTCTTAGTCTTTAAATTAGTTAATTATCTTTTGAGTTACTAACTACTCGACAAGATGATTTGCGAGAACAAGATGGATTACATCAACAAAAGACTGCTTTTCACAAGTTCATTACAGACTACTCGAAGAGGAGAGCCCAATGCATCTCCTCTGAAACTTTCCGCTAACCGATTGCATCTCCTCCATCGACGCCTTCCTTCCGCTTCAGAGCGGTTGAAGTCGGCAGTGGTTGCACATTAAGGTTGGGGTCATGAGCTTTAAGTTTTGCTAATGCATAACTTCTCGATTTCGCCGCCTCCTTTATCGATTCACTTGGTTGGCCTTGAGTGGTCACCAGATCTTACAAAATCGACTTGATCCCCAATGGTACTTGTGTGAGCAGCTATTGTATCATCTTGAGGAGTCTTTCCTCACTATGTAGCTCACCAAGCACATTGTTCAGAGGCGTGATGTTTCCTTGAAGTTTAATCTTCATTGCTTCCATCTCTGTTGGGTACAAGTCGAAGCCTCATGAGCTTTTTGTTTTCGACCACTTGCTCAAGAAATAAGATTGGTCAAACAAAAATAAACTCCTAGAGGAAAAGGAAAACAAAAATAATCACGGGTAAAAGAATTTCTTACCCACTAGTTGAGAATCCAACCTCTTGACCTCTTCATTATGGGAAGCAACGGTCTCAAAGATACTTTTTCTCCCATGATACAATATCCTCTACATTCTTCTTTGCAATAAGGACGGTGCAGTTATAAATCACGGCTTTATCCGCGATTTCGCCTCAAGTTCTCTCAATTTAACGTCCATTGCTAGAAAGGAAGTGGAAGTGAGAAAAGGAAATAACTCGTAAAGAATTGCGGTAAAGAATTACTTACTTGATATTCGAAGTTCTCAACGTCTCAAGGTTTTGATCTTTATTTTTTGGACATACGAGTAAGCTCGTGAATAACTGAAGTTTTCTCTCTAACTTCATTCTGGAGCTTTTTCGTCTCGTCTTCTTTTTTTTCGAAAAGAAGCAAGAGTTAGGTAAAGATCAAAGATATAAGCGCCTTAAGTTCAAGACTTCTCGCTTAATTTTTCCTGCGACTATAAGGTAAAATGAGGATTATTATATCCTCGTCATCTAGAACCCCTTTACCAAGTAAGTTGCTTTCACTTGAAGCTGGGGGGCTAGATGACGAGGATATAATAATCCTCATTTTACCTTTTATCTATAATTTTTATTATAGGCAAATATGACGTCATGTGAACCCTGAGTGTACCCCTTAATGTTATGAAGGAAGAACCAAATGGATGGTCGTAAGTTCTTCTACGACCACCCCCATAGTCGTAAGTTATGCTACGACTATCTCATAGTCGTAAGACTTGCTACGACTACCTCATAGTCGTAGATTCCTCTACGACTAGGTCAACCACGACCACCTTATAATCAAATGAACTCGCACAAGTGGGTCTTATTGATTAAAGGATTCAAACAATCATCATACATCGTTATTCTACGTAATAATGGCACGTAATACCCCATTATCTCGGTATATAGTCATGATGAGCGACGTGGAGGAATTAATACACCGGTAATTACTACCAACATGCGCTCAATTCTAGAGGTGATGAGGCGCCGCTTTACTCGAGTAATCTTTGCTCCTTCACGCACTATAAAAGGCGGCAACTAGAGAAAGGGAAGGAGGATCAAGGATCGAGCCATCAGGAATACAAGCACTATCTGTAATAGTCTTAGTTTTTCCCCTGATTGTTCAGTATACACTCAATACCATACACACACAGGAGTAGGGTTGTTATTCTCTCCGGAGAAGGCCCGAACCTGTATAAAAATTCCCGTGTCAATCTCTCTGCTTGATTCTATTCTAGGAGACCCCCCGAATCAAACAATCTTTACGTAAGTTCGGTTCTAAAACACCGACAGGTCTTAACCTACGGAAGAAAGGCCCAATGAGGAAGGTCTTCGCAAAAGACCAGAGAGATGACCTACGCCAAAGACCCCGATGATGATAAGTGCACAGGATCCCGAGAGGTGATCTCAAGCTGAAGCCATGGAGTTCCAAGGAGAATCCAAAAGAATAGGTCTGGAATGGGCATAACCTCTTACGGTGGTGATGAGAACAAGAACGATCAAGGCACCAGAGGCTTACCAAAGAACAGGGAAGAGGTGACGAGTTGAAGGGAGGTCGAAGGCAATCTGGCGGTTGAGGTCAACGCCCAAGCTCCCGCCGAGCCTCAATGGTGATAATAATATGATGAAGAGAAGTCATGGCGATGTTCTTGGCAACGAAGCTCTCCGAAAGCCACGGGTGTGAGCAATAATGTCAAGTGTGTGAAAAAAGGTGGCAAGGAGGGCTCCCGGGACTAGTTATAGTCAAAGAGAGTGAAAAGACTACTCAATGCATACATGATTTGGTGAGCATGAAAAATAGGTGAAAGGTACGGGAGTGTCAAAGAAAAATGATAAAGGACATTGTGTCTGTTACGGAGGAGACTAGAAATGACACCAATAGTGCCACAGAATGACCCCATACAATAGAAACAGCCACTTGCTTGGCTGCATTTAATGCGACAATACCTGCATTAAATGCTCATGGTACTAGTGTGGCGGGGAAACATAGAATCGGTAAGCCTGGCAGGTGGGACCAGTCAAATCTAGAAATAGTTGGGTCAAAGGGGGAGGTTCTGACAGTTGGATCTCCAAAGAGGAGGTCCAACGGCCAAGATTGAGTGCTTAACGGGAGCTCATGAGGTAAGAGAACCTCACCCGCCACGGAGGTCTAGGGTCAGAGGATCAATTCCAAGCGGGAGGTGCGAGCGGTTAGGATCTCCAAGGGAGGTCCTAACGATCGAATCGCCAATCTAGGAGAAGTCAGACGGTTAAGATCTCCAAGGCGGTCTTAACGGTCCAGATGTTCAAAGAGGAGGTCTCTGCGACAAGAGGTTCTAACAACCAAGATCCCATCAAGGGAGGTCCCGTGAGGATCCTTGCAAAAGGAGGTCCCGACGTAGGATCTCACCAACGGGAGGTCCTATCGGTTAGGCTCTTATGAAAAGAGGTTCCACTGACTCGAGGAGGTCTAGAGAACTGAGTTGACCAGGGAGGTCTGATCGCTAGGATCTCCACAATGGGAGGTCTGGCGGTGAGGATCTCATCATAGGAGGTCCTAAAGGTTCTGGAGGAAATCTTTGGAGGTCGTGGTTCCTAAGCTAAGCGAGTAAGGAGGTCCAATGGATGGGAGGTCCAAAGGACTTGAATTCAAAGGAGGCCTAAACATATAGGCACTAGGTTTAACCAAGAGGAGGTCTCGAACCAAAGAGATTCGAACCAACAAAGAGATCGAAGAGATCTAGCTCGAGAGAGATCTGGACATAAGGGCACGCCCCATTGAGAAAAGGTCTGAGCCCCCTGAGAGGTCTAACTTCAAGGACCACTGGGAGGTCCAGCCCGAGAGAAAGGTCTAAACCAACATAACACAAAAGAGAGGGACCGAGGGAGAACTGCCAACATACGTATGGATGACAACATGAAACTTAAACCTCTCCAACGAACCAACTATGAATTCTCATCAAAACAAAAATAGTTTTATTTTGTTTTACAATTTTAAAAGGACTTGAAAAATCATGATGTTACACACGTGGAGTTTAAAGGTGGTTCGCGCTGGAACTACGGGAGGAGTCCTGGAGGCTTGCGGTGTGGGTTGTTATGAAAGAGTTACAGATTTGGAAGGAGTTCCAAATCTTGACGTTTTTGAGATAGAATCCGTGTCGGTGTCGTGTTGGACATGGATAGGATTCTAGGGTATAAATAGAGGCGTGTTAGGAGCTAACTCAGATACACAGGAGAGATAGTTTTGGGCGCAGCTTTGGAGTTACGGTTTTGAGTTGTATTTTGAGCGTAAAGTTGAGATAGCTTTGTAAGGTCTTCTGTGGAAGACTTTGAGGAGTGTTTGAGAGGCACCTTGTAGCCACAGATCAAAGTCTTGAGTAATACAATTTGGATTTATTCTATATTGTCTCCGGAGCTTTGCTTTGTTTCTACTGTGCATGAGATTGTTGGTGGAAATATTGAAGATAGCTTTTGGAGGTTCTTGAAGATATCCAGGAGAGATCTTTGAGCTGATCTCAAAGAGGTTCTCTGAGGGATTTAACAATTTGGGTTCGGCTGAATTTATTGAAGGTTAAATCTGCGCAAATCATTCACCCCCCTCTGATTGTGCCATACGATCCTACACAAATATGTGGCGCGGCAACGAAAATGGGGCGAGGCAACGAAATTCCTATGGGTACACGTAAACCGACGCGAATGATAGCGACCAAATATGGGGCGCGGGAACGAAAATGGGGTGCGACAACAACATTCCTGTGGGTACGTGTAAACCGACGCGAATGATAATTTTCCTGATGGTTATATATCAACCCGTCACCAAAACTGCTTACATCCTTGTCGATACGCGTAAACCGACGCTAATGATAATTTTCCTGACGGTTATATATCAAACCGTCAGGAAAACGTCTTGCATCCTTGTTGGTACATCCAAACCGACGGTAACTAAATCATTACTGTCGGTTCACTACACGCCCGTCGGGAAAATAAAACCTCGACAGAAAAGATCGGTTCTCTAGTAGTAATGGAATTGTATGGTGAGATGCTACTCTATTTGATAAAAAAAAATTGTTACTCTATAATTTAAGCGGAATTGCTACATAATACTCAACTAAAAATTTAAGAAAATCGGTTGATTTTCTCATCATTCAATTTGCACCCACAATCCGTGCTCTGGCCAGGAGGTCTTTGACTTCTCCGACATCTATGATAAGGTTAGAGTTCGGATTCACCCATTTAGGTTTTGGGTTTACCAGAACACCCAACTATATAGGGAGGAGAGCAGCAACAGATCAACGTTGGGCGACAAAGCGGCGGTGACGCCACTGGCCACGGGTACATAGGAGGATGACGGACGATGTCAGGGGGAGGGGGATGATTGTGAGTTAGGTCATGAGAAGACGACCGATGGTGGGTGCGATAGATACGGCGGTGGGGAGGTGGTGAGAGGCGAAGAAAGTGGTTGTTGTGACTTACGATAGGATAGAGATGGTTATAATAAGAGCAAGTGTATAGAAAGTCAAACTATTTTTTAACGATCAATGACCAGTCATTATCTCGTTTAAGAAAATTATTTTTCTACCGAAATCGCATCATCTCACATTGTAGCTGCAGTGGCAGAGAGGAACAGTACCGTGCCATTAGCCTATTTTATCCGTTGGATCAAAGGAGCAATGGATTGGATCGAACCGCCACAGTAAAGTGTAGCAGTATTTACTGTTCTGCAGTGTTTTGAACAGTGCTAGAATGAATCTGGTACGTTCCTTTTTTTTTAATCCAACTATCAATGTCTGAGAGAATGCGATTCCTTTTCTACCGTGTCATATCTTATCTTTCTTGTGCCCCTGATTCACCTCACGCAGTCTCTCCACAATCCACATCGCTGGCCGCGGCGCCTCCCCCCCCCCCCCCCAAAAAAAAAACGGCGACCGATACGTTCTCTGCCTCTCTTCTCTTCGTTCCCACCGTTCGCCAGATCGACCGATACGTTCCCCGCCGTTTCCACCGTTCGCCAGATCCGGTACCACTTCTCCGGCGGCCGGCGCGGTGAGTTCTTCTCGTCCTCTTCTCCTCCCCTTCCTTCGTTTCTACCGTTTGCCAGATCTGGCCCCCTCCCCCTTCTCCGGCGGCCGGCGCGGTGAGCTCCAGGCGGAGATCCCCCGCCAACATCCCAGAAGCTAGCCAGGAGACAGAAAACGATAAATCGGTCCGCCCCTGGAGGCACTAGTTCTGTTGGTATTTTCCCCGAACCGTTGTTCAATTATGAATTTTGTTCGGGGGCCGAACTCCGTGGACTGTCTGTGTTTGTTCTTGTTAGCAATTGGATGGATGGGAGCTGGATGGAACTAAATTGCCAGTTTACTCTAGAATCTTGACACAGCTTTGGGTCAAATTAATCGCGTCTTTCTCATGTCCGCTTGATATAATTGTGGATTTTTCTTAGATATATCCAAAATAAAACGAAAAGATCGACTAAAGCCAACACCTTTCCCTCTTTCCATGCCCAACTGCTCTCGATTTGTGATTGTTAGCCAGCAACTTGTGTTTAGGAATTAGCCTATGTTGTTTTCAAGTCTCGATTGACATTAAGCTAATAGAGGTCATTATTACTCAGTTGGTGATACTTTCTCTTGCATTGGAAGTTACGCATTTAAACCCGGAAGCTGGAAATCGTGACAACTGACAAATGAAGGAGGATTGACTCTCCACAGTAGCGCAGTTACATATGACTTGGATGATAATGGTACGAGGCTGCAGGGTGTCACAGGTAACTGAAGCTTGTAGCAATCTTGGCAAGTTTTAAATTACATGTACGTTGACTAGTCCAGATTCATAAGAAATGCGCCACAATACTTGTCTTGTTGAAGTAGCGCTTATGTGTAGCATGCAATAAGTGGGTGACAGAATTATTGTCTTGTTACCATACATTAAGTAATATTAGGCATTTTTGCTAAAGGGCATGTGTAAATATGCTCGAAAGCTTTAGTTTTACGGACCAAATAATGAGCTAAGCTACTTTTTTTACCCTTAGTAATGAAAGCTAGTGCTGTATTGGCAATATACACTGTTTCCGTATGATTCATACTGACGTTTCAATTGTTGTGTTCGACTGATACCCACAATACTTCTTATTGACCAAACTACTATGCATATTTCAGGATGTTATATAACCTGAATGAATCTTGGTCAACTATCTAGCCAGACAAGACTCAGTTCAACACTGAGGTAGTTGTGCAGTGACATGAGTGCAAGAGGCACAATGCTTGAGGATTTCTTTACTCTTACTGAGATGAAGGATGGCATTTCAACTGTAGGAAGAATTGGCGAACTGATCTCTGAGATTCAGAAGCTGAAAAATGCTGTTGGACTTAACACAGCTGACTTGATAAGGCAGTGTTCAACGGCTGCAAACACACTAGCATCCACCAAAAACGAAGAGTGTCTTCAGCATTTCGTTCAGCTAAATGGTGTTGGTTTTCTCAATCAATGGCTTCAGGATGCTCAAAATTGCGGCAAGG
The DNA here is from genome assembly GCA_036346405.1 of Phyllostachys edulis. NCBI lineage: Eukaryota > Viridiplantae > Streptophyta > Magnoliopsida > Poales > Poaceae > Phyllostachys > Phyllostachys edulis. The sequence continues at coordinate 80,604,116 of CM070556.1, read as the reverse complement.
ATATCAGCAATCCGGCTGACGATCTAATAGTTACTATATTAACTGCACTGGAGTGTCTTCCAGTTGATAATGTGCAATCAATTTCTTGTGGAGTTCTGCCTACTGTTCAGCATCTTCTTGCTCATGGGAATACCAAGATCAACCAAAAGTCCAGAGTACTTTGTCAGAAATGGAGCAGCGTACCAAACTGCAGTACAGATAGCCAGGACATGGATACGAAAGAGGCATGCCAGACAGACCAACTTAAACTCCCAGAAGATAGCCAGGAGACAGAAAACGATAAATATGATGGAGCAATTGAAGCTGAAATTGCAGAAGATAAATCAAAGACTGAGGTGATGACTTGCTTGGGTGTTCCTTTACCTAATCCCTCCCTGGCCGATGATAATACAGATATAATGAAGCAACCACCGGTGCTGACATCCCCAAATTCCTCAGATGGAAATGCCATGTTAGGAGATGTGAACTCCTCAGTACCATCTCTTGTATCTCATGGTGGTTTAGAAAATGTATCCGCCACTAAGGAGACTTCTGCTACCAACGATGTAGGCTTGGCCACTAATTGCATGCTTCGATCAGACTCTCTCAATGCAAAGAGTGGTGTTGGGCAAGTTGCAGCACTACATGTGACTACAGAGGCCAAGTCTCCAGAGCCTAATAAACCAGAAAATCCATTTGTTAGTAGCAAAATGGATGTGGAGGACCGAAATGTTTCAGCTAGCTTCGATGTCAGGAAAGGTGAGTCATTTTCAAAAGATACGCTATGTTCTGAGAACAATACAATGGAAGCTTTAAACCATCTTGCATATGTAAGCCCTGGTTTGCAAGATTCATCAGAGGAAGAAAGTATGGGCAAAGAAGAGGGACCTACATCATCATCTGATACGGATGGAGAGGGCACTGGCAATGAATTTAGTTTGAAGAGATGCATGAAGAGCTTTGGGGATTCCTCAAAGGCGGCAGAGACAAAGTTGACTGCGCTAAAGGGAGATAAATCAACACCACTAGGAGAATATGATGATACCGATGCACTGGAAGTAGCTCGCCTGGTTGCTATTGAGGTAGAGCGGGAAGTCATTGACTACAGAGGACCCTTTTGTGGTTCTCCTGATATTAATTCCAGACGTGCTGATAGTCCTGACTTGGAAGCGCACCGTCAACCTGAACCACCTATCAATGAATCGAATGATAATAAATCCTCCACTACAGGAGATGATTCAGGAAGTTCCTCGTCTCTTAAGGAGGATGGCTCGGGCATCACGGATGACAGTGGCCCTTTCAGTAGAAAACATACACGGAACACAGAACTGGGAGACTTAGATCTTAATGAAAATCAGTGCACCGAGGAAATTGATTGTCGTACAAAGCCCATTCTTAGTAATTCTATTAATTTATCAACACCTATTGCTGTGGCTGCTTCAAGAGCCGCATTTGTGTTTCCAGCTCGACTCCAATTTGAAGGTGAACTGGGATGGAAAGGTTCTGCTGCCACCAGTGCTTTCCGGCCAGCTTCTCCTCGGCGAACTCCCGAAGTAGAGAAGTCAACATCAGCTTCTTCACAGAAAACAAGCAACATGTTTGACTTAAATGTAGCTGATAGTGACAATGCTGCTGCTGGTGAGCCACTTTCAACAGCCATCCTGCCAGCTTCTTCTGTCCTAGCTTCCAAGGATACCTTTGCAGCTGTTGGTGCGAGTGGGGGACTTGACCTTGACCTTAACTGCCCATGCGGCGACGAGGAAGCTGCAATCACTACAAGTAATGTGCCCCCATTCTGGAACCGGCAACAACGCCATGGCGATTGGAGTCAGCCTTCTTCCTCTTCATCTTCAAGGCAACCTGCAGTCAGGAACTTTGACTTGAATGACATGTCACTTGTGGATGGCTCTTCACGAGGTGTAGATGAGTCTTCTGTCAAGGCTTCTGGGGGAGATGTGTCAGACCTTTCTGCAGTTACAATTCTGGGTAAGAGAATAGTTCTTGGACAGCAAGAACATTGCCACCAAAACCAGCATATCTTTCTGGGGCCAAGTGTGGAATCTAGAGTTCCTGTGAGATCTATGCAGTCTTATGCACATACACCTCCTGAGTATAGTGTTGTCAGCTATCCCTCCCAATCAGCTGTGTCTTTTCCACCACCTTTCTATGCACCAGGGGGTGTGCCTTACATGGTTGATGCAAAGGGTGCTCCAGTTATACCACCACTGTCAGGCTTAGGTGTTGGCATTTCTCATCCACCTTTCAGCAGCAGAGCAATCCCAACCTCTTCTACTGAATTGAGCTATTTTCATCCTAGCATGGATTTGAATTACGGACTCTCATCTGAAGGTGCACGTAGGGAAGGGGGGAGCTACTGGCCCGTGCCTTTCCAAGGTCAGACCATCTTTGTTGATGAACGCACGAGAAACACGTCGCAGGGTGGCAGTAACTCTGGGTTGGTATTGAAGCGAAAAGAGCCAGACTCAGGTTGGGACCTGTACTCACGTCGCTAGGCATAAGGTTCATTGCAACTGTAATCGATTTTGTTATTTATTTATTTGGTTTGTTCAATGTACCGTTTAGTGCGGCACCTTGGACATTCTAGAGTATTTTTGGCACCTGAAAATGGGTCCAGTTCTATTAGGTTTGAAGACATACACAGAGAACTGAATAAGGTCAGCTACTAGTAGATTTCAGAGATGTTGACTTGGCATTGATATTATTGGCAGCTGAAAACCTTGTGTAGATTTGGTTCTTTGTGAGGGTAGCTACTTTTAGTTGTCCTAATATAGCCAAATTGCTCTCTACGAAAAGCTGAATTGATGTACATCATTGTAGAACTTATAATTAATAGGTGAAATGCGGCCAGGTCCAGTTTATCCTTCGCCTTCTTTTTCTCTGGGTTCCTTCGTCAAGTTTACTCGAAGTTCTACTCAATTGAATATATGATTCTTCAGAGTAATTTTAGGTACTGTATCGTGCTGCAACTGTCTGTTTTGGAAACCTGGCATGCATTTGGTTCTTTGCAAATTGCAATGGCAACCGAGATACTGAATAGTGGACAGTGCCATTTTTTTCTGCTCCTAATGTTTGATAATTATGATCAGCAAAGCTAGTAAGATATATCCGCCTTGTTTATCCGATGTCATGAGTTTGGGGCCGGTCTTCCCGTGCTATTGGTCACAGAGCTTACGTTGTTTAGTTTTGAGTCGACATTTTATCGGAATGACTATTGATTTATGGTTCTTTCAACTTGCGCGCTGTAGATTGGATGGATAGATGGCTGGGAACCTTAGGGGCTGTTTGGTTCATGATCCTGTCAAAGCTAAAATTTGGTATAGCTAAAACTTGGATAAAACCAAAATTTAACAAAATAAACGTTTACGGTCAAGCTAATTTTGGTGTGTCCAAAATTTTGGTGAGTAATTTTCTCACTCTCGGATTATCCGCGTGCGACATTGGATATGATAATTTTACTTACTATATTTACGTTTCTGTCCGATATGAACATCGAATAAAACAAGCTTATCTTTACCATTTCCCATCACTAACTAATATCCCTTCCCTTCATCAATACCACTACCACTAGTACCTAATGGACATGACAGGTGAGGAAAAGGACAGGAGATTCCAATCGATTAGTCTCAGCAATCTGCCTATAAATAATGAAGTATCACACCGATTACCGTCTCAAGACACAAGGAAAAAAAGCACAGGTATCAATCAACTGTGTAAACATTTAAAGTCAAAAAGAAAGAAAATAGACTGTAAGCGTTGCAGCAAGTGGAACCATCGTCTATCAGAATTACATGGGGGATGCTAAGGTGTCCAAGAAACTTCCACTCGCACTTGGTAGCTATACATTGCCAGACAGGCCTACAAAACCTCCAAAGCATCGCTGCATCGCCATTCACCACCACCGTGCCAAACCTCTTTAAAGTGTATGCGACAAGTTATAAGCTCCGAGTATTAAATGGCAAAGATTAAGACGAGCAATACACAACCAGAACAGGAAGCCATGAACAAGAGAGCAATTCATTGTGTCATTGTGTGTTGCTTGAAATGTATGCTATGTTAAAAATCATTTATTTCACATTTAGAAAGCTCAGTTACAAAAATACACATGTACAGTGTAGCGTGCATCTCCCCCTATAAAAAGGCTATGCCTAACAGGGGCATATTGTTGAGTTCTTGACTTCTTGTTATTCCGGACCATGGAAAACGCTATCGGCGAAATTTCGTCGGTTACCGGTGTTATCGGTAGAATCCGATAAAATTTCATATCAAACAAAAAAAATCAGATTTATCTAATTTGCATCCAAATTCAAATTTCAATTCAAAATTTAGATAAATTTCGTCTTTACATCTGAAAGATTCAAAATTCAATTCAAAATATTCGTCCGAAATTTTGCCGAAATATCCGGTATGGTTACCGGTTCTATTTATGGGGTCGATAAACTATATAGTTTTCCCTGCTCCAGACCAGGAGCAAGATTAAAAGCTTTACGAATTTTACACCAGCGCCAGCTTCAATGATCTTGTTATACCTTCTCAAGGACAGCCGTGGGTATTTGCACTGATAACTAGCAGGAAGAACAGCAAAGCATCTATGCTCCCCGCTATCTCTCGCTCATTTTTATTTTCTTTGGACTTTGGGAAGCCTCTTCATGCCACCTGCATACACAAGTACATCATAACTGCATCGCAACCAATCTGCAGAAAAGAAGAGCAAGTGTCAAGTCAATATAAAACAAAATTGTGTATAACCAGTCTTTGCTAAACTCAACTAAATTGCTTCAAGACAAATACATCAAACATTGAACTCTAGTAATATATGTATGTAATCAAACACAACAAACAGATCAAACATTGAACTCTAGTAATATATGTTCGTAATCAAACACAACCAAGAATACCTATGCTTCGAGAAAAATGAGAACAACGGTGATGATCTTTTACTCCAAAGCAACAAGAGGAGGAAGACTTACCCATCCTGCATCTGCTTTCATTTTCTCTTGACACCAATTGGCGTTTGCTGATCCTCGTTCCCAACCATCTCAGAATCACTGCCACTGTTGGTAAAACCCACATCAGAATCACTTAATAGTGCAAGTCTATCAAAAATGTTTGTATCCACTGACGTCTCTTTTAGTCGTTCTTTGAAACTTTCCAGCAAAACAATCCCTGGAAAGCACAAGAATAAGCATGTATCAGCAAAGAGATTGCACCAAAATGTAATGGAAGACTCTGGGCAAAACGCCATCGTCTTCAGAAAGAGGCAAAAAATGCTACATTCTTCATACACTTCCAGATAAGTATGAGATAAGACCTCTAATGGTTTGTGTAAAGTCAGGCCAAAGACCTGATTTGCTATCATATCAGTTTGTGCCTAAGTTCCAATAACTTTGGGAATTAGGCAGCGAGCGCACACACGGAAAAAATCGAGTATGCTGCAACTCTGAATCAACAAAAATGTCCTACCATACGAATTCTGAATTTTGCTGCAAATCTGTCCCTTGGTCACAAAAATTCAGAATATTGAGAATAACAGAAACAGCTTAATATCATATGATATGAGCACATAAATCAACAACAAAGCACTAATGTTTCGACCAAAAAGCTAACTAAGATGGGCACTTGGTATTCATTCAACCACTAGCTATGATTTCTCACCATGTCATTGCTGCTAAAACCAACACTAGCTTTAGCACTGGCAATTAACTAGTGTTAAGCATGAATAGTAACAATTCGTTATTACAGGGATCGGGTTGCTCAGCTCAAGAGTCAGGAGTCAAAAACCCGTAATGCCATGCATGCCATGCCATTTTTTATGAATGGAGGAAAGAAAGGGGGACAGTGGCGGCAGAGTAATACCGAGAGCACGCACAGTCCGCAGATCAAATTTGTCAGCGAGGCGAGGATGGCCGGCGTTCTTCGCCCGCATCGTGGCCAACTCCTTCAAGCTGATGAGCAAATCCTGCGCACCACCACCACCGCCACCATCAAACCAGGTTTTGTACTAAAAAAAGAGAAGTCGGAAAGAAGATTAAAAAAAAGCAGAGAAAGAAGAGGAAGAGGCGTTACGAGCTCGACTTCGGAGAGGGCCGCAAGCCACTGTGAGTCTTCCTGCCGGCTGCTGCTCTCTGCAGCTGCCGGAGATGGCTTTTCGCTGGCGTCCATGAAAATTTGAGCAGAATAATGGCGGCAACTCCAACTGTTGTCTGCTTGCTCCTGCAATTTGTGTTTTTGTCAAGAATTATATGAGCCAAACGAAATTAAAAAAAAGTACTAATTTGACTATATATATATATAGAGAGAGAGAGGACACCCGTTTCATACTCCTGGGAGTATGTACTCCCACTTCCAATATACCACTTAAACGCACATATTATACTTCTTTATCACTTTCAGTATACCTAAATACCAATTATAATATACTTCAATGTGACTTGATTGAAAAAATTCTATTGGAGCCCTTTATTTTTGTTATATACCATTTTTCATATATAAAAGAAGTATATACACAAATTTTGCTATAAAAAGTGGACTTTCACGAAAATTTTCATGTAACTCACTTTGGAGTATCTTATAATCATTATTGAAGTATGCTCAAATAGATAAAGAGGTATCGTCATACAATTTAAATGGTATATGAGAAGTGGGAGTACGTACCATACCATTTTGCTATATACATATATATATATATATATATATATATATATATATTGAAGAAGAGAAAGAAATGAAGAGATAGGACAGGAACGCTCTGCGCTTCGTTGTGGAGACCCAACCCTAGGGCACCCGAGAGGACCTCCCAGGATCTCCTAGGACGTCCCTTAGGACCTCCCAGGAGGTCCGGTGGCACCTCCCGAGGCTCGGGTAGGATCTGCCCCCGGTAGTACCCATCGAGACCCTGTCAGGACCTCTCTGGATTACCACTGAGGGAAGTGGGAGTCACGGGGAGATCCCCAACTGCCACGGCCAACACAGGAGAGGTCGCAGGACCTGACCTGAGGAGGTCGTGAGGCTTGGGGGATCACTCTGTGATTCCCAGCGTGAACTGAGCTAGTCCCAAGGATCTTAAGCTAGCTCTTCACAGCAAACAAGAATGGTAACATCCACGTCAAAGACTTTATTTACAACATAACAAAAGAGTTGCTTACAAAAGGGGTGGCCTTGGGCCAAAAGCAAGCTTACAAAAGAACAAAGACAGAGGTCCATCCACTATACCACAGGCAAAATGGCTGGAGGGCACAACCTACTCGTCCTGGTCCTCCTCTTCTCCGCTGTTGTCTTCTCCTGATAAGATTTTGCATTGAGCAAGAGTAAGCACTACCACTTTGTTTCGCAAGTCACACCCGGGTTAACAAAAATGACATGCATACATGGATATACAACGAAGGCATACTATGGTTGCTTTGCATAAAGTCAAGTTTCTTTCAATTACAATTACTAAGTTCCAAAGTAGGTTTTAATAGATAAAATCCATTTCAAAATTTGATTTTCGGTTGGATAGCATTCATCAATAAATTGGTGAAGGATACCTCTCTGTCACAAGGCTCCTGCCCAAACCCATGGGATAGAAATCCCAAAACAGTTATTAAACACTTTTGGAAACCCAAAACCAACTTCTAACTCGAGTGGCACGCCAAGATGTCCATGACCGTGGACACGGCTATTCAATAGATTTACACTCGATCGAGGATGTGCACTTTACCCACACGACATGAGTTCCTCTAGTTTATCCCAAGATCCGTCGATGCCACCTCTCACTACCAAAGGTAAGAGGTCTAGAGTTCATGACAAAGCCTTTTAAATGCATTGTCCCACCACACCTCTCCTTGCTAAGGTTTCGCCTCCTTTGGATTGACTCACAGATCTGGGCCCTCTTGCACCAGTGGGAACATAGGTCATAAAGACCACCGCCATGAAGACCTCCCACTCCTCCAACTGGATTAACTGCGGTGGAAGTTCTGCAATTTACTTAGCTAGGTCCCACGCCCCATACTGGAGACATGTGGTTGCACGGTTTTGGCATAGCCCATCATAGGCCTAGCATTGGCGGCTCAAAGACCGGTCCTCAACTGACTTGGGCGACAAACACAAACCCTTGGACCTCCACCTTAGCTGTGGATAGAGTCCGCATAAACCTTGCACCAACCAAGCAAACCAATTAGCCAAGTCTAAATCAATTTCCATACTCTTTTGCTTCCCCAAAGATATTCCATATTCCCATGACAACCCAATGTCATGATCAAAACATTTTAAACCTTATTTGGTCATGAAGGTAAAGATTTCCCAAAATAAGTACTTTTGGTCTAAGCAATACTAAACATTTGGTTTTTCAATTGCTTTGGTTCACACTAATGCATCAACGGGTTTTGTCTAAGGTGACAACAGATTGAGTTCAATGTCAAGTTGGCCATATGAAGGAATTAGGCATAACTAAGTGTTTAAAGACAGGGCATTAAAATATCTTGGTAGAAATAAGCATGCATTATACTTTGAAATGAACATAAGTAAATTGAAATATTGGGTGCAATATGATCAAGAGTATGACTTGCCTTGCTCACTGCCTTGAGAGTCTTCTTCTTGATGCTCTCACGCTCCTCGGTGTCCTCACGATCTATCTGGAGAAAGGAGACAACTCAAACCAAATTCCAAATAAAGAGCCAAGAGAACTTCAAAAGAAACTCCAAAACTTAATCAATGAAACAACACATACTCAAAATAGGTTCTTTGGGAGAGGTCTTAACCTACGGAAGAAAGGCCCGATGAGGAAGGTCTTCGCAAAAGACCGGAGAGATGACCTCACGCCAAAGACCCCGATGATGATGAGTCGCGCAGGATCCCGAGAGGTGATCTCAAGTCAAGCCATGGAGTTCAAGGAGAATCCAAAAGAAGAGGTCTGGAATGGGCATAACCTCTTCGGTGGTGATGAGAACAAGAACGGTCGGTGCACAAGGAGGCTTACCAAAGAACAGGAAGAGGTGGCGAGTTGAAGGGAGGTCGAAGGCAATCTGGGCGGTTGAGGTCAACGCCCAAGCTCTGCCGAGCCTCCAATGGTGATAATATGATGAAGAGAAGTCTGCTGGCGATGTTCTTGGCAACGAAGCTCTCCGAGAAGCCAGGTGTGAGCAATAATGTCGAGTGTGTGAAAAAGGTGGCAAGGGAGGGCTCCCGGGACTAGTTATAGTCACAGAGAGTGAAAAGACCACTCAATGCGTACATGATTTGGTGAGCATGTGAGATGGGCAAAAGGTACGGGAGTGTCAAAGAAAAGTAATAGAGGACATAGTGTACTGTTACGGGAGGAGACTAGAAATGGCACCAATAGTGCCCCAGAATGACCCCATACAATAGAAACAGCCACTTGCTTGGCTGCATTTAATGCGACAATACATGCATTAAATGCTCATGGTACTAGTGTGGCGGGAAACATAGAATCAGTAAGCTTTGGCGGTGGGACCACCAAATCTAGAAATAGTTGGGTCAAGGGGAGGTTCGACGGTTGGATCTCCAAAGAGGAGGTCCAACGGCCAAGATTGAGTGCTAACGGGGAGGTTAGTGTGGTAAGAGGGGAACCTCACCCGCTAGGGAGGTCTAGGGCCGTAGGATCAATTCCAAACGGGAGGTATGAACGGTTAGGATCTCCAAGGGGAGGTCCTAACGATCAGAACTGCCAACGAAGGGAGGTCTGGACGGTTAAGATCTCCAGGGGGAGGTCTTAACGGTCCAGATGTTAAGATCTCAAGGGAAAGGTCTTAACGGTCCAGATTTACAGAGGAGGTCTGGACATGGGGAGGTCCAGACATACATGGAGGAGGTCTACGCGACAAGAGGTTCTAACAACCAAGATCCCATCAAGGAGGTCTGGTGAGGATCCTTGCAAAAGGAGGTCTGACTTGGTAGGATCTCACCAACGGGAGGTCCTATCGATTAAACTCTCATGAAAGGAGGTTCCACGGGCTCGAGGAGGTCTAAAGAACTGAGTTGACCAGTGAGGTCTGATCGCTAGGATCTCCACAATGGGAGGTCTGGCGGTGAGATCTCAACATAGGAGGTCCTAAAGGTTCTGGAGGAAATCTTTGGAGGTCGGGGTTCCTAAGATAAGCGAGTAAGGAGATCCAATGGATGGGGAGGTCCAAAGGACTTGAATTCAAGGAGGCCTAAACATATAGGCACGGTTTAACCAAGAGGAGGTCTAGACCTAAGGAGGAGGTCCGAACCAAAGAGATTCGAACCAACAAAGAGATCCAAAGAGATCTAGCTCGAGAGAGATCTGAACATAAGAACACGTCCCATTGAGAAAAGGTCTGAGCCCCCAGAGAGGTCTAACTTCAAGGACCACCGGGAGGTCCAGCCAGAGAGAAGGTCTAAACCAACATAACACAAAAGAGAGGGACCGAGGAGAATCGCCAACATACGAAGGGTGACAACATGAAACTTAACCCTCTCCAACGAACCAACTATGAATTCTCATCCAAACAAAAATAGTTTTATTTTGTTTTACAATTTTAAAAGGACTTGAAAAATCAGGATGTTACATTCGTGGGATCCACCCACTAGACGGTCCACGAGGTGGAGGAGTTGCAATGAAAGAGAAACCGAAAGAAAGAAAGGAAAAGTCTTTCTTGGCAAAGACGGGTGGTGGGCGGTGGGAACGTGATTTGTGACAGCGATTTTGCGTACGCAAACTATGCGACATATGCCAAATGCGTATTAGTTAGCATCAACAAAAGATTAGTTACTAATAGCAGTGGCAGACCCAGAAATGGAGCAGGGAGTGCTAACTCATGACATGCTAGAAGTCTCACTGGATTGCAATTAAACTATAACATAGCAAAACGTGCATAATCACTGACCTAACAACTGACATTATAGTGAAACAGATAAATGACATTGAAAAAAAAATTCTAGCCAGAATAAATACCGAATTAAGGGAGTTTTGGTCCACCAAACCATCATGAGTCATGACATGTCTCCGTGCTATATTGGCACCATCGCAACCTGCATACACAAAGTAGTATATATATATATATATATATATAAACCATAAACCGGAATGACAAACGACTTGAATGGTAAATCAAAGTGTTCATGTTTGAATGGTAAATAGAAGTGTTCATGGCATTAGATCCCCAAACAGATTCGGTATCTTGGTCATCGAAGTTCCAGGAAGTTTCATCAGCATAGTTGCCACCAAAAATGGATTCAGAACCACCATGATCACTGTGACAAAATAATGATTAATGTCAAAACCTAAAACCCCATGCTTCAATGCCATACTATGTATGCATTAAATTGAGCATTCTTCAGAAAAAATTTCAGAGAAAACTATCAGTATACACAGTGTAGAGACTATGGGAACGTATTACTAACAAGTAACAAGTAGGAATAGTGCTGAACAGCCTAGTTAAAGTACTAATGAAAGAGCTCTCTCCATTCTCCACTGGCAGGTACAATAAATATGCCGTGAATATCGAAAAACTTAGCAACAAAAATCATCCAGAAAAATTCAGGCAATAGAAGACGATTGTAAAATCAGAGTCATCAGACGAATCCTTAAGCTGTTGTTACTGGAGACTACAGTGAGTCAGTGATACTGCAAGCTACCCTATGTCTTATTGTTATGGCAGACCCAATGGCACTCAGAACCGAAGCTTCCATCCATTGGAGATGATCCATCACTTCAAGGAAGGCTCATAATTAGAGAAGGACACGAATAACACCCCAAAGAAGTATATTGACTTGAGAGTTTGTAAAGTAACAACTTCATGCATCAGAATATAGCTCATTCAGCTCATGTAGACATATATCTCGGCTCTAAGGATCATGTAAGTAGCGAGTTACACATTAACGGATAAGGATTCTACATGAACCAAAAATGTAAAAACAAGTACCTGTAGCTTTCTCTTTTTTTTTTTCTGGGAGATGAATCATGCATGCATTCCAAAATGGGAAGACTTAAACGGACTTCCCGAGGCACTTCTTCCAGCACTGCCGGGGCTCAAAACAGATTCATCACCAAAATCATACAATAATTCACTCTCAGACACTTGATCACCACCTCTGTAATGTCTCTCGTCCTTGATATGACCATTAGAAGATGCAACAGGGGGCATCTCATCCATAGATGTTTGGCGCTAAAATGTTGCTTAATAAATGCATACCCGCGGAGGGAGGACCGGAGGAGGCCGGGGCGGTCGGGCGGACCGGCGGAGGGAGGAGGCCGGGCGGAGCAGGGCGGTCAGGGGGCTCGGGCCTCGGGGCGTCGGGTAGAGTATGGAGGGAGGACTCGGTGGGCGAAGCCGAGCGGTCGGGGTGGAGGGAGGAGACGGGTGCTCGGGGCGTCAGGCGGCGATCGGGGGATGCGGGAGTTGAGACCGAGGAGAGGCCGGGACCGGGAGGGAGTTAGGGTATACATGGGCCGGACGAGTGGTTCGTCTTCCCTCGCCGTTACAGGAGCATTGCAACTTGGAACAAGGCGGAGCAAAACAAATTAAAAAGAGACAATTGATCATACGCCACCTGATAGAACGGCCTTCTTACTTTTGTCATTACGTAGATTACAATCTGTTATTTGCTACTTTATTCAATTTGCAATCATTATTTTGCCACTTTGAAGTTTTTATCCCATTTTTCATTTTTCAGGCCAATTACCCCCACCGTAAGTTACCGAAATGCCCCTTGGGTCAAATGAGTTAGCACGGTCCACGACAATGGCGATGGATTTGGACGAGCCACTCGACATGGAGAAGGGCGAGGTGGTGTTGCAGCGGCTACATGACGCCGACCCGGCTCTCAACCTCTCCCCGTCCGCGGACCTCGCCGCCGCTGTCAGGACAGCCTCGATGCACCTCCACTCCTTGCTCGCCCTCTTGTCGGGACCCAAAAATACAATTCTGGACCCTCTGTGTGTAATGTACTAGTCCAGGATCACTAGCGCTAGTGCACATAGTTTCAACATAGATAAATATCGATCCACACAAGACGATTAATAGTATAAACGAGTAATTTGATTAACAAATAAGGGTTTTGATCTTATGGTCGAGTTTACACTTATTAAGCCAGACAGGGCTAACAGAGAATTAAATAGCGGCAAATGAAAACAGACGATGACATCCCATCAATTCACCACAGGCAACCGACTGGGATCAAGACCCTACGATCAAGCACCTTCAACGAGCTCCTCATCGAAAGCAGGCGATGACTCCTCCTCTTCCGTTGGTTTGATTTAGCAAGCATGAGTACACAACCGTACTCGCAAGTCACACCACATAAATGCAATTATACATGATGGCTTATTCTAAAGGAGTGACTTCTGTGGTTCTTTTGCAGAAATGAAACATTTGCAGTTTGAATCTGAATAATAGATTAAAAGCATAAAGTAAAACAAATAACAATAATAATTTAATAGTTTGATTTCATAAAGACACATAGCCTAAACAATTTATTCATATAGCCATATGACATAGATCACATAGCTCCCTTCCCAAGGTTTTTATGAAAATCTACCCCTCGTGTGAAATCACCGAGCATGTCTATGACCGCGGACGCGGCTATTCGAATAGATTGATTTAACACTCTGCAGAGTTTGTACACTTTACTCACAAGATACAACTAGTGTTGCAAGTACTAATTATAACAAAAAGTTTCAGAAACTTCATCTCAAGCATTGATACTCCCAGTGTGCTTACGAACCGTCATACCAAGCCATACACATCGATAGGTACGACACACACCGTTGGACAGGAACACGGCGAACCGCCCCGTGATGTAACTACTTAGTAGCACACCACCACCCAATCAACACAGTCTAACCTACAACCTGAGTAGCAATGTCAAGATTCCATAACTTACTAAGTTAAGTCCGTCCCATACCAGGCATGTGGTCATACAGTAAGGCTCAGTTCAATGGCGCACAAAATTAAGTCCTTAGTTGACCAAGACAAGACTTCCAATTTACTACAAATCCCTATGCACACAGATTTTTAAGCCCATGCACACAGATCCACCATAACAATACACAGTCCACTTGCCTCCGTCTAAATCCTTTCCGACCCTGTTGGTTAAGTGCAACACATGCCATCAACGAGTAATAGCACATAGTACACACAATTTTATCACATAGTTCTATAATCACTTAGTCAAGTTTATATTTGCAACTCACATGAGATGATGACTCATGGCATGGCTAAGGAGACTAATTGTATCTAACCAACCCACATTGGTGCTACGATAATACTAACTAATCAAAGAACCAATCTAGGGTGACAAAAGATTAAGACATAATAATTAGACAAGGTGGTTATAACAAATTGGATTAATAACTAAACCCAAAAGCATTTAAATAAATACTTAAAGTAAATGCAATAATTTGAATAAAAGTAATTTTAGAAAACTGGGATTCAACATGATCAAAGATATAACTTGCCTTGAAATAGGTCTAGGTACTGATCTTGCTCTTGAGGTATTCCTTCTTCTTCAAATCTTCCTGAAGTATCAACGTTTACTCACAAACGAAGCAAACAAACAAAACAAATAAATAACAGAGGCAAAACCAACTCCAAAAATTAAATAAAAATCTCAGATAAACAGATCTTGAATTTAGATGAATTTAGAAATTTGAATGGGCTCAATCGGAGTTCGGATGCAAAAGATATGAGCTTTGGAAGTTTGAATCTAAAAGAAACTCTAATTCTAGAATTGTCTGAATTATTTTTCAATTGAAAATACTAGAAAAGAAAGAAAAAGAAAATCACTGACGTGTGGGGCCCACACGTCAGCGGCCTGGTTCATGGTAGACCAAGTCCACCGAACCGATTCAGATCTGGGTTAGCGAGGCTGCCATGCGTGCATGCTGACATGGCGCCACGCACGCGACACGTGCGCACAAAAGCTGATGTGGTGCCGAGTTTTCACTGATGTGGCTCGACGGCGACACAACGGCGCACTGGAACCAATGGCAACCGGCGAACGACGGCGATTTACCGGCGGCGAGTGGTACCAGGATGAAGCTCAGGTTATTGCGAACCTAATGAGCCAACTCCGGGTGGTAGTGGACGACGGTGATGACCAGCGGCGAGCTTTAAGCAGCGAAACTCCTCGGGTTTTGTCGGATCAAAGCTTCGGCGACGCCCCGACGACGAGGAAGGGCTCTGGAGGTAGCTTAGACGATGAGAAACACGACGGTGTGCTCCACGGAGGCAAGGTGTCACTGACGGCGGTGGAATTGAAGTCTTAAGGTTTCGGTGACCAAAACCTAAATCTCCAATTGTGGTGGCGCTAAGGCTCTCGGGGTGAAATTGAGTTAGGGTTCTTGGTGCAGGTGCTCTTGCGATCCCGGGGGTGCCTTTTATAGGGGCCGAGCGGCTCGAGATAGGAAATCCCCAAATCGAGTCCGTGAAGAACACGAAACCTAATTTGGAAATCCCGGGGATAGAAAGGGATTTGGCCACGATTGAAACCAGATACGGGTGCGGGATATCAAGAGATAAGGTTTGGCAAAGAAATCTGAAGGTTTTAGTTTGGAAATTGATTTGTCGGATTGAGCTTGGAGCTTAACCATGGTGGACGGACACGGACGCGCACGAGGAAGAAAGCGAGTCGGAGACGATGAAGTTGCGAGCGAGGCTAAGCCAACGCGAACGAAAGGAAACTTTCGGACCACTAATCCTGACTGCCGGATTTTAAACAGACAATCCAGATCGAGTGTGACGTTCAGACCGTCCGAACAGCCCAACAAATCTTAACCGTCCAACCTTGATCGGACGACTCACACCGAGTGTGACGTTCAGACCGTCCGAACAGCCATGTGATCTTGACCGTTCAAACAAGATCCAACGGCTAGGACTGAATGGAGCGCACGCGAAGAGAAAGAGAGGCTAAGACTGGCAAGCGGGACCCACTTGTCAGCAGAGGCGAACGCGCGCGCGTTGGGCCGCACAGGAGTTGGGCCGAAACTAAAAAGGGTTGGGTTTTGTCCCAAGGAGGATTTCCGAGATTTAAATAGGTTTTCTATTTTATAAAATACCAGAAAATCCAAATGGCAATTAGAAAATAGCGAATGAACTTGGAAAAATTCTAGAAAAATCTAGAAAATATATCCAAGCACATAGAATCCAAATAAAATAGTTTTGACCATTGTTGAAGTTGACTTTAATCATATTAAATAGTTTTGATGCACAAGGTTCAATATTAAGCTTTTCAATTAAACTCAAATAAATCCAAATGGTGAATTTTCTCCCTAATAACTATTAAAGGATTTTTAAAGCTCAGAAAAATTGGGATGTTACAAACCTCCCCCCTCAAAGGAATCTTGACCCCGAGATTCAGGCTAGCTAGAGAAAAGGCTAGGGAACTCGGCTTTCTGCTCTTCTTCACGCTCCCACGTTGCTTCTCCTTCTGAGTGGTTGCTCCACTGTACTTTACAAAAACGAACGGTCTTGCTTCTGGTCTAACGCTCTGCGACAACCAAAATCTTGACTTGCTGCTCCTTGTAAGTAAGATCTTCTTTCAACTCGATTGATTCCAACGGGGCTCGCTCTTCTGGCACACGAAGGCACTTCTTCAACTGAGAGACATGGAAGATATCATGTACTCCTGCTAACGACTGCGGCAGCTCCAACTAATAAGCTACTTCCCCACGGCAATCTAAAATCCTGAACGGACCAACATACCGAAGGGCAAGCTTCCCTTTGGCATGAAACATCTTTACACCTCTGAGGGGCGTAACTTGAAGTAAACAAAATCTTCTGGCTCAAAGTTGAGATCGCGACGGCGATTATCAGCATAACTCTTCTGCCTCGACTGAGTTATCTTTAATCTCTCTCTGATCATAGACACTTGCTCTTCTGCTTCTTGAATAATGTCTAGACAAAAAACCAAACGTTCAGCTGTTTCTGACCAATTCAACTGGGTTCTGCAAGCACGGTAATACAAAACTTCAAATGGTGACATCTGCAGACTGGCTTGATAAATATTGTTGTACGAGAATTCTGCATACGGTAAACTCTTATCCCAACTGATAGTATTAGCTAGAGCACAGACTCTCAACATATCTTCCAATATCTTATTAACTCTTTCGGCTTCGGAGAGGGTCGCGAGCCACTGTGAGTCTTGTTGCTGGCTGCTGCTCTCTGCGGCTGCCGGAGATGGCTTCTCGCTGGCGTCCATGAAGAGATGAGGAGACGAGGGGAGGTGTGTGCGTAGTGCGTCTAGTCTGGACTCTCGATGGGCCCGGCCCGGCCCGGCCCAATGCGAGTCATTCAGAATCAGAGCCAAGATCTGTAGTACGCCTACAACTTGTTGGTGAATGGTGTCGACGAAAACCAACATTCATGCGCTCATTCAACAACCTCGCCGCTGCTGGAGTAGGCAGTAATTCAACAACAAACTTGTTGAATGGTGTCGCCATAACGAGATACATTAGTCGTGTTCGCAGCAGAGTCATTGAGCTTGTTGGGTTAATTCAACACCCAAGATTCAATTCAATTCAATACAGTTCAATACAATGATGCTCGGCTCGGGCAAAGAACCAAAACCATACACTGATACAGTATTCGATCCTCGAGTTAGTTACTTCTCTTGCCGTCCCTATCCTTCCCAGAGTCTGTAAACTCGAAAACAGAAAACCAATACTTTACTATCCCCAAGCACAGACGAACAATGAATCAGTCAACCACAATTCTGTTTTGTCTCGTTTTGTTTTTGCTCTCCTCAACGTTTTTACAATTGTGTCCCTAAAGTCAACCCACAAATGAAACAAAAAAAAGTCAGATGTATAATCCTCGTATATTCCTGGCACATTTCAATTGATCACCGGGGACGAAAAGAAACAGCACATATGTTTGTATTGCTGCAACAACATCGTCTC
The DNA here is from genome assembly GCA_036346405.1 of Phyllostachys edulis. NCBI lineage: Eukaryota > Viridiplantae > Streptophyta > Magnoliopsida > Poales > Poaceae > Phyllostachys > Phyllostachys edulis. Next base: position 80,586,259 of record CM070556.1, on the reverse strand, counting down.
ATGATGATGATGATGATGAGTCCTCGCAACGGGTCACCACGCAGTCCTCCAAGAAATTGGTCAGCTGAGAGGTGTAGAGAACCGGATTGCTCCGGTAATGGTCGACGTGAGGCGACGACACAAAGTCGCAGGCCCTCACCTCGTGCCCCGCTCTCCGTTGCCTCTCGACGAACGACTCCACCGACTTGGCCGGGATAACCCTATCGGCAGAACTGTATATGTACAGCTGGGGGCACTTTGGTTGCTTCGATGACAAGAGCTCCATAACATCAGACAACCTCCTGTTAAAAGGCCACAGATGTTTATTAGCTCAACCGTGTACTAGCTATTTGCTGAACTTATGACATTCCAATTTCTAAAGCATTGTTACATGACTTTAAAAAAACATCTTGTAGCATATATTTACAAAGTATGACTTATAATAGATAGTTTCGTATTATTTGTAAACCGCCCACATCCATAGCACTTTACTGCGATGCAAAGTCATGAGACATGGCATGATATAATGGATGACGACGGGGATGTACTGACACACTCAATAATTAAATATTGTTATGGGACCAGTGAGAGGTCTTAGATGCCCCGTCTCTATTTAAGAACAGTCCAATTGAAAAGGCACAGAGAATTAGAGATAAGACCCCGTGACTGAAAATCCAAATGACTCAGCTGCGTATGTGGGCAAGATGCATACCTATTAATGGCTGGATAGTTCAAAACAACATGGAAGAACTTCTCCAACGCTGATAGTAGAACAGCCTCGGCAGCTGCTGGCTTGGGATCCTTGTTAGATTCCACAACTTGGACATCAGACCTTATATCATTCGATCCTTTGGTCGCTACGCTGCGTTTTTTCATGATGGCAGCCGAGAAGCCTAAAGCCCAAACCTGTGTTCAGAAAACAATACACAGAGTATTAACTTTTTCCAACAAAACATGACAGAGGAACAAGCGACGAAATAACAGCATGTGTAAAATAAGGGGAACAGATAAAACACAATTGCTGGAACATTTGTTTGCCATAAACAATGCGATTTGGATCTGCAGAATTTACAAAGAAAAGGTTTTGACAACAGTTTGATAACCACCAAAACAACTGGAAAGCTCATGATCAGTTTAAACCTTATAATCACATAGCAAACCACTTAACAACAAACAACTAATTTTGTTCCCGAAAGGCTAGCTAAACATTTTACCTGAGAATCAGGGACAGCAACAGGCGCTGAGTCGACTACGCAACCCTTAATTTTCTCCATTGCTGAAGGACCCTGCCTCTCCAAGTTCTCCAGTATTATGCCATAGCTGCAACAACAATATAATGAAGGGATTAAGCTCGAAATCTTAAGATGGGAATTAATTCTTAATGCAGGAAATCTAAAAGAAAGTGTATAATACCAAAGCCAGCCGGTGTTACTGAAAGTGTGGAAAACAATCTTCTTCCCACTCTCCTCCCTGACCCAACCAGCAAGATGTTCGGAGAGCATTTCTACATTCTTCTCGGCCTTCCCTCCGAGGTTATAACTGACTATGTCAGACATGGGGAGGGTGAAGGTCACAGCATGGAAGCCCCTGGAGGTGTACCAATCAGCATATCTCTTGAGGTGCTTCTGCCTCGAGCCCAACCACCCGAGCAGAACCACCACCGTCTGAGACTTGTCGGACGAGTCACCACAGACCCTGGGGTCCGGCAGATGCCAGCGGTACAGAACATCCGATGACAAGGAAGGGATCGCAGTCATCGCACCCTCTTGTCCTGAGGTCTTGGCAAACTTTGCGTATTGGTAAACCATCTGGATGACCGGCAAGGATGCAACAGGCGCCTTAACCTGATCCAAAGTCTTGACATTGCGTGGCAAGAACTGCAGACCAGGCAGGGCAGAGGTTGAAGGTGCTGAAACATCCAGTTTGCTGGCTGGAAGTGACACGACTGCATCTGCATTCACACCTGTATCGGCAAGCTTGTGGTGGGACAACCTGTCAGGCAGCTCGAGGGAAGAGACGGCAGCGAAGGCAGCGACCGCCATGGCGGAGAGGGGGCGATGGAGGGGGCCGGAGAAGGAAGCCATAATGGAAGGTGGAGAGCCTCTCAAGAGATTCGATTCTTGTCACACGCCAAGGAGGAACTTGTGCCTGATATTTATCTGTCTGCACCCTGCCCTGCCCTGCTTCATAGGAAGGAAGGAACAACAAGACTTAGCTGTCCATCCTAACAGGCGGTTCACATAAATTGAATTGAACTGAAGTGCGAAAAATAGAGAGAAGACATGCGTAGCCAATGTGGGAGAAAGAACAATGCCAGCCACATTATTTGTGTGCCCCAATTCATTTACCAAACAAGAAAACTACATGCGAAGAATCATGTGATGGACACGTCTGTCAGGGTCAATTGGCCAGAAACCAATAGATTGTCACAGAGAAATATTAAGAATTTGCTATTTACCTCGTGAGGGGTTAAATTTGGAGTTGGAATTGGACACGGGCTGGCTGCCAAATCGAGAATTTGACAGCCTAGCCCGATTACCGGCGGCAACTCCAACTGTTGTCTGCTTCCTTGCCCCTGCAATTTGTGTTTTTGTCAAGAATTATATGAGCCAAACGAAATAAAAGTTAGGAATTTGACTACATATATACATAATTGAAGAAGAGAAAGCAATGAAGAGATAGGACAGGAACGCGTTGCGCTTCGTGGGATCCACCCACTAGACGGTCCACGGGGTGGAGCAGTTGCAATGAAAGAGAAACCGAAAGAAAGAAAGGAAAAGTCTTTCTTAACGTGATTTGTGACAGCGATTTTGCGTACGCAAACTATGCGTCGTATGCCAAATGTGTATTAGTTAGCATCAACAAAAGATTAGTTACTAATAGTACAATTAGCACAGGAGATGAGGTGGCGAAAAAGATAGGGAAACGAGAAGCAAGGAAATAAACACGCTTTCCCTTTGTCTTCCCTCGCCGTTACAGGAGCATTGCAACTTGGAACAAGGCGGAGAAAAAGAAATATAAAATAAAATCCTTGTGACTTTGTTCCAGGAAAGCTGGAAGGAAGAGACGAAGAAGGCTAGTCCCCAACGCAAGATTGCAGGAAAATTTGAGCACAAAACCCGGCAGATTAAGGGTTGCTGAATCAACAATCGATCCAAAGAAAATGCGGAAAAAGAATTGGCGAAGAAAACTTCACCGCAATCAATCTGTATTCTGGAGGGGAGGGGGAAATCTGCAAGGCAGAAGGACGACAAGGCTCCGGAAAGTAGAATCCATGGACCAAGAAAGCAACCCAGAGAAGAAGAGGAGCAGGAGGAGGAGGAGATGATAAGCTCTGCTTACCTGAGAGGCAGAAAGGAAAGAAATTTCTCTCTCGCGCGGCAGGGCTTCCTCTCCCGATATAGAGAAAAGGATGGGATGCACACGCAAACACCACCAATCTCTCCTGCTGAGGCAGATAAATATAGGGGAGGGGAGGGGAGATGGCTCTGCGGAATCAATTTTGAACGAACGAACGCCGGAATCCAGAGTCTCTTGAGGTTGCGTTTTGTGTGACTGCGGTGCGGTGGTGGGTGGCGGCGCCGTCTCTCTATGGGAGCCCAGCCCTGGGACGCGATGCGATTTGGGGACGAATATCTCTCTGCTCTGTTGTCTGGGCACGACGAATATTCCGGTCCAAGTTGGAGTCTCTTCTTGTTAAGAAATCGGCCCGGGCAAGGCAAATCTGGTTTACGGTGGCCTTCTTATTTATCCGGTAGGCTATATAAAAGGGACCCTAATAATTATAATATAGTTTTACATAAGAGTAATAAAAACAAGCAAGAAATCATCTCATATCTCTGTATTCAATCTATTATTTCTGTACTTGTGTTCTTGCATTGTACATACGATTCTACGCTTGTCTACGAGGTAATCGCTCAAACTGGACCTGCCAGCGATGATTACTCAACACGTTATCAGCACGACTACTCTCTTCGGCCCGCACGGATTGAGAAGGTAATCGTCGAGAACGACACTCGTAGATCGTTTTCAATTCCGTAATTGTTGCTTTCTATATTGTTTTATCCTACGGTACAAATCCGCTCTAATCTATCGCGAACCGACTTGAAGTCGTCAGCACAATGCCGATCAGTGGATTGCATGAAAGAGCATATATCAATCGCTCCATGGATTGTAGATTGTAAATTCCCTGTAATCTCCTCAAGTTGACTTGCAGTCGCTAGCACAATGTCGATCGGATGATTAATCGAAAGAAAAATGGATCGTTGATTGCACAGTAGATTCTATATCTCATTGCATGAACAACACACAATTTTTTTTGCCCTCTGCGCATGGCAATCAGCGCTGGCCGCCTCGTCATGGCCGCCTAGAGCCGCCAAACCATGGCGCCCCTGACGGGCTCCCCACGGCGCGCCGGATGCCATGCCGCCGCCGACAACCCGAAGATAGCGCTGCCCCCGCACGGGCTCCCCACGGCATGCCGGCTCCCACGCCACCGTCGCTCTGCGCGCACGCCCGCATAGGATCCGGGTCCTCGCATGTTATATACCGTTGTAAATTTTGTTGAGTCTACTTTACAATACATAACGACATCTTATTTAGTACGTATATTTTAATTGACATGACTCATGTGCAAAGGGAAACATGCCACAATCACCTGGATGCATTTTTCATAATTATGTTTGTCCATTTAAGTTTATCTCTATACAGGGTTATTAAGTTCTAGATGTCAAAAATTAATGATTTGTTTTATTTACAAAGCATACCCTAGCCTAGATAATACAATAAGGGAAAATTAGGACAGTAACACTCCATTCCCTTGATTTTAGAGAAATAACATCAAATTCACACTCGACTTCCAAATGATACTAGGAACGTGTGAAATTGTGAAAAATAACACTCTAAGGGTGAATTGACGATATTGCCCGGACTCTCTCTTCTCCATTAACTACACAACCATCTTCTCCAAACAGAGGAGGTCCACGACTAAGCAACGTCGATGATGGTGAACAACATAGAGGCTCAAGATCAGGTAAAATGGGTTGCTCACATCATGGATATCTCAGTGGTGGTGGTGGTTTGACCGGAGACTCGCCGTAGTTAGTGGCAAGCGAAGGCGTCAGCGGTGTCTCAGACGAAGTTGAAGGCGGTGTTACGATGGTCAGGAAGATGCATCAGGCACGTCACAACGTAGATGAGGTCGCATGGAGTGCTCCGTTACAAAGCAATCGAGCGTGTATGGTCCGACGGCGACGCACAAAGCCAGGAGAAGGCGGATGGCACCAAGGAAGAAGAAGAGCTTGTACGGGCCACTCGGAACAATAAAATTTGATTAATTTTGGAGAGAGGATGAGTGATTGGTGGAACACATGGTGACACAAATCAAATTTGAAGATACCTCACCGCAGCGGGAGACCTATGCCACCATGTCGTCTTTTTCCCAACTTAGGCTACTTCGAGCTATCGACAGAGGGTGGGTCGGCATAGATAGAGGCCGCGCCAAGGGGCTTGTGGGGACACTCACTACGTGGCACCCGAGGCGGTGGCACGGCGGAGGAGGTGCGGCGCGGCTCGTCGAAGAGAGATCGCAAGAGAGACGCTGGAGTTGGGGGAGAAGGACAATTGTGTCTTTTGGGGGAAATTTTTTTGATGGAATATTCCTTCGGAGTGTTGTTTTTCAGAATTTTTAGTTTTTTGGATGTTATTTAGCAGTCAAGTTCCATTGCGATGTTATTTCTCTAATTTCAGTTTTTTGTGATGCCATTGACGTAATTACCCCAATACAATAATTATAATGTTTAGCCTTGCAGGGGACTTATCCCGCATACGCCCTATGGCTCTTTCACCATCCAACCGATTTTCTATTGGCTTAGTGGAAGCACTTGCTACTGTCGTAGCTACAAACTAAACAGTACCAGGTTCCTCACAATGCGAATGGGTAAATCCCTGAAGGTCCTCTAAGACGAGGAAACAATATTGAAACGAGCAAATGTGTTTTTTTATTCACAATAGTCATCTCCTTAACCATAAGGGAAAATATGATATTTATAGTATTACATTAGAGGTATAAGAGATTACAGTTCTATCTCTAAAAAAAGTAATATAGCCTTTAGTACATACTATAGGTTTTTATAGACCACATGTAGCTCTGTCTCTTTCGCTCCATACGAGACGGGCCCAGAGCGAAGGACTCCCTGGACCCTCATCGTTTCGTACAAGGTGGCCTGAAGCGAGGGTTTTCAGCAGCCTCCGCTTCAAGTTGTGTTGTCCTCTTCAAACAAGGCGGCGGATCGCTGGGCCGCCCTACAACATCTACTTCTGACGGGCGAGGGAGGAAGGAGATGGCAACGAGTCAACATTCAACAAGAAGCGGCGAATTCGGGTCGGGGCGGCGAGGAACTTGAGAACAAGGTAACGCGCAAGGCAATCGAGCAAGAAAAAAGTGCTAGTCGCTGGTGAATTCGCAATTAAAACAAGTCTGTCTTGATTCTTATTACTTACATACAGAGAAGGACCGTGCAAGAACACGAAGAGGTACTAGGAACTCCAAATTGAACTAGGAGGCGGAGGCGGAGGCGGGCCTGATCAAAATCTTGAGACCCTTAGGGTCGGTCGAGCCGCCGGAGTGGGACAGTACTGCTGCTCCTTCCGCAAGGGGAGATGGAGGGGACGTCCTCCTGCTCCAATTCGTCGGTCTCCTCGGAGATGGGGTCGAGCTGGCAGACCGCGGCCGCCCGCCGCAGCAGCTGGCGCTGCCTGCGCACCACGTCGAGCGTCTCCGGCGGCGCAGCCTCCTCCGCGAAGGCGAACCGGACGGCGCTGCAGGCTCTTGCGGCGGCCATGGCTATCTTGGTAGCGAGCGAGCAGCTGATCGATGGGTTCTTGAAGGTATGATTCTTCCTCCTGTTCCGGATGATCGGTGGGAACGGGATACGCAGTTGCGTGCGATGCGAATTGCGATGGCTCGTCTGTTTCCATCTTGCTGTCAATTCATTATATAGAGCGAGCGAGCCGGGAAGGAAGCAACTGTCTATCCGGGAAACTTCTTCTGCTTGCCTTGTACTCTACAGAGCAGAGATGGACATGGATGGAAGCGTGTGTGGTCCCACCGTTGGTGTGCTGCCACGTGGTTGGTGGTCGCGAGCGACACGGGAACCCTGCTCGCTGCGGACGATTAAAAAACGTGTCCTCCTTCTCGCTGGATCGCCGTACGTCACGTGTCGTCGGCCCCACATCACACGCGTGCGCACCCAAGTCACTTGATTGATTGGAGGCTCAAGCGCGGGTAACTTGACGTGCACCCTCCCGGGTGCTCTCCGCTTAATTGGGTGCTTAAAATTACATTGCAGTCCAAAACAACTTTGAAATTACAACAAAGCCCATAAGGACTAAACTGCAAACTAGTAATCCTCCTCTTGCGCTTCGACTAGCGGAGATGGTCGCCGGAGATGAGGTTAGCGACCGGCATAAACCCGACGATGATTGTTACGAGTGCGAGGCATAGCTTTGAAGAGGAACCACTCGCAGCGAACTTTGGCTGAAGAGCCAAAGCCACCGTGCGTCTTCACATGTGGAAGTTTTGGCCCTTCCGTGGGTAGCTCCAACGAAGAGGAGATCTGGTGCGGCTGCATGAGGGAGGAGAATACTCGGTGGCGGCCAGAGAGGCGATGAACGTCAAATCCAAGAGGGTAAACTTATTTAAGAGGAGGATGACACTGAACATGTACAAGACCACTGCCCCACTCGGCCTTCTTCAGATTTTAATTACTTTTCGATTTTTTTAAAAATACAGTAAAAAAGGGAGGAGGGAGGCATAAAAAAACAAACTACTAGAAAAATCCGAAAAATATTTTGGAGCGCAGAGAACAAGGAGAAAGAGCAGCAGTGCCAACGGATTGGTTAAAGCACGTACGCACGACACTCGTGCATTAATCCAGACTAGCAGTAGTACCCAGCCGCAATCAATTAATTAATATAATGCACCTATAGCTAAGCTAGCTAGCTGCTAACCAACTCGATCGATCCATCTCGTCCTAATCACTACTCCAATTATTAATTAGCTCCAGCTTAATTAATTAAGAAGCTGCAGCGACAGGGGTGGCGGGCAGCTCCTTGCCTGCGAGGAAGTGGGCGAAGAGCTGCCTCGCCTGCACCGGCGCGATCATGGGCACCATGTGGCCGGCGCCGCGGATGGTGACGAAGGTGAGGCCGTCGTAGAGCACCGTGTAGCCGCCCACCTGGTCGCTCGTGAACCACTCCCTCCACTGCTTCAGGGTCGGCAGCTTCAGCTTGCGCAGGGCGTAGCGCGTCGACGTCACGGGGACGCGGTCGTCCGTGTCGCCGCTGTACACCCACACGCGCAGGCCGGCGTCCACCATCTTCCTGATGGCCGGCAGCGTCGACGCCGGCGCGTCCGTCCAGTTGGTGAGGGCGTCGCTGCAGGGCGACCAGCTGTAAGGGATGCTGCCGGAGACGTTGGCGTGCAGCGCCGCCTGCACGTCGCCGCGGTTCAGGTACTCCACCACGCGGTAGTCCGCGCACGGGTCGTACGTGTTGTACGGCAAACCCCGGTGCACCTTCTGCTCACACAAATGCATGCATGTATTATATTATTTATTTATTTATTTAGCTAGCTAGATGCTTGCTAATATATATATACACTACTCCATCTCCATCTCCATGAAGATATATAAATTTGCCGAATTATACAGAATAATTAATATACGACATGCAGGTCCTGGTACGTACAGCTAGCGGCGTGTCGAGCTTGAAGCGGCGGCGGCCCTCGGCGGAGGTGGTGCGGTTGAGCATGGCCTTGGTGCACGCCGGGGTGTAGAGGCTGTAGAGGTCGATGTCGCCCATGGCGGCGAACAAGTTGTCCCATGCGAGGTTGCACTTGGCGCTCTCCTCGCCGTCCTCGGGGAACCTGCACTCGTCCTTGATGGCGCCGTACACCTCGTCCGAGATCACCGCGTGGTTCCACGCGTACTCCGCCAGGCCACGGTCGTCCGAGCTCGAGTCCATGGCAGCGTTGCCGATCTGCACGAATTAATAATCGAATTCATTCATCACTTGCGCGATCTACATATGTGTACGTATGTGCTTGTCCGGCCTTCCGGTTAACGAACGTACCATGATGCCCTTGAGATTGATGTACTGCTCGCTCTTGCGCGCCTTGCTGTTCTTGTCCACTATCTTCTCTGCGAGCTGGGGGACATAATGTCCGGCGTAGCTCTCTCCGGCGATGTAGAAATCGTGGCCTTTGAATTGTGGGAACCTCTCGAACCAGTTCACCAGGAAAGCGTACGCGTCATGGGCTTCAAATCATGCATGCACAAGTACCAAGTAGACACAGCCAAATTTAACAGAGGGGATCAAGAATGCCACGGTGCATGCATGCGTGGGCGCCTGATATATATATATAGCACAGTACTAGCGTATGATGGTATATATGTACCGGTGAGTTCATCGCCAAATTGGTTGAGATCAGTGGAGGTGTTGGTGTAAGAGAAGCCAACGCCGGCAGGGGACTCGAGGAACAGCATATTGGCCTCTGCATGCATGCAGATCCAAGTGAATTGCAGAAAACTTTCTGGCATGCACATATATATACTGTATATTCCTTCTTTAATTCTTTTTTGTTGCACAATTGAATTGAATTGACTAGCGAGTGAGTAGAGTACCTTTGTTCCATGAGTCGGGATTGAGGGTGAGCTCAGGCTCAGGGGTTCCCTTGTGGACCAGGAAGGGACCAAGCTCCTCCACTGCTCCATAGCCCACCGACGAGCATCCCGGTCCTGAATAATGCAATGCTCAGGCGAGAGAGAGAGAGAGAGAAGCACGTAGTAGATGGCATCTGGGTACCTCCGTTGAGCCAGAGGACGAGCGGCTTGCTGCGGACGTCGTGCGTGGCCTCCAAGAACCAGTAGAAGAGGGCGCGGCCGTGCGTCTCGTTCACCGTCACGTACCCCGCGTAATGCCGGAACCCCACCTCCGCCGCCTGCCCCGGCAGCCCCTCCACCCGGTCGGCCTCCTGTAGGTCGAACATCTGCTCGTACCCGTCGTTGAGGCGGTGCCTCGACGCCGCCACCGCCGTCGACGCCGCGAGGACGAGCAGCAGCAGCCGGCTCATGCTGGCCGACGACGGCATGCTAATAAGCTAGCTAGCAGCTGGCCGGTTCCACAAAGCGATCGAGCCGGAGCTATAGATTGATCGTGGTGCGTGCGTGATACAGCTAGCTCCTTATCGTTTGGAGGAGGCGAAGGCGAAATATGTATATATACACGCGCATCGCGTGGATTCCTTCCTTTCGTTTGTTACAAGATTATATATGATCAGTTTTCTCGTTGGATATGGATTTGGTTTGTTCAAACAACAACAGATTACCAGCACGCACGTAACAATATCTTCTTAAGCTCGAGGGCTTGTTTGTTTCGTAAAATTGCCGATTCTACATGCACCAGCAAGATTGTGTGTGTGCGCGCGCTTGGCCCGATCCCTTCGATCTACACTGTGGATATCATGGGGATATACTCATGATTTTAGGATAATGATACAATTGACAATAGTGTTGAAGGTATGTCGAAACACTCGTTTTCGGTAAAGTTCAGGAAAATCGGTATGCCTGTAATTTGTGCGCGGTACTACCACAGCGCGGTAATACCGGATTCTAGATGGTAGTACGATTTTTCCAGAGAGCGTATTTTTTGGAGTTTCTTCTTCGGTGAGAATCGGTATGACCACATTTTGTGTGCGGTGCTACTGCAGTGCAGTATGACCGGATTCTAACGCGGTGGTATCGGATTCTAGATGGTGGTACGATTTTTCCAGAGAGCATGTTTTGGAGAGTTTCTAGATGGTGGTACGATTTTTCCATCAATATGCAGCCTTCCACTGCTCTTAAAGGTGTCAGTCCTACAGAGCGTCTCTACTCCCGAGCCCGCCAGTACAGTCACCTTTGTGTTTTTTGTTGTACTTGTTTTGTTCTACTGCAACCTCGTGAGCGCACCAAACTATCGACCCAGTCAGTTGAGTGTGTGTTTCTTGGTTATAGTTCTGAACATAAGGGTTATCGCTGCTATGATTCTTCTGCTCAACGGATCAGAATTTCACGAGATGTTGTCTTTGACGAATCTCCACCTTTCTTCTATCGAGATTCAACTCCTTGTATTGTTTCCACCGTTGAGTCGATATCATGGTTGTCTATTTCCGACTCTTCACCCATTTCTCCACTATCATAGTATTCTCTGATGCATCTCCAAAGGGTTCTTCTTGTACCTCGCCTCCTCGGTCTTGCCTCTTGTTCTGCAAAGCACCACCATCTCGTTTATCTGGTATTAACTACTCCAGGCGTCCTTGTCCTTCACTAGTCTCCTCTTCTGGTATCTCGCCGACATCCACATCTGATCGTCCTGATGATGCTCCCAGTTACGTCCTTCGTGACCGTACATCCCTTCGACCTACTGATTATCTTGGATTTGCTCTGATAGCTCATGGTCTCTCTATCACTGAGTCTAGTTCTTATCGTGAGGTTGCTCCTCATTTTGAGTGGCAGCTCGCTATGGCAGAGTGTAACATCTTGATTTTCTAAATACTTTTTAAAATGTGTAAAATAAATTAAAACTATTTTTGCTTTAGTGAGAATTCAAATTTGGGTTCTATCGGAAGGATTTGGGTTGTTGTGCCTCCTTGCGAAAGCTCAACAATTCCCTCAGAACCTATCTCTTTCGAGTCTTGTAGGTTTAGACTTCCTCTAAAGCTTAGACCTCGTCTCACCAGAGATACTCGTATGATCGGGCCTTCCTTTCTTTGAGCTTGGTCATTTGGATCTCTTTGTTGGTTTGAATCTCTTAGGTTCAAACCTCTTTTCTGCTCGCACTTCTCTTGATCTAAACTTCTTGTCGTCTGACACCTCTTGATGCCTGCACCTCTTTTCATTCGGACCTCTAGGCATCCCAATGACCCTCTTGTGTGCCTTCGATTTTCCTAAGATCATTTGAACCATTTTGGCTTTTGCTCGACCAAGAAGACCTCCTTGAGTGAAATGTCCTCGGAACCACCCCGCATGGACCTCCCTTGTCTTTGGATCTAGCGGTCCGCACCTCCTCCCATTTTTAATCCAAGGGTCTAGACCTCCCATGCGTTATGTCCCTTCATGGACCTCCCTTCGTTACGAATCCAAGCGGTTCAGACCTCCCTTTGATCTAAATCGGACGGCTTGGACCTCCTCACTTTGAATCCAAAGACCTGCACCTCCCTGCGCGTCTGTTCTCTCTGAGGACCTCCTCCTCGCGGCTCTTGGTCGTTGACCTCCTCTCGAGATCCAACCGCTTAGACCTCCTCGCTAGACCTCCTTGGTGAGATCCTCGACCGTCAGACCTCCCCTGTCTGGACCTCCTTAACCTTTAGACCTCCTCTGTCCCCGGGCTTAGGACCTCCTAAGCTGCTCGGACCTCCACGAGAACCTCCTCTGCGGGGTAAGACCTCCCTATGGTTGACCAGATCATTGTTAATTTGACCTGCCCCACTTGCCAAATTCTTAGACGTTCTCATTTCTTCCGCCACGTATGTACAGGGCATTTAATGTAGGTCTTGTCACGCCTAATACACTCTCATACGTGGTATTTACTTTGAAGTGAGTCACTAAGCCGTACATGGATATTTTTCTTTGTTCCTTCCCATAGCGACTTCGTGTCTTTTATTATACCTTTTATCCAGGTAGTAGTGACACCGCCTCGACAATCACCAACTTTTGACTTACCTCTATACTTATCCTTGGCACGTAAGTACCTAGTTTTCTTCACCACTTTGACTACACATAGATCAAACGTTCTAACACATCACCCTTCTCCTTCTCCACACTCTGTTGCTTTGGCTCTCGCCCAAGAACTTTTCCAGAAAGACCTTGGCTCCTCGACCTCCCCTTTCACCGTTACTTCCTTTACAGTAAGTTCCTTTGATGATCTGCTCCACCCTTGTTTTCACCAAGGTCTTGAGTGATCTTGTCCTTCACAGACCTCCTTTCGTGGACTTCTTTTGAAACTCGAGGTGCTCGTGTGAGGACCTCCTCTCTGACCTTGTGCAAGCATCTCGCCTCGAACCTCTCGCCTCCGCCTAGGTCATATCTTGGGACCTTCTCTAAAGACCTCTTTTTCCTTTGGTAAGCTAGACCTTCTCCAAAAGAACCTAATCTAAATACAATGCTCTTACATTAATTGGGTTTTGAGATTTCTTTGGAGTTCTCCGGTTCTTTATTTGGATCTTTATTGGATCTCTGCTTGAATCTTCTTTGAATTTGCCTTCTATATATATGTAGATTGTGAAGATTCCGGGAATCGAAAGTTCAAGAAGAAGAATCTCTAAGTAGTGAGCAAGGCAAGTTGCATTCTTGATCATATTGCACCCATTATATCAAATTAATTATGTCCAGTTTTAAATGTAATTGCATGCTTATTTTTATCAAGTTAGTTCAATACCGCTTTTAACTTTGTAGTTATAACCATTTCCTTTGTATGACCTCGCTTGATTTTGTATCGAACACATTGTCACCATTAGGTCAAACTTGGCCAATGCAAGAGTATGAGCCAAGATCATTTGAAAACATATGCTTAGTGGTGCTCGCACCAAAATTTTGTTTTGGGGAAATCTTTACCAACACAACCAAGAACTGCTTTGAATGTTTTATCATGACATAGGGATGTCATGAAGGTATAAAGACGATCTTTGGGAAAGCAAAGAAAATAAAATGAATTGGACTAGGGCAAAATGGTTAGCTCGGTTGGTGCAAGTTTATGCACTGGATCGTGCCTTTATGGTAGATCGATGCCCTTGGGTTTGTGAAAGTTGCCCTAGTCATGTGAGGACCGGTCTTTGAGCCACCAATGCCATGCCTATAATGGGCTATGCCACAATCGCAACCACATGTCTCCTGAATGGGGTGTGGGACTGGTGAATAATTTGCAAAACTCCACTACATGCCGCTCCATTGGTGGTGTGGGAGGTCTTGTTGGCTAGAGGTCTTTGATGACCCATTGTTCCCATTGGTGCAAGAGGGGCTTCACGGATGGCTATCCATAGGGGGTGAAACCTTAGCAAGGAAAGGCGTGGTGGAGCAATGCATTGTAAAGGCCTTGTCATGAGCTCTAGATCTCTTACCTTTGGAAGTGAGAGGTGGTATTGACGAATGCCGACAAACTAGAGTACTCATGTCGTGTGGGTAAAGTGCACAACCTCTGCAGAGTTAAATCTATTCGAATAGCCGTGTCCACGGTCAAGGACGTGCTGGCAAAGGCCACTTGAAGTTAGTTGTTGACTTTGGGAATTTCTGGAAATGATTTTCAAATCTGTTTTGGGACCGCCAGTCCCATGGGCTTGGGCGAGGAGCCTAATGTCGAGGTATCCTTCACCAAATAATGATGAATCCTATCCAACCTAAAAATTGCTTTGGTAAAATGAATTTTATCTATTGAAAGACCTGCTTTGAAACTCAATAATGGTACTTAAAAGAAAATTTGCTTTGTGCAAAATAACCCTATTATGCCATCCTTGATTATCCCTTATGCATGTCATATTGTTAATCCACGGGTGCAACTTGCAGCACAAATGGTAGTGCTCACTCCCCGCTCATTACAATTTTTGCCAGAGAAGACTTTGGTAGTGATGGAGATCAAAGCAATGTAGGTTATGCCTCCAATACCGCCTGTGGCTTGTTGATGGACCCTTTGCTTTCTTCGCTCTTGTGTACTTGTGCTTGGCCCAAGGCCACCTTGTAATCAACTCTGTTAAATATCATGTTTCAATAAAGGTGTGTTCGGGATACCACCATTGTGTATTTTGCTGTGAAGGGCTAGCCATGATCCTTGAGACTGGCTCGGGTTTCACAGGGAACTTGGGAGTAAGCTTGGACCTCCATGTCCTCACCGAGGAGGGTATGCAGAAGGTCTTGAGGTGGACTCGGATCCTCCACGACCTCCCCGGAGGCTCGTGGGAGGTCTTGGGAACACTCTCAGACCTCCTCGTTCTCCTTTGTTTGGCTATGGAAAGGTTCTCGGGTGCTCCTCGGTTCTAAGACCCTCTCTCGGGTTGTGATCTCCTGGACCTCCGGGAGGTCTTGCTGACCTCTGGCGGGCCTTGGTGGTCAGCCGAGAGGTCCTTGTGGACCTCCTGGGAGGTCCTGCTGGACTTTCCAGAGGTCCTGGAGGATCTCTCGGGAACCCTAGGATTGGGTCGTCACACAGAGGAGCTTGATGCTCTTCGATGTACATAGACTTGGGATATTGTACCGACACCTGTGCATGCTCGCTCTATCGCGTGCAAGTGGGTGTACAAGATTAAGACCCGGTCTGATGGTACTATCGAGCGCTTCATGACTCGTCTTGTGGCTCGCGGTTTTTAGCAGTTGTATGGTCATGACTACGATGAGACTTTTACCCATGTTGCCCATATGACCACTGTTCGCACTCTTGTTGCGGTTGCTTCTGTTCGTCGGTGGTTTATCTCTTAGTTGGATGTTAAGAATATTTTTCTTAATGGTATTTTGCATGTGGAGGTTTACATGCAGCCACCACCTGGGTATTCTGTTTCCGATGGGCACGTCTGTCGTTTTCATCGTGCTCTTTATGGCCTTAAATAGGCTCCTCGTGTCTGGTTTGCACGTTTTACCTCAGAGATTACCGTTGCCGGTTTCACTGTCAGTTCCCATGATCCTACTCTTTTTGTCCATGTCTCCTTTCGGGGTAGGACACTACTTCTTCTATATATTGATGATATGCTCATCACTGGTGATGATTCCTCATTCATCACATATGTGAGGAAACATCACAGTGAGCAGTTCCGATAACTGGTCTTGGTTCTCTTACGTACTGTGACGACCCAATCCTAGGGTTCCCGAGAGATCCTCCAGGACCTCTGGAAAGTCCAAAGAGACCTCCCAGAGGTCCACAAAGGACCTCTCGGTGACCACCAAGACCTGCCAGGAGGTCCAGCAAGACCTCCTGGAGGTCCAGGAGATCACAACCCGAGAGAGGGTCTTAGAACCAGGGAGCACCCGAGAACCTTTCCATAGCCAAACAGAGGAGAACGAGGAGGTCTGAGAGTGTTCCCAAGACCTCCCACGAGCCTCCAGGGGAGGTCGTGGAGATCTGAGTCCACCTCAAGACCTTCGTGATACCCTCCTCGGTGAGGACATGGAGGTCCAAGCTTACTCCCAAGTTCCTCAGTGAAACCCGAGCCAGTCTCAAGGATCATGGCTAGCCCTTCACAAAGAAAATACACAATGGTGGTATCCCTAACACACCTTTATTGAAACATGATATTTAACAGAGTTGATTACAAGGTGGCCTTGGGCCAAGCACAAGTACACAAGAGCGTAAGAAAGCAAAAGGGTCCATCAACAAGCCACAGGCAAATGACCGAGGCATAACCTAGCCGCTTTGATCTCCATCACTACCAAAGTCTTCTCCGGCAAAATTGTAATGAGCAGGAGTGAGCACTACCATCAGCTTTCGCAAGTTGCACCTGTGGATTAACAATATGACATGCATAAGGGATAATCAAGGATGGCATAATAGGGTTATTTTGCACAAAGCAAATTTTCTTTTAAGTACCATTATTGAGTTTCAAAGCAGGTCTTTCAATAGATAAAATTCATTTTACCAAAGCAATTTTTTCAGTTGGATAGGATTCATCATTATTTGGTGAAGGATACCTCGACATTAGGCTCCTCGCCCAAGCCCATGGGACGGCAATCCCAAAACAGATTTGAAAATCATTTCGAAATTCCCAAAGTCAACAACTAACTTCAAGTGGCCTTTGCCAAGACGCCCTTGACCGTGGACACGGCTATTCAATAGATTTAACTCGCAGCAGAGTTGTGCACTTTACCCACACGACATGAGTACTCTAGTTTGTCCCAAGATTCGTCAATACCACCTCTCACTTCCAAAGGTAAGAGATCTAGAGCTCATGACAAGGCCTTTACAATGCATTGCTCCACCACGACCTTTCCTTGCTAAGGTTTCACCCCCTATGGATAGCCATCCCATGAAGCCCCTCTTGCACCAAGGGGAACAATGGGTCATCAAAGACCTCTAGCCAACAAGACCTCCCACACCACCAATGGAGCAAAGATGTAGTGGAGTTTTGCAAATTATTCACCAGTCCCACACCCCATTCTCGAGACATGTGGTTGCACGATTGTGGCATAGCCCATTATAGGCATGGCATTGGTCGCCAAAGACCGGTCCTCACATGACTAGGGCAACTTTCACAAACCCAAGGGCATCGATCTACCATAAAGGCACGATCCCGTGCATAAACTTGCACCAACCGAGCTAACCATTTTGCCCTAGTCCAATTCATTTTATTTTCTTTGCTTTCCCAAAGATCGTTTTTATACCTTCATGACATCCCTATGTCATGATAAAACATTCAAAGCGCGCTTGGTTGTGTTGGTAAAGATTTCCCCAAAACAAAATTTTGGTCTGAGCACCACTAAGCATATGTTTTCAAATGATCTTGGCTCATACTATCAGATTGGCCAAGTTTGACCTAATGGTGACAATGTGTTCGATACAAAATCAATCGAGGTCATACAAAGGAAATGGTTATAACTACAAAGTTAAAACCGGTATTGAACTAACTTGATAAAAATAAGCATGCAAGACATTTTAAAACCGACATAATTAATTTGATATAATGGGTGCAATATGATCAAGAATGCAACTTGCCTTGCTCACTACTTAGAGATTCTTCTTCTTGAACTTTCGATTCCCTAATCTTCACAATCTACATATATATAGAAGGCAAATTCAAAGAAGATTCAAACAGAGATCCAATAAAGATCCAAATAAAGAACCAGAGAACTCCAAAGAAATCTCAAAAACCCAATTAATGTAAGAGCATTGTATTTAGATTAGGTTCTTTTGGAGAAGGTCTAGCTTACCAAAGGAAAAAGAGGTCTTTAGAGAAGGTCCCAAGATGTGACCTAGGCAGAGGGCGAGAGGTTCCAGAGGCGAGATGCTTGCACAAGGTCCAGAGAGGAGGTCCTCACACGAGCACCTCGAGTTTCAAAAGAAGTCCACGTAAAGGAGGTCCTGTGAAGGACAAGATCACCAAGACATTGGTGAAAACAAGGGTGGAGCAGATCATCAAAGGAACTTACTGTAAAGGAAGTAACGGTGAAAGGGAGGTCGAGGAGCCAAGGTCTTTCCCCGAAAAGTTCTTGGACGAGAGCCAAAGCAACAGAGTGTGGAGAAGGAGAAGGGTGATGTGTTAGAACGTTTGACTATGTGTAGTCAAAGTGGTGAAGAAAACTAGGTACTTACGTGCAAGGATAAGTATAGAGGTAAGTCAAAAGTTGGTGATTGTCGTAAGGTGTCACTACTACCCCGGATAAAAGGTATAATAAAAGACACGTAAGTCGCTATGGGAAGGAACAAAGAAAAATATCCATGTACGGCTTAGTGACTCACTTCAAAGTAAATACCACGATGAGAGTGTATTAGACGTGACAAGACCTACATTAAATGCCCTGTACATACGCGGAAGAAATGAGAACGCCTAAGGTCGCAAGTGGGGCCGGCCAAATTAACAACAATCTGGTCAACCATAGGGAGGTCTTACCCCGCAGAGGAGGTTCTCGTGGAGGTCCGAGCAGCTTAGGAGGTCCTAAGCCCAGGACAGGAGGTCTAAAGGTTAAGGAGGTCCAGACAGGGGAGGTCCCGACGGTCGATCTCACCAAGGGAGGTCTAGCGAGGAGGTCTAAGCTGTTGGATCTCCGAGAGGAGGTCCAACACCAAGAGCCACAGAGGAGGAGGTCCTCAGAGAGAACAGACGCTGGGAGGTCTGGGCCTTTGATTCAAAGTGAGGGAGGTCCAAGCCGTCCGATTTAGATCAAGGGGAGGTCTGAACCGCCTGATTCTGTAACGAAGGGAGGTCCATGAAGGGACATAACGCATGGGAGGTCTAGACCCTTGGATTAAAAATGGGAGGAGGTCTGGACCGCTAGATCCAGCACAAGGGAGGTCCATGCGGGGTGGTTCCGAGGACATTTCACTCAAGGGAGGTCTTCTTGGTCCAGAGCAAAAGCCAAAATGGTTCAAATGATCTTAGGAAAAATCGAAGGCACACAAGAGGGTCATTGGGATGCCTAGAGGTCCGAATGAAAGGAGGTCTGGGCATCAAGAGGTGTCCAGACGACAAGAAGTTTAGACTGAAGAGAAGTCTGAACAGAAAAGAGGTTTGAACCCTAAGAGATTCAAACCAACAAAGAGATCCAAATGACCAAGCTCAAAGAAAGGAAGGCCTGATCATACGAGTATCTCCTGGTGAGACGAGGTCTAAGCTTTAGAGGAAGTCTAAACCTACAAGACTCGAAAGAGATAGGTTACAGGGGAATTGTTGAGCTTTCCAGCAAGGAGGCACAACAACCCAAATCCTTCCGATAGAACCCAAATTTGAATTCTCACTAAAGCAAAAATAGTTTTAATTTATTTTCAACATTTTAAAAAGTATTTAGAAAATCAAGATGTTACAAACCTACCCCCCTTAAAAGAATCTCGACCTCGAGATTCAAACAGAATCAGCAAAGAGGTAGGGGTAGTTGATTTTGAGGTCCTCTTCTTTTTCCCATGTAGCTTCACTCTCTAGATGATGGCTCCACTGCACCTTGTATGATTTGATAATTCTACTTCTGGTGACTCGCTCGCAACATCCGTAATTTTAATGGGTCGCCCACATATGTAAGGTCTTCTTGTAAGTCCAGTCCTCCATCGCAATATGATCTTCAGAACCCGTAGGCATTTCCTTAGTTGTGATACATGAAAAATGTTGTGTACTGCCGCTAAGGACTCTGGAAGTTCCAGTTTATATGATACTTCACCTTGTCTTGCTAAGATCTTGTATGGTCCTACATACCTTGGTGCCAACTTTCCTCTCATCCCAAATATTCTAACTCCTCGAATTGGTGTTACTCGAGGTATACAAAATCACCAACCTCAAAAGATAAATCCCTCGTCGGGTGTCAAGATAGCTCTTTTGTCGGATCGGCCACTCTCAATCGCTCCTTAATCAATTTCACTTTGCTCTCAAAGATCTTTGATCGTGTCCGCCCATACAGCTTGATGTTCTCCAACTTCATCCCGAGGAGAGGTGTTCTACAAGGTCTTCCATACAAAGCCTCAAATGGAGACATTTGTAGGCTAGCTTGATAGCTATTATTGTAAGAAAATTCAGCATAGGGCAAGTTTTTGTCCCAGCTTTTTCCAAAATCCAGGGCACATGCCCTAAGCATATCTTCCAATATTTGGTTTACCTCTCTGCTTGCCCATCGGTTTGAGGATGGTAGGTCAGTACTAAAATTGAGTTTAGTACCTAGAGCCTCATGCAAACTTTGCCAAAACCTTGAGGTAAATTGTGATCCTCTCATCTCGATACTATTCTTTTGGGCACTCCATGTAAACAAACAATTACGCCATATATAGATCTCGCCAAGACATTGCTACTATAGGTGGTCTTAATCGGTATGAAATGGGCTACCTTAGTTAGTCTATCAACCACCACCCATATGGAGTCATACCTGATTGGGTCCTAGGCGCATCAAGAATAAAATCCATGCCCACTTGCTCCCATTTCCATTCTGGTATGGGCAAGGGTTGTAACAAACTCATGGGTTTTTGGTGTAGAGCCTTAACTCTCATACACACATCACATTGGGCCACATACTTAGCCACATCTTGCTTCATCTTGTCCACCAAGACCTCTCTTTAAGGTCTTGATACATTTTGGTGTCTTTGCCGGGTGGATGGAGTATGGTGATCCGTGTGCTTCCACCAAAATGAGTTGTTTGATCTCCGGTTGTTTGGCACATGATTCGCTACCAAACCATACTACTCTTGCTCATCTTCAAGAAAGCCCGGGCTTTACCTCTTCTCATATTTCTCTTGATGTCTTGGATGTCTTCATCTCTTTCTTGTCGTTCTTTGATTTGGTCCAGACAATTGATGTACCTCCAAGGTGTTCACACACCTTGCTCTACTATCTCCGATTGAGGTACTTCATTTCCTCATATAGTCTTGGTTGTTGTTGCTTTGGACCGACAAGGTATTACAAAGATCCTTTTCGCTTAAAGCATCGACCATCGTGTTGGCTTTACAGGGTGATAGTGTATCCCAAGGTCATAGTCCTTAATTAATTCTAACCACCTCCTTTGTCTTAAGTTCACTCTGTTTGTGTGAAAATATATTTCAAACTTTTGTGGTCAGTATACCTCACATCGGTTGCCAATGAGGTAGTGCCGCCATATCTTTAAGGCATGCACAACAATTGCTAATTCAAGATCATGTGTTGGGTAGTTCTCCTCATGAGGTCTCAACTGCCTAGAGGCATATGCCACTACCCTTCTATCTTGCATTAACACACACCCTGCACCTTGATGGGATGCATCACAAAATACTTCAAAGTCTTTTTGAATGTCCGAAGTATCAACACAGAGCTGTGGTAAGTTTTTCCTTCAACCTCTGAAAACTTTGTTCACGTGTCTTAGTCCACTCAAACCTCTTTTCCTTTTTGAAGTTGAGTAAGAGGTCTAGCAGCCTTAGAAAAGTCTTTAATAAATCTTCTGTAATAACCAGCTAGTCCAAGAAAACTTCTTACCTCAGTCACTGTTTTAGGAGGTCTCCAGTTCAGGACCGCTTCCACCTTTGATGGGTCTATAGCTACACCTTTGGCTGAAATAATATGACCTAAGAAGGCTACTTGACTTAGCCAAAATTCACATTTACTAAACTTGGCATAGAGCTGCTGCTCTCTAAGTCTTCCCAACACCATTCTTAGGTGTTCCTCATGTTCTCGCTTCATTTTTGGAATAGATGAGAATATCATCAATAAATACCACTACAAACTTGTCAAGGAAGTCCATGAATACTTTGTTCATCATGCTCATAAAATAAGTCGGAGCATTTGTCACCCAAATGACATCACAGTTGAACTCATATAGTCCATACCGTGGTAAATGCGCTTTAGGGATGTCCTCCGCCCGATTTTAAGTTGATGGTAACTGCACCTTAGGTCTATTTTGGAGAACACACTTGCCCCTTGTTGGTCAAAGAGGTCATCTATCCTTGGTAATGGATATTTATTCTTAATAGTGACCTCATTGAGTGATCTATAATCCACACACATTCTCAAGCTCTTGTCCTTCTTTTTAACAAATAGCACAGTGCTCCCCATGGTGAAGAGCTTGGTCTAATAAATCCTTTTTCCTTCAATTCTTGGATCTGCTTCTTGAGCTTCTACAAGTTCATTCACAGCATCCTGTAAGGTCTCTTTGAGATGGGTGTCTGTCCCAGGACCAATTCAATTAGAAAAGAAATGTCCCTATCGTGGCATTCCGGGAAGTTCCTCGGGAACACATCCATATATTCTCGACCATCGGTAGGTCTTCCACTTCACTACCTCCTTTACATTAGTTAGAAGAAGTCCTGTCTTAAGGGAGGTCTTTGGCTTAAACTCTACCCGACTTCCTTGTTCATTGGTGAGTGTTATAGACTTAGTAGCACAATCAATCGACCTTTATTCTTAGCCAACCAGTTCATTCCAAGGATTACGCCCATTCCTTGAGTTGGCAAGACTATCAAGTCTGCATGAAATAAAACTCCGTAAATCTCTAAGGTGAGATTTGGGCAGAGGGTATTAGTCCTCATATCTATACCCGGACATGTATTAGCATAGGGTTTACCAAAGGAATTGTAGACAACCCACAATTTCCCACAAATTTGCTAGAAACAAAAGAATGGGAAGCCCCGAGTCAAATAAAACTAAGTCGGTACGCAGAATTGACAGGAACGCATCGAGAACCACATCAGTGCATCATGTGCCTCTTTTGCCGTGACATGTGTGACACGGCCCTTGATAACCTTAGCAAAGAAGCTTCACACTTGAGGCACTTCCTTGAGCCGATGCTCCTTGTTCAGACGGACCGATGCAAAGAACTTGTTGCTTCTTTGGGCACTTATTAGCGTAGTGCCCAATTTCATTACAAAAGAAACAGTCACTCCTACGAGGAGGTCATGGAAGGTTTCTTTTGAAATTGACTCCTAAGAGGTCCTATGATAAATTGATTTGCTAGTACGTTGCTCGACCCGGATGCCCTTGAGGAGGTCCGTGAGGACTTGTGCTGAGAGGTCTGGGGCTGAGAGGTCCTAGACTTAGGAATCCTCTTGGATTGAACCTCTGTGCGCTTTTCTTTCTTTCGCCCTCCATCTTTTGGAGTTTATCCTCTTGTCGGATGGCCTTGCTCACAAGTCATTTGGAAGTCAAGTGTGTTCTTGGGAAACAAGATGAACTGAAATATTATCATTCAACCCTTCCAAAAAGTGTTATTGCTTGCTTTCATCAGTAGCAACATCCCCCGGAGCATATCTTGCTAACTGGTTAAATTTATGCATATACTCATTGACAATACGACTGCCTTGCTTCAAGGTACGAAATTCGGTCCTCTTTAATGACATCATGCCGGGTGGGAGATGAGCACGATGAAATGCTTTCTTGAACTCATCCCATGTGATGGCCTGAGGGTCAGGATGGGACTGATTAAAGTTGTCCCACCACTCAGAGGCTGGTCCACTGAGTTGGTGAGAGGCAAAGAGTACCCTTTCATGGTCTGTACATAGCACCATATCTAATTTCCTACTCACTGCTCTTAACCACCATCAAGATCCATGGGCTCAAGACTACCGAGAAGGTTGGGGGCGAATCTCATAAATTCAGCAATGGTAGATCTTGGTGGAGGTGGAGCTTGAGCTTGAGGTTGAGCTATCGCTGCAGCCTTGCGAGATTGGGTGTTGGCAACAGATCGTGAGAGTAGGTTTATTAGATGAGCTTGATTGGCCATTATTTGAGTCTGTAGGACCCCCAACCTGGAGGTGGGGGTGGTTGTGATGTCAAGGTTGCCCTTGCCCACCCTCAACTCCTCTATTCTCAGCCTCTCCCTCAGCTTGTCGGCTATGATGGCTTGAGTGACCACTGCCATTTCCAGAGGTGGCCATAATGTCCAAACACCGAGGCTGGGAAAAGAGAAGAGAAGAGGCTAAGGGAAACTAGCCCAAACCAAACAATTCGGCAAAAGAAAACCAAGGCAAAAGAAATAACAGGGAGAACCTTTTCGAGGTTTATAATCACCAAACATCATGCTACTCGTGTCTTACCTTTTTGAGGAGGTCCTAAGCACCGACTTAACTCAAGACCTCTAATAAGAAGTTGCAGAATAAGGCGATCCATTTAACTTAATAAATGGGTGTGTAGAAAGAAACAAGGTAAGATGGGATTGAGGTAAGAAAAAGCAACAGAAGGAAGGTAAGGATGAAAAGATGACCCAGGTAAGAAAGAACATTTTATTCTTCTTTTGTCTTAAAATAATTTTGAAATTCTATAACCATTCTACTAGGTTACTGACCACGATCGAAGTGCTCGATACCACTTTTGTGACGACCCAATCCTAGGGTTCCCGAGAGATCCTCCAGACCTCTGGAAAGTCCAAAGAGACCTCCCAGGAGGTCCACAAAGGACCTCTCGGGCTGACCACCAAGACCTGCCAGGAGGTCCAGCAAGACCTCCTAGAGGTCCAGGAGATCACAACCCGAGAGAGGGTCTTAGAACCAGGGAGCACCCGAGAACCTTTCCATAGCCAAACAGAGGAGAACGAGGAGGTCTGAGAGTGTTCCCAAGACCTCCCACGAGCCTCCAGGAGGTCGTGGAGATCTGAGTCCACCTCGGTACCTTCGTGATACCCTCCTCGGTGAGGACATGGAGGTCCAAGCTTACTCCCAAGTTCCTGTGAAACCCGAGCCACCCCAAGGATCATGGCCACTCTTCACAACAGAGACACAATGGTGGTGACATCCGAACACACCTTTATTGAAACATAATATTTAACAGAGTTGATTACAGGATGGCCTTGGGCCCAACACAAGTACATAAAGACAAAAGGGATCAAAAGAAAGCACAAGAGTCCATCAACACGCCACAGGCGGTGACCGAGGCATAACCTAGTCTTTTTGATCTCCATCACTACCAAAGTCTTCTCCCGCAAAAATTGTAATGAGCAAGAGTGAGCACTACCATCGTGCTCGCAAGTTGCACCCGTGGATTAACAATATGACATGCATAAGGGATAATCAAGGATGGCATAATATGGTTATTTTGCACAAAGCAAATTTTCTTTTAAGTACCATTATTGAGTTTCAAAGGTGTCTTTCAATAGATAGAATTCATTTTACCAAAGCAATTTTTCGCTTGGATAGCATTCATCATTATTTGGTGAAGGATACCCTCGACATTAGGCTCCTCGCCAAACCCATGGGACGGCAGCCCCAAAACAGATTTGAAAATCATTTCGAAATTCCTAAAGTCAACAACTAACTTCAAGTGGCCTTTGCCAAGACGCCCTGACCGTGGACACGGCTATTCGAATAGATTTAACTCTGCAGAGGTTGTGCACTTTACCCACACGACATGAGTACTCTAGTTTGTCCGACATTCGTCAATACCACCTCTCACTTCCAAAGGTAAGAGATCTAGAGCTCATGACAAGGCCTTTACAATGCATTGCTCCACCACAGCCTTTCCTTGCTAAGGTTTCACCCCCCTATGGATAGCCATCCGTCGGGAAGCCCCTCTTGCACCAGTGGGAACAATGGGTCATCAAAGACCTCTAGCCAACAAGACCTCCCACACCACCAATGGAGCAGCATGTAGTGGAGTTTTGCAAATTATTCAGCCAGGTCCCACACCCCATTCTGGAGACATGTGGTTGCACGATTGTGGCATAGCCCATTATAGGCATGGCATTGGTCGCTCAAAGACCGGTCCTCACATGACTAGGGCAACTTTCACAAACCCAAGGGCATCGATCTACCATAAAGGCACGATCCCGTGCATAAACTTGCACCAACCGAGCTAACCATTTTGCCCTAGTCCAATTCATTTTATTTTCTTTGCTTTCCCAGCATCGTCTTTATACCTTCATGACATCCCTATGTCATGATAAAACATTCAAAGCGCTTCTTGGTTGTGTTGGTAAAGATTTCCCCAAAACAAAATTTTGGTCTGAGCACCACTAAGCATATGTTTTCAAATGATCTTGGCTCATACTACTGCATTGGCCAAGTTTGACCTAATGGTGACAATGTGTTCGATACAAAATCAACTGAGGTCATACAAAGGAAATGGTTATAACTACAAAGTTAAAACTGGTATTGAACTAACTTGATAAAAATAAGCATGCAGTACATTTTAAAACTGACATAATTAATTTGATATAATGGGTGCAATATGATCAAGAATGCAACTTGCCTTGCTCACTACTTAGAGATTCTTCTTCTTGAACTTTCGATTCCCTAATCTTCACAATCTACATATATATAGAAGGCAAATTCAAAGAAGATTCAAACAGAGATCCAATAAAGATCCAAATAAAGAACCAGAGAACTCCAAAGAAATCTCAAAACCCAATTAATGAAAGAGCATTGTATTTAGATTAGGTTCTTTTGGAGAAGGTCTAGCTTACCAAAGGAAAAAGAGGTCTTTAGAGAAGGTCCCAAGATGTGACCTAGGCAGAGGGCGAGAGGTTCCAGAGGCGAGATGCTTGCACAAGGTCAGAGAGGAGGTCCTCACACGAGCACCTCGAGTTTCAAAAGAAGTCCACGAAAGGAGGTCTGTGAAGGACAAGATCACCAAGACACCGGTGAAAACAAGGGTGGAGCAGATCATCAAAGGAACTTACTGTAAAGGAAGTAACGGGTGAAAGAGGAGGTCGAGGAGCCAAGGTCTTCCTCGAAAAGTTCTTGGACGAGAGCCAAAGTAACAGAGTGTGGAGAAGGAGAAGGGTGATGTGTTAGAACGTTTGACCTATGTGTAGTCAAAGTGGTGAAGAAAACTAGGTACTTACGTGCAAGGATAAGTATAGAGGTAAGTCAAAAGTTGGTGATTGTCGAGGCGGTGTCACCACCACCACAGGTGAAAGGTACATTAAAAGACACGTGGTCGCTATGGGAAGGAACAAAGAAAAATATCCATGTACGGCTTAGTGACTCACTTCAAAGTAAATACCACGTATGAGAATGTATTAGACGTGACAAGACCTACATTAAATGCCCTGTACATACGTGGCGGAAGAAATGAGAACGTCTAAGGCCGGCAAGTGGGGCGGTCAAATTAACAACACCTGGTCAACCATAGGAGGTCTTACCCCGCAGAGGAGGTTCTCGGGGAGGTCCGAGTGGTTTAGGAGGTCTTAAGCCCAAAGACAGGAGGTCTAAAGGCTTAGGAGGTCCAGACAGGGGAGGTCCCGACGGTCGATCTCACCAGGAGGTCTAGCGAGGAGGTCTAAGCGGTTGGATCTCCGAGAGGAGGTCCAACACCAAGAGCCGCAGCGAGGAGGAGGTCCTCAGAGAGAACAGACGCTGGGAGGTCTGGGCCTTTGATTCAAAGTGAGGAGGTCCAAGCCGTCCGATTTAGATCAAGGGAGGTCTGAACCGCCTGATTCGTAACGAAGGGAGGTCCATGAAGGGACATAACGCATGGGAGGTCTAGACCCTTGGATTAAAAATGGGAGGAGGTCTGGACCGCTAGATCCAGCACAAAGGAGGTCCATGCGGAG
Source organism: Phyllostachys edulis (assembly GCA_036346405.1). Classification (NCBI taxonomy): domain Eukaryota; kingdom Viridiplantae; phylum Streptophyta; class Magnoliopsida; order Poales; family Poaceae; genus Phyllostachys; species Phyllostachys edulis. The sequence continues at coordinate 80,558,624 of CM070556.1, read as the reverse complement.
TGGTTCCGAGGACATTTCACTCAAGGGAGGTCTTCTTGGTCCAGAGCGAAAACCAAAATGGTTCAAATGATCTTAGGAAAAATCGAAGGCACACAAGAGGGCCATTGGGATGCATAGAGGTCCGAATGAAAGGAGGTCTGGGCATCAAGAGGTGTCCAGACGACAAGAAGTTTAGACTGAAAAGAAGTCTGAACAGAAAAGAGGTTTGAACCCTAAGAGATTCAAACCAACAAAGAGGTCCAAATGACCAAGCTCAAAGAAAGGAAGGCCTGGTCATACGAGTATTTCCTGGTGAGACAAGGTCTAAGCTTTAGAGGAAGTCTAAACCTACAAGACTCGAAAGAGATAGGTTACAGGGGAATTGTTGAGCTTTCCAGCAAGGAGGCACAACAACCCAAATCCTTCCAATAGAACCCAAATTTGAATTCTCACTAAAGCAAAAATAGTTTTAATTTATTTTACACATTTTAAAAAGTATTTAGAAAATCAAGATGTTACACGTACTTCCTTGGGATTGAGTTCTCTTCCACGCCTGAGGGCTACTACCTCTCCCATCAGAAGTATGTTCAGGATCTTCTTGATCGGTCTGGTCTGACTGACACTCGCACTGCTGAGACTCCTATGGAGCTATCCCTACAACTTCGTGCTATTGATGGTGATCTTCTTGAGGATGCTACTCGATATCGCCATTTTATTAGGAGTTTGGTGTATCTTGTGAGCACTTGTCTTGATATTGCTTATGTTGTTCATATCTTGAGTCGGTTCATGGCTCGTCCTACCCATCTTCACTACAACCATCTTCTTTGTGTTCTTCACTACTTGCGTGAGACCATCTCTCGTCGTTTTTTTTCCCTGGCTCCACTTTACTACAGCTTCAGACGTACTCCGATGTGACCTAGGCTAGTGATCCTTCTGATCGTCGTTCTCTTTCTGCCTACTGTGTCTTTCTTGGCTCCTCCCTGATTGTCTGGAAGACGAAGAAGCATAATGCAGTTTTCCGTTCGATTGCAGAGGCTGAGTTGAGAGCTATGGCAGCAGTAACAGCAGATGTTGGTTGGGGTGGCTACTTGCAGATTTGGAGTACCTGTGATGAACTTACAAGTCTTTTGTTTGACAGTACATGTGTTATCTGTATTGCTCCTGACCCAGGGAAGTATGAGCTCACCAAACACATTAGTGTGGATGCTTCATGCACTCGCTCATAGGTGCAAGTGGGAGTACTTGCTTTACAGTTTGTGCCCTCAGAGTTACAGATTGCTAATTTCTTCATGAAGCCACAGACTAGGTACAACATTTGTATTTTCTCTCGAAACTCAGTGTGTGTGATCCATCATGAGTTTGAGGGGAGTGTTAGAATATGATTTTTTTTTTGTATTTCCTTATCTGTATATGATATATCCCCTTGTACTCCTTATATATATTGCCCATTAGACCTTATGAATATACAACTATACTGTATAACGACAACAAATTAGTAGACCATGGCATAGCAGCCACAGTACAGATGTATACAGTAAGTCTAGTGGCTTTGCACACTGTGTTACAGGCTAAGACTACCCACAAAACTAACACACCACCACAAATTAATAAACACGAGGTTGGCTAGTACTACACTTGGCGAGAAATACTCAATCACAGCACAGACAATAACACTGAAAGGAGAATCAGGGTAGCAGTTCTTGTGATTGAATTGGTTCGATCAGCGCATATATAGGTTCGCCGTATCAGGTACTACGTACTATTCTGCAAACTTTGTGCCATCAGAGCAACTATAGAACAAGGTAAAGAAAACAGATGATATACTAGAGCCATCGCTTCCATGGCGCCGAGTAGTGAGCTGTACAGTTTTACCAAACGAATAAGCAAGGGGACACCGCAGGCACAAAAAGGCAAATAAAAATCGGTGCGACTCCAACACCGTTGCAATATACTCTATAATCTGTCTGTCCTGTAATCATAACTCTGAAAACGAGCATTGGAACGACAGATACGTTCGACCAAGCCTCCTCTTCCATTTCCCACTAGCCACTTGTCACGGCACGGTAAATGAAAGTTGGAGCAGTGCAACGAGCGTGGCAGACGGCTAGGCTCAATCCAAAGCAGCTTTGGTCCTCCGGACTGATGCTGGTTTTGGGAGGCCGTCAAGCAATGGCCGGGTGAAGGACTCATGGTTGAAGGTCCACTTTGAACTTGACCACATAGAGATCCCATTCTCTGCATCTGCAAAGTTTGGTGCGCTTGGTGACTTCCGCACGGAATTAAACCCGTTAAGAAATGAGATATTGCTCTTTGGGGTGGAATCTGGGCTGCTTGTATCCGTATTTAGACGGATACTGCAAACTGGCCTTGGCAATAAACTCTTGATGATCTTAATTGGGTCTGCCAGAATATCATCCCGGGTATCGGTTGTGTTTGATAGACGATCAGCTTCCGCTTTCTGCCGCCGACGCATGGAAGCATCTAGCTTTGCTTTGGTTGTCCCATTGCTCTTAATCCCACTGGCGCCATTCGTTGCTGAAAAAACATTCATTGGGTCTTCAGAGTCCCAGCTTCCGTCAGTACTTTGTGTGTCTGGTGCTGTAGAGGAAGTAAGCAATGTTTCACTGCTGATGTGTTGGAAGTTGCCCTTACTGTACAAGGACATTTCAGTACTGCAATCCATATTGTCTCCTTTTTGAGAATTTAAGCCATAGTATCTCTGCAAGGTGCTCATTGCAGGTGACGTGCGCTGCTGATCAGACTTGCACTTAGATGAATCCGTGACGTCTCTGTTTTGCTGATGGTTGGGAGCCCACGCTCTGCACAAAGCATGGACAATAAGCTCAAAATGTACTTCAATATAACTACAGCAATTGAACAATATCTTTCTGATGGCACTTTGGCAGAATGAATGAAGATTATCGTATTTATCTATTATCTATCGAGCAAAATGGTCATCAAAATGCAGGTGAATGTCGTTATGCAACAGCAAGTAAGAAACACTAGACAACAGTTAGTGTGACTGTTAAGAGTAGTCTCTCTCTCGATCCTTCTCTCCATCCATGTAACAACAACCAATTTGAATAGGTATAGCTAATGAGCCATCTTTACATGTTAATAGTTTGATCTTATAAAATCAGCGTCAAGGAGAAAGAAGGTTGCGCTTTGTCTGTAGCTAACTAAAACCAACAGCAGTTAAATTTATGGAACCTGCATCGTACAGCAGGAGGCGTATCTTGGCAGCATGGAATGCAAAAAGAACCAAAAACACAGGAGACAAACATGAGGAAATATTTACCTATTCATTCTTTGACCGGAACCATTCAACCTCGCAGAGGATGGCATGGGCCTTCCTGGTAGAGGTATGAGCAATGTCTTGTGTGCAAACATCTGGCTGTCACTCACCAAACTATTTGCCCTCTTAATGTCAGATATCTACAAAAAAAAAGAGAGTAATCTTAACTCAGTAATAAAATTCACTTAAAATCTATCAACTTGTTAGATATATATACATCCGAATAAGTAAATACTTTGACTAATGTGAGGTCCAAATCTGCAATGCGAATGCTTTATCATGTCAATTGTTCTCGTGAACTCTCTGGAGAGCACGATTTGGGATGTTAAAAGTGAACATTTTGCACCACATCACATGATTACATCACCAATAACTATGAAGGACATAGTTCACCCGGTATTCTGAAATGGTGATCATGCGTTGTGATAGGGTCATAGGAGCATTGCGCAGCCGTGCACTACAGAAAATATGGGTAAAAGAGTTTGGATCTTGCCACACTAGCCTCAAGACACAAACACCATCCTTTTTTCCTTCCAAAATTTCTGAACCCGGGATGGAATTGGTTTTTCATAAATTATTCCTTGCAATTAGCAAAACAAGATGCAAAGATCAATCTTTACCACACAGCGTTACCTCTACTATGTTCCCCTACACTACCATGCCCCAAAGAATACCACGCCGAGATAGCAAGCAGCTTTACCCACCGCGTGCCGGTCACTCAGAACCAACCAAGCCACCTGCAGGAAGAGATAAGTTTCTTTCGACGAGAGAAGGTCGTGGTTACCTCGACGCCGTACTTGATGGCGATGCCGGCGAGCGTGTCCATCCTGGAAACCTCGTGCTCCAGGTAGTCTTCGTCGCCCGAGCAGCAGGACGGCGGCGAGGACGGAGGCGTCCTCTCCGGCAACAGCACGGCGCCGCTGGGAGCGTCAAACTCGTCGGACAGAGGATGGGAGATCCCCATAGAACCCAAAGCTCCGCCGAAAATCGCGCGTCCGAGGGGGGACAGGGGGCGGTCCGGGAAGCCTTCTTGATGGGGGCAACCGGGGCGCCAAATCGCGCGCGAGAGGGTTCGATCGGTAGATCTCGGCGAGCGGAGAGCGAATTCGGGATCCCACCGCGGAAGCTTTGCAGGGATGGGGGGAAACGCGGGAGGAGGAGATGTGTGGGCGCCGCGTGGGTGGGGCGTCGCGTTCGGGGGAGGCAACGTTGGGTGGAGGGAGCAGGCGTCGCCTTCTCTTGTCTTGGAACCAAAAGCTTGGGTGAGTTTCTTCGTTTCTTCTTCAAGAAATCTTTTTTACTTACGCGGCGGTTCATGGAGTTCCACGTGGTTGTTGTTGGAAATGTTTCTGTGATGCTCGTTGACCGTCGCCGCCGCTCACGTTGTGTGGGGGATGGGGCGAAGAGCGCCAGAGGGGAGACCAAGCAAACCGCTCACCTTCCCTTGCCAGCTTGGATGACCACCTCATCCACGTGGCTCCCTTAAAAACTACACATATAGCTTGGATGCTCACCCTAGCATGCATGCCAATGATGTACTATTAGCCTATTAGGTGCATGTACAAAATATGCTGCTTCTCCTTCGTCGTAGGTACCGGTCCCAACAACCCGATGAAGACCGCAAGACCCTCTCGAAGGCCTTGAGCCAGAGGTACGGCCCGAGGTACACCTCCGGAAGGGTCTTGAAGGACACGCGAAGGCCACCAGAAGACCCGTGTGGGCCGACAGCCGGAGGCGCGGCTGGGGGCCTCCCCGAGGGTACCAGACAGCCAAAGCCTCCAAATGACTGCCGAGCACTATGGATCCGGGAGTTAAGAGATCCCTAGGGCCACCTCGGGGGGTGCCAAAGGGTGTTCAAAGCCCCTCGGCCCGAGGACACCCCGCACGATGCGAAAGGCGGAGAGCATCGGTGGACTGAGCATACCAGCCGAGCGGACCAAGATTAAGGAGGTCTACTATAAGCAGAAGGTTACACATAGAGAAAGAAAAGCCCAGCAGCCCCTATAGGTATAGGATCTTTTTAGGGGTAGATCTATAATCTTATATACCATATCGAAAAATTATAAGTAGTTATCTCCCATATGTAATAAAGAATACCTTTTTTGAAATCAATTAATACATAGTTACTCCCCTTAGCAACCGTTCCCCTTCAAGGATCTGCTGGTTCCTTGCAGCAACCGATGATACCTTTTTATATTGCCTAGTCCTCTGTGGTACGACATTCTTCTCCATCTTCAAGCACCCTTTTTTCCCTTTGAAAAGTAAGCGAAACAGTAGCACTTTGCTTGCTGTTTGCCAAAGTATCTCTATCCTTTTCGAAGCCAAAAGCTGGTGATTTCCATCAAGGTGGGCACAGCACAACACAGCTATACACCACATTGCTTCATTTTTTATGGTGCTTAACTTTTGTGGCTTATTTCCATCATTGTCCTTGCTTTGCGGCTTCTCTCATGGCAAACAAATTACGGTGCTTACATATAATATAATGGATTAGCTTTCAGCCAGTAAATGTTACTCCTTTTCTCAGCGATGATTGAAAATGCTGGCTATCTTCTCATACTTGCAGTTAACAATACGTGGATTGGTTTATATCTTGGTACCCAGCCTGCCACTTTCTCTACTTTGGTGCAGGACTGAAAATGACGTGTTTTTTCTTCAGTTAGGCAGGTGCAGGTGCAGTGACGGCTACACCATCGTCAAACTTGTGCCTTTACAGATCTACCAAATCATTGCATTATTGGATCAGCAAGAACCGGTTATGTTGACATTGCGCACTAAAAAACGCATTGCATCAGTTCTATATGTAGTTTTTTTTTTTAAAAAAAAAGGTTATATGCAGTTTAATTTGTTACTATCAAAAGTGCTAACCAAAGAGCTCGAGATCACGTGCCATCGTTCAACCTTATGAGTCGTTTACTTGTATTTGTGCTAAAGAGTAGGGGTAGTAGTAGTATATCTGTGTTGAAAATTGAAATTGATACTTTGTTTATCCAATAGTTGTCGGCAGGCAATCAAGGGGTGTATATAGTCATGTTTTTCAGTTTTCATTTCTCAGCACAAACCCTTTTTTTTAACCACTAACACATGGTGGTTGTCTGGTTGACTCTCTCTATTCAGTTTGTTCAGGTATAAATCTCTATAACCTTAAAACATGTACTAACTAACTAGATTCGCTTAACCGATACGTCACATAGGAGCCTTTCAGAGACACCCATAGCACATTGGCAGACTGCAGAACAGGTTGGCAACGACATCCATGGCAGATCACAAGGGTGATACAGCTACAGCCATACATGTAAAAAGCTTTCCCGTTTGTGCAGCACTCTGAATCTCACAGAATTTACCAGGACCATGTTTGCAGGAGTGATTCTGTTCCATTCCAGCTTCAGAGTTCAGACTTGGCAAAATCCAGTCTGCAACACAAAACAATCTCCAAGCTCTATACAAAGTACAAACAGAAAGATGCCAAAGAAGCACCACTGAATTTTCATTCCATTCCAAACAATTTGACAAAACATCTGCACTATGAATTGTCGTAGGGTAGCCCACCGGCCTCCACGACCCGGCAAGCATCACAGCCCCCTCCCCCCCTGAAGGGGGCTCGAAGGCCGCACCAGGGACCCCGAAGGCTACACAGGCCCTGGAGGGAGCCCCGGAGGCACCTCGAGGCAACATAGGGGCGTGAAACCCCCTTGGCCCGTAGACGCCTTACAAGATATGAAGGGTCAAAGGATCCCGCTGGGCCGGGTGCACCAACCAGGGTAGACCAGGTCTAGGAGGGTCCACCACGTAGTGAAGGCTACGCGTAGGGGTAGGAAAAGCCCCTACAGCCCCTATCTACAGGGGACCTTTTTAGTGGTAGATCCGTAATCTTATATCTCCTTCTGTAAGACTATAAATAGCCACCTTCCCCTATGTAACAAGGGCGGACCCGCCGCAAAACAATATAATATACTCCACCACGACAACCGGTCCTCTACGAGGACTCCCCAGTCATTCCTAGGCATCGGGGGCCCCCCGCTCTTAATGTCTAGTCTTTTTCCTACGAAGGCAAAAAAGCGTCACCCTCGCCATTTTGTGATCTTCACAGCGAAAGATCACACACGACCAGCAAGTGCCGCACCATTGCGGCCATGCGGGACTACATGAACCGTGGCCGACAACCGGCGAGAGTGATGACAGGGGAGGGTCCGGCAACCAATTGTCCGCCCCACCACCGAAACCTCGCATGGAAGGAGGCCACGGGAGCACCGACAAAGGATCATAAATATGATCGCCGAAGGATCCTCGCTCGGCATGGCCTCCAAAAGACAACGCCACACGTACGCCCGACAGGTTCACCACCTCGCAATATACCCTGTATCCAACCCACCTCGCTATGCCGAGATACCAATCTCCTTCGGCCCTGAGGATGCCTGGGGTGTGTATTTCCCACACCAAGACCCCCTCGTCATCTCCGCCAGCATCGTAGATTTCGAGGTTAGGCGTGTTCTCGTCGACGGAGGGAGTTCGGCGGACCTCCTGTTCGCAGACAACTTCGATAAGATGATGATTCCCTAAGATCGCCTATCACCCCCAGGCATACCCTTGATAGGCTTCAAGGAAAGGCCTGTGACGGCCCTAGGCCAGATTGACATGTCCGTCACATTCAGCGATGACTTTGCATCCCGAACAGAGGACGTTACGTTTGACGTCGTTCAAATGCCCTACCAATACAACGCCATCCTCAGCCGGGTCACGCTCACCACCTTCGACGCTATAGCCCACCACAATTACCTATGCATGAAGATTTTCGCACCGGAGTGCATAGTCATGGTGCGGAGGGACCAGGACCTCGCAAGGCACACAGAGCTAGAGGCACTCTCGCCAGCCCGACATGTCCACACCGTCAGGCCAGACAAGAGTGACCACACAAACCTACCCTCAGCGAAGCGAGCGCCGAAGCCCAAACCAGAGGGACAACTCCAAAGAGTCCCCCTGCAGAAGGCTTTCCTGAAGAAAACGATGGCCCTCGGCGCAGAGCTTTCAACGGAAGCTTGCGAAGCCATCCTTTGCTATGACGAAGTAGGACCTCGACCGCGAGGGGCTTGTTGTAGAGATAGCCCACTGGCCCCCACGACCCAGCAAGCACCACAGCCCCCCCCCCCTCCCCCCAAGGGGGACCGAAGGCCGCACCAAAGGGCCCTGGAGGGAGCCCCGGGGGGCACCTCGCGGGGCTACCTTGAGGCAACATAGGGACGCGAAGTCCCCTCGGCCCGGAGCCGCCTTGCAAGATGTGAAGGGTCAAAGGATCCTGCTAGGCCGAGTGCACCAACCACGAGATGCTTATATACGAGTGCTTAAAGAAAGAGAATATAGCCGTATCATCAAGTACCTATGTAAAAGTTCCTAGATGCTGTTGAAGCTTGGTCAGGAACTCAGAGAACTCTTGTGGAGAGCTACTGCCTCCGTCCTGCCTACAATGCAAAAAGTACTCCATGGTTTGCCTGTAACCTATCGCACGTGTTGCAGAGTTCATATTTGGATGCAAACCTATATCGATAAGCGAAGAAAGAGGCTTCTGAAATCAATTGATCTGTAGAGTTCACGCGTTGACATGCGAGGAAAACACAGAGGTCCAGGCCCATCACTCGACAGCCACAGCCATGGCCATCAAAGGAGGAGGAGGAGAATTGCAGTATTATTATGTGGAGCATGCGAGAGGTATGGGGAGGGCTATAGACAGTTTGCTCGCACGGAATCGCATCCCCTGTACGCTCAAGAGAAGAGAAGAGAAGAGAGAGGGAAAAAAAACAATCCCGAGAGAAAAACGCATCTAAATTGGAGATGCGGGGTATCGATCCCCGTACCTCTCGCATGCTAAGCGAGCGCTCTACCATCTGAGCTACATCCCCTGTGACGTTGGCGTTTTGTTTACAAGATTACCAGGCGTTGAGTTGGGTGCTGCGGGCCCCATAGCCGCAGTGCTAAGGCCAAGATAAGGCGACGAGACGCGCAGCCACAGCCCACAAGCAGCAGCACGGGCTCCCGCTTCCACCAGCTCGCTCGCCGCGGCCACGTCTCCCGCTCCTTCCATTCCATGGCCGCCACCACCTCTCCCTCCCTCCACCTCCTCGTCTCCTCCTCCCGCCGCCGCCTCCTCCTCGCCCCTCGCGCCTCCCACACCGACTCCACCTCTCCCACCACCACCGGCCGCCGCCGCTTCATTGCCGACACCGCCGCCGCCGTCGCCCCGCTAGTGCTGCTCCGGACCCCGACGGCGCGGGCGGATGCGGCGCCGTCTCTGTCCGAGTGGGAGCGCATCTACCTGCCCATCGACCCCGGCGTCGTCCTCCTCGACATCGCCTTCGTCCCCGACGACCCCTCCCACGGTACGCACGCACCACCTTTCTTCTAGCTAGCTGCCGTTGCTTAGTGCGCGCCCCTCCGCCGCTTGTTTGATAATGCATGCATATTGAAATATTTCTCTGTAATGGCTGGCATCAGAGATATATATAATCTTTTCTGCTCGCTTCATTTATATATTTCATTTGGTGCTGAGAAAGAAACAAAGATTGCTGCTTTAGTATTTGTGCTAGCTTACTTAGCCTTTCGGTCTTTGGGAACCGCATATGTTTAAGCGCACTGTTGGGGAAGCAAGCAGTAGAAAAGCCAGCAGAGAGCAATACAATTGAGGCAGACTTTTGGATATCACCAGATAAAATTTTGTGATGCACCACTTCACTTCGATGTGAGAAGGCAGCATTCAATGTTTGGTTGCTATAGCTGTATGCTTAATTCATCTCTCTTTTTTTTACATGATTGTTTAATCCATCTTATATCACAAAGCCATAAGCTCTGCGCCATTTCGTTCCAAATTGAGTTTAAGAAACGCAATACTAGCTGACTTCCGTAAATTTTGCAATTGATGCATGACACTATAAAGTGGAGTACTGTGTGACATTTTATAGTAGGAGAAAGCAGTTTGAAATAGGAGGAGCAGCATTTTCTACCTCCAAATGTTGTTGTTCTCTGATGAAGATACGCGCATTCTAAAAATATGACTGACATAAGGTGCACATTCATCTAGGTTTTCTTCTTGGGACAAGACAGACGATACTGGAGACAAAAGATGGAGGAAACACCTGGTTCCCTCGCTCCATCCCTTCTGCTGAGGATGAAGATTTCAACTACAGGTTCAATTCGGTAAGCTTCGTGGGCAAAGAAGGATGGATTATAGGGAAGCCTGCAATTTTGCTGCACACTTCAGATGCTGGAGAGAGCTGGGAAAGGATACCTTTGAGCTCCCAGCTTCCTGGGAACATGGTAATTTCACATATAAGACTTGTCATCTTTGCATCCAAAAGGAAGGAGAAAAAAAGACTACAAATGGTGTTTTCTGTGACATGGCAGGTTTACATAAAAGCTACCGGGGAGAAGAGCGCAGAGATGGTTACCGATGAGGGAGCAATCTATGTTACTTCTAATCGTGGGTACAACTGGAAGGCTGCTGTGCAAGAAACTGTCTCGGCTACTCTTAACAGGTAGGACAAGTAAAACAAGTTTTCAAATGGATGTGTGAAGTAGAATTCTTCTTAGAAATTCTTATCTAATTTGACGCGCTGCATTCTTGGCAAGTAGCTACCTTATCATTTATTTGCGACATCATTGCACCATATGTCCCTTTAAGCCATGATTTCATCACCAAGATACCATGATAACTCAAGACGAGGAACATCAATAGAAATAACACCAAATGGAGCAACATGCTAGATCACCATCGAACTTATTAGCTTTATATGCACCTTGCTGATTTGCTTAAAACCATCTGACACGGAGTTTGTTGTTAGCAACAGTCATGTTGCTCTGAGGATTTAATTATTTATACAGGTCCAATGAATTAGTTGAAGTCTCCTCTTGGCTATCCAACTAAAGGAGCAGTAAGAGGTTATGAAACACAAAATACCGACGAAACACTTCGTTGTGCCGTTGCCTCTTAGCATTTGTTTCTTCCAATCATGCGTGACTAGGTGATCAAGGCATAACATTATTTGGCCCATTTTCCTTTTTTGTTTGTGGTGCAGAACAGTTTCAAGTGGCATTAGCGGTGCAAGTTACTATACTGGGACTTTCAACACGGTGAACCGCTCGCCTGATGGTCGCTATGTTGCTGTCTCCAGCCGAGGGAACTTCTATTTGACTTGGGAGCCTGGGCAGGTTTGGTAACTTGAGTCGACAAGCTACTTCATATCATTTTGGGTTATTAATTTCCCATAGGTGGGTTTTGAAGTTTCTACGCCTGTTTTTGCAGCCATTTTGGCAACCACACAACAGGGCGGTGGCAAGGAGAATACAGAATATGGGATGGAGGGCAGATGGTGGTCTTTGGCTTCTGGTTCGCGGTGGTGGACTCTTTCTCAGTAAAGGAACTGAGGTAAGGACTCTTTTCAGCTTAAGTTCTCCTTTTAACTTGTTAGTACTATCAGTTTAGCAAAATGGGCAAATGTTGCACTAAGTACTCCCTTTCCAAGGCCTTCATAACGCTCATCATCATGTTACCTTATCTTCACCCACCAATTGGGTTCCATTTCCAGATAACTGAAGATTTTGAGGAAGTGTCGGTGCAAAGTCGGGGGTTTGGAATTCTTGATGTGGGCTACCGCTCAAAGGTAATGAAATGGATTGTCCATGCTAGTAACCAACCACAGAGCTAGCCTTTCGTACCTTGTGTACAGGATAAGATTAAACAGCTCCGGCGTTCCATTTTGCAGGATGAGGCATGGGCTGCCGGTGGAAGCGGCGTCCTGCTGAAAACAACAAACGGGGGCAAGACCTGGGTCCGCGACAAAGCCGCTGATAACATCGCTGCGAATCTCTACGCAGTAAAGTAAGGAGACCGAAACGGCATTGTTCAGAATTCAGTTAGCTTGCCTGAAACTTTGTGTGGCCGTGTAGATCTCAATGACCGGTGATCTTTGCTGTCTGTGTCTGCAGGTTCCTTCCCGAGAGCAAAGGGTTCGTGCTTGGAAACGACGGCGTCTTGCTTCGATATGTTGGCTGAAGTGTTCAGAGTGCTGCAGTTTGGTTATGTAGTCCTTTTTGTACGTAATATGAAGGCAATATATACACGGCACCAACTGTAAAACGCTGCTGATGTGTTGCATTCTTCTGCAAAAGAGTGTGAATTCCTGTGTTTTAACTTAGTGATTGCTTCAACTTTCAACAGTTGAACAACACTACGTGCACCTGTAATATTATCTGATGTATTATGAAGCTTGTAAAGTGACCATGATTCGTCCCTTGCTGCCTCTCAAATTGATGGATGCTTGCAGCTATATATACGTAATGCGTGTGCAATGGCCGGACAATTAGCAATGCATGTACGGCTAGTGTAGAGTTGAGATTCTTTGCTAAACAACTGGTAACTTCTCTATCGTCGTTAAATTTGTATCCAGCCGATGTACAAATTCATTCCAGGTTTGTTTGGAACACGGAAAATTTCTGTAAATATGTTTTTTAAGAGAGATGATTTCAGTGGAATCATGCGTTCCAAACACAAGCGGAGGTACAGGTACCACGCGTGCCTCATGGACGACGACGTACGGCGACCCACGTGCAGGTGTTGTGGGCAACAAAATGGCCATTCCAGCGCTTCGATGCCAGTGAGGCAGTCATGTTGCTCGCTTCTCTCTAGATAACTCAAAAGTTTATTGTCCTATATTCTTCCAAGTTCCAAGAAGCATCAAACTGTACACTAGACTAGATTCTACACCAAACACTTCTTCTCCACTCGTATTTGCTCCAACTCTAGCCACCCAAAGAAATGCAAGCTTTCTTTTACCAATTTTTGGTGCTCCACATTTTGTTTATGTCGTATATTCTTTTCATTAAAAGTACCTGCATAGTTCAAATCTACAAGGTTTATTGTTTTAAAAAGTGGGCATAGGCATATCTTGGCCTCCTTTATAAAGATCAGCACAAGGCTCTCCGCTGGAATCTGAGCCACATTATATGGGTCCTTATTTCTTTACTACTTAAAAAGATAGATGCGTCTTCTGCCACCCCCTCCATGCTGACACGTGGGCACTACAGCTGCGGCGTAGCTGAATTTCTCCTACGGCAGCGGCCAGGAGAGGTTCTTCTGTGAACTTCTCATAAGGTCATATATAATAGTATAGATAGCTGCTGTCTATAGCAACTCTTCATGTCACCTGTAGACAGCACTAAAGACAGCTTATACAATGGTACAGACGACTGCTACCTTTTTAGTTGTCTTTATAGAACACACAATCCTTTAATGTTTTTCTTGTTTCTTGTGCTATAGTCGACTACAGATTGTAGATGTCATCTTTCTCTCTCTTAATTCTCTTTCATCCACGTCAGCAAAAATCCTACGTGGCAATGACTATAGACAACTAACATAAACCTATTATACATGCTCTAAGCTTTGTGAAGTATACATATGCGCCACCCGGACCATGTTTATCTCTGCATTGTTCTTAATGCTGAAATGCCATATTGATTAGTTTGGACTTATCCAGTGGGATTTGGCCCTATCAATAAGCAACGATCAGATTGGTATTTCCAGAGCACTATTTTTTTTTTGGAGTATGCTATCCTGGTGACAGATTTGACCGGAGATACGAGATCTCTACACATGAAGTTCACCCTGCTTACTATGGTGAACAAGAGAGATGATCCAGTTCCATGTTGTGCTATCCTCAGACCATTTTGTAATTTGCTCAAATCAAATATAATATTTAGCTTCGAATGGAATCTATATTTAGTGGATTTACTTGATTTATTTTAGCAATTTCTACAGCTACAATATATAATTTTCTATTGTGCATAATTCTTGGAAACAGCCAGCATATTGGATCTGTACTTTATTGGATATACTGCTTTGCTTGAGATGAAAGAGGTATCTGGTTTTTCTTGTTGCAGGAGGTTGTGATGTCAGTTCCAAATGCAAAAGGCTGGAGAATACCTATGAATTGCACATGTTGGTACTCCATAGATCGTTGGAGTTGAGTTCAAGCCAGCTGACCACTTTGTCGAGCCGGCTCTAAACCATGATCGATGGATGAAATGCCCATTGCCAGAATCAGCTTTTAATAAGGTATTCATAGTCGTGACATTACGTTGTTGTAGAACAAGCTAAGATTTTAATACACAGTCACATGGTGGATGTGTGCTCGTTTTTTTAATAAATAATCCCTTTTTAAAAAAACTCTTTTGGTCACACCACAGCCCATAGCATGGTAAATACACATTGCTACACCATCAATCTTAGCATGGGCAAACCCTGCCACTCCACTGATGGTGGTGTGACAGTGTTGTTTTCCCACGCCATTGGTTCACACTTTTTTGACCTAACGTTGGAGTTACCTCGTGGGGTGGCAGTGTTATTTGCCACGTCACAAATGGTGGCATGACCAAAATGATTAAATTTGAAAATAAAGTTAGCGATGGGTTATTAATAAAAATAAATTAAAAAGCAGGTTAAATAAAAAAAATTCATTTGTGCACATGTTGTGTGAGACCTTTTTTTCCCTAATGCCAAATATTCAATATGTCTGTTGTCAGCTGGATGATTTTTTTCAGCTCATCTTTTGACTAATGAATGAACCTTTTATGAAGTCTCTCATTTGAAATCAATATTGGAAAATTAATACAAAAGTGCTAACAACATTATTAGTGCAAGTTGGTGTTTCCGTGGCAAGCACACCTGAAATCCGCGATCAGATTGGAAATTTCATACACAACGATGAAAACTCCGGAGCGGCAGATACGAAAACAAGCCTATAAAGAAAAGGATTAATTTGGTTAGTAACATTGCGTTAGCGTGTAAATTGAAAAATAACATCCAATGTGAGGATGACAGGTGGGCCATGGGGGCCACATGTCATCCTCACACCGATGTTATTTTTCAATTCGTGATTTTTGAGTGATGCTACTAGGCAAATTGCCCCAGAAAAGTAAACAAAAAGGAAATGAGAAATGAAACGGGTTCTTTCAAAAACTGCCTTTATTACTTAGTAATATAATAACATAGTTTCGTACAATATTATTGTAACACTGAGCTATAGCCGAGTACGAGGTGGAGGCGCGCCGTGGAGACTAAGCGTGTCGATGGATGTGAGACACAGGCTGAGGCTAAGCACAGCAAGCAATGGCGGCATGAGTATGACAACGAAAACGAAGGCTTACCATAGCGACGGAGGTACAACGTAGACTAAGCACGGCATGGGGCAATCCAAAATAGCCAAGATATTATTTTTTTTATCCGTAACGAAGCAGAGTCATTTAACTAGTCTTATAGAGGAATAGGTGGGAGTAAATTAGAATCTAGAATCCACCCACGTCCAGAGGTGGTTATTTTATGACGGTGTAATCGAAATCGTTGGTAAAAAAATCCCTATAAGAAGGCTGTTAGACCATGTGGCATAGTTTAGTATATTTTAGCTGATGAATAATTGACAATGTTAGGTGCTAATATTATTTGAGGCGTGTGGTGTGTGTGGACTAATGTCGGTCAAGTTAGGAAGAACTTGTGTTGGGAAAATATGATGCTTTGGTCTTTGCATGCGCAGGGTAACTCGGAGGCGATCGTGGTCTACGGCGGTGACCGGGAGATGCTTGGTGCGAAGTCATGGTCCAGAGGGTCGAGGATGCTGGAGGAGACGACTGGGCTCGAGTTGGGGCGCGTGAAGATCAAAGATGGATGATGCGTGTTGGAGCTACGAAGGTGCGGTTCGAAGGCTACGACACATAACAATTTTTGGGTGTCCAAAATTAAAAAGCGGAGATAATTTAGAAACCTGTGTTAGAAAGGGTATTGGGCCCCTTGTTTGTTGGTATTGGATTGAATGACGTGGCCATGTGGGCCACGTTTTGGAGTCTCAGGATTATTCACGTGGAGGTTTTTAGGACCGGCGGCTGTTGGTATTTAAGGGGATGAAAACTGATTAGGTTGAGAGGCGCTTTTGTCCGTGCGTCATCTGGCAGAAGGAAGCGGCGGCTTCTAAGGCTTCGTGCGTCTTGACAAAATCTTGGTTGGAGACTTTGCTTGTATGTGTGAGACGTGCGGCTGTAGACATGTAGGTTTGCTTGTAGTAGTTTGAGTTTGAAGGATTTGTTTATTGCTGGTGGCTGCAGTTTTCTACTTCCTTTCCTTTGTGCGTGAGACGAATTGCTAGCAGCAGCTATACATGATGTGCTAGCAGTGGCTGTACATGATGTGCTAGTGTTATTTCCAGAAAATCAACGTGGGTTGTCCAAGGCGGTCACGACGCACTGTTGGAAGCGTGCGTCAGGAAGGAGTTGTGCATGGGCTTGCGACGGCCGGTGTTTTTGTCCGTGCGTCCGTAGTTTTTACGTGAGGCGAAGACACGCGCTACAGAAGGAACTTTAGAAGGTGTTCGGTGATTCATCTATAACCAACAATTGATTATTTTAATATTAAAAATCTTTCACAATCATTTACCCCTCTGATTGTTATTATCAATCCTACAAAGACCTTAGAATCCTAAATAAAAAAATACGATAACATCGCTTTCTTTGACAATTGAAAGAGAAACATGACTTTTCGCTTTTGTAAAGTAAATATTTCACCCCCTCGCAAAAGAAAGAGAGAGAGAGAGAGAGAGAGAGAGAGAGTAAATATTTCATCCCGTGACACACAGAGGAAGGGGGATTTTGCTACGCGCCCCCAGTAACAACAACCGCCATCACTGACACACACTATGACTGACACTAGTAGTAGCCCCAAATCCAAACGAACCAAGGAACGGACGAACACACGCGCGCGCCTTCCCTTTCAAGTTGGTCTTTGGAATCCTCCTCACTCGTCGTTGTCTCGGTTCATTCGATCGGAGGCGGAGCCGCGCCACCACCAACCTTGCCGCGCCACCGCCACCCCCTTCCTCGAGTAAGCCAAGCCAACTCCAAACGTTTCCTTCTGATTCGCGTCGTTTTGTTTTCTGCAATGATCAATCGTGTTTTTTTTCTGTTTAATTGATCAATTCTACGTGTCTGTATATGTATCTGTGTGTGTGTTTGTTTTTTTTAAAAAAATGCCCTTTTTAGCGCCGGCGTTTTGCGGCCCTCCAATTTTTGTGTGGCGTCTCGCTGTCCGCCCTCTAACAAATTACCAATCAGCTTGTATTTTTAGGGATTTTTTCTTCCTTCCTTTTTTTGTTTTGCTTTAGATTTTGCTTGTTGCCTTCCGCTACGCTCCGGAGCTTCCTCGATTCTGCAATCTCTCCCTTTCCAGTGATCACGAGTTCGTGAGGTTCTCTCGATTTCCCCCCAATTTCCCTAGTTTTTAAGTTCACTCTCTTGCTTCCTGATGCAGATATAATACGATTTTTTTTCTCTAACTCTCTCGCATCAATTCGGTTCTGTCCTACGATTACTGTGAAATATGTTGCGATTAGGAGCAACCAAACCAATATTCTGATTCTCGTGTGATTACGAGCAAGCTCTTACTCTACGTGGGTCTGCTCATGTTACTCCTGGAGAGTGAGGGATGTGATTACACTCTGCACAATTCTTGCTTCGTGTGCCACGTTTTGTTTTAATTGGAGATTCGGTAATGACCAGCATGATCCGTGCTTGTGTACAGTGGCCACAAGTTTTGTACTCATAAGGGATGGTGTCCTGCTATAGCCCAAGCTGTTCTGAATTGTTACAGTGGCCATGCTAAGATCACTGCTTCTAGTGGGGCTATTCTTGTTTGGTCCTCGCTCTGCGTTGGATGTACTACCATGTTTCCTTTCTTAACCTAACTTTGCTAACTACTTGATTAATTGCTAGGCAGTTTATTGTACCAGTAGTACGTAGGGAGGTCATGGTATCCAGCCTAGCAGTTTCATTATTGTTAATGTAGTAGTGCCAGCTGATGACTTGGTTTCGCTGTATTTCTCATAGTCTTTCTCCTGGTGAAGGCAGTTCTTGATGGTACTAAATCTGCTCATGTGAATGCAGGCTCTCCAAGAGATGCCCTGTGCACTTGAAGTAACTGGCAGAAGGTTAAAGAGCACATCACGTATTCAGTGTAACGGATCAGTCGATCAGAATACCGACAATAAAAATTCAAAGGTTAATAGTATTCTACTCTACATATGTGTTTTCTTGTTCACGAGGTGGATTACCGGTCTTCATTCATGGAATTTAATTTACTAACTTAGTATTTTATCTTTGCATCAATCAGGACCAACTAATACACAGACCTGTTTCTGTCTGCCCTGAGAACAGGTAATTTTCTGTTATCACATCCTTTTGTTAGCAATCATCTTCGTTGGACCAGACTAAGCTCGATATCTGATCTACTGCTCATGTAGCGCATGTATTTAGTGAAATGTGAATATTATACATCAAAGGAACAAGTCTAATAGACTAATACTATAAACTTGAAAGGAAACAACTTTGGCAGGGCTAGAACAAATGAAGAAAAAGGGGCAAGTGTCATAGCAAAAAAACTAAACAGTAGGTACAAGATACCCTTTTGTCTTGGGAATGAACCGAAGGGGAGAAGAGCCGAAGGTACTAGATGTGTATGTGTATTGCTCATGTATGAATGAGGAGAGAGTCCCCCCTTACAAGCCCATGGGGCCATATATATAGGGGGTATATAGGTACATTGTCGTGAATATACTATCAAGACCTGGTCTACATATGTACAGTATCTTCGACGGCACATCGGTATTCCTGACGACCCTAGGGTGTGGGGCACCACTTGGTGCCCTGCTACGACAGCAAGCAATAAGAAAGATGGCCCCCATTATTACGCTTACCACAATCTATATGCACCACCATGTTCATTACGATGCTTTCTCTGTATACAATTTCACCAAACACCATATCTAAACACTTTCTACCCTCAATATCCTTTTCTTTTTCCCTTTTTAGGGCAGCCATTGTGGTCCTCTCACTTGTTATTCCATCTTTCGGAAAGCTCTTGTTTACTGTCTTTTTGTGGTGTGGCAGGGACAGCACACTCGCGGTACTTTCCCTTGGGCACAATTCAGATTGGAAATTGGCATCATTTTTGTCTAACATACAAGAGGTCAACAAGACAAGCCGTTTGACATCAGGAGCTGCCGGTGCAGAGAGCCTTGAGTTATTACCCCCACAGTCAACAGTACTATATTGGTTAGGCCAGCCGAATGAAAATAACATGCACGATCACGCCGATTCTTCTAAACCACTTTCGAATGGAAGTCCACGTGGAGGAAGCACCTTAAGACAACATTGGCATAGGAAAAAGATCAAGAATTCATTGACAACATTCCCTCCCTGCCATGTGGTTTCAAATAACTCTTCCAGGCTCGTTACTGCTCCTCTGATATCTGATTCTGATGTTTTGCGTGATGATGATAAGCCCAAAAAGGAGTTCTAAAAAGAAAGGAAACAAAAAAGGAAACAGTACAGGCGAGCAACCAGCGAAAAGCTTAATTTGTCATCAGAAATCCCCTGTGAAGAGAATATTGATGCTGCTTCTCCCGTTGAGGTACTTCCGACTGATTTACTGGCTGATAAATTGTCAGAAACATCATCCTCTGCCAGCTCATTGGTTAAAGAAGCCCATTTGGGCAAAGATAATGGCGAGAACAACAATGAATATGTGGAACATGGAACTATGTTGAATTTATCTACGTTAGGAAGTGATGAGATGGATGGTTCTGAATGCACAGGTTCATCTAATGAAACAGTGGGTGAAAGATTTAGCTGCAACGGTGCCCCTTACTTGAATGATGGATCAAATACTACTGGTTCTTCAGAATTTGATGGATCCGGTTTCACTGAACATGGATATTCTTACTTGGGAGAAGAAAGCAATAGCTACCAAAAGTCATTGTGTGCCTGTGTTTATAACTCTAATGATGGAACGACAGATTCATTCTTTAACAGGTGGAACAGTGACAACAGCAGGAACTGCAGTGTCGACGTTGAGGCAAGGTTAACCATCAAAGATGAAAATAGACGTGATCGTTTGCAACATGGGCCTTCCACCAGGCTGAATAATGCGAAGAAGGCATGCCATTTGACAGGGGCCCATTTAAGTGGTACTCGTGCTGAAGATTCAAATGATTCTTTTGGCGGCAGCTCCTGTTGCTCAAAGGATGTTACTGATAGTAGTAGTCATACTGAAAGAGTTCAGTGCAGCAGTGAAGCCTGCAGCAGCAAGACTTTTCTTCCAGTTAGTTCAGGGAGGAGTAGCAGAAGATCAGGAAAAACATCTAGCTATAGTAATTTGACAGTGACTGACAGAGTAGTAGGTGCTAATAGGCACAAGCATGGTGGAAAAGACAATTCAGCTTCTGTGTGGCAGAAAGTAGAAAAACTTAACAAGCAGAACACATCTAGAGCAGGACATGTGGTTGCTTCGGCTGTTCAGGATAGGAGCGCACTAGAAGACACTAACAAGGGTGTACAGCACGATCCAACAAGACCAACGGCAAAACATAATCAGTGTAGAAAATCATGCAAACAGCATTCTCCAGATGAAACGGTTGAAATGGAGCCTGCCAAAGAAAATAATGCACCGAACTCATGTCGAACATTTTCCAGGCGCATGTACAAGAAGCAAACTCCATTTCTATACCAGCAAACAAGTTTATCTTCTAAAAAGTGTAGTTATCAGTCATCGAGGAACTACTATGCTCCTAAGAATGGTATCCCCAAGGTGCCAAAGAATCACTCGCAACAGAAAGAAGGATTGCCTATGTTGCAGCTGGTATGCGCCAAGGACACCAGTGATAGATCAATCTCAACTTCTCCTTCAGCCGATGAATTTTCTCCAACTGGAGTTGGCAGCAACAGTCCAACTGAGGGAAATGGGAGTTCACAATCTGGTGTTGAGAGAGCAGCACTAGCATCATGCAACTTGGATTCTTATTTGGTCCCACAAGCTACGTCCGAGAAACCATGCGCATTAATCATTCAAGAGGGTCCTAATTATTTATGCCTTGAAAACAAGGCCATATGCAAAGATTCGGACTCCAGAAACTTGTGCGCTGATCCTTGCGCTGCAGAAATGGAAGAAACCCAATATGTGAAGTTGACAACCGAGAATACTCAAGAATCTTGTAAGTTGTATTCTGCTGTCGGACACATGTCACAGAAGTGGGTTCCTGTTGGAAAGAAAGATATAATCCATTTAGATGTTCCAGAGACTTCTGTCGTTGAAGCATCAGTTCCAGCTAATGATATTTCTATTTCTGCTAATATAGATGTTGAAAGAACTGTTTCGGATGTTCCTGCATCCACTAACGTTGAAGACAGCAAATTAGCTACTGAGGTGACTGCTAAACCGGACTCGTCTGGACAGCTTGATTTGAAATGCCAAGCATATATTGAAACTGGGACTGATTTCAACAAGATAAGAGAAGCCGCGAGTCATGCTTACAGGGCCCAACAGAGGGTGAAAGATATCCAACTTCTCATTGGCAGGCCTCTTGCTGATTTTGAGCAATTTATTTACTCTGCTTCTCCAGTTCTGTACTGTAGCCCTTGCCCTACTGGCTGTAACTCTTATTCGCAGGAATGGATAAGAGATCGCTTGTGCTTTCATCAGACTGCAGATATCTCTCTAAGTAGCATTTGGCAGTGGTACGAAGAACCTGGCTGCTATGGCTTGGAAGTAAAGGCACGAGATCTCCATAGTTCCAAAGGCTTGTGGAATAGTCATTGTCAGTTTACTACCTACTTCGTGCCATATCTATCTGCGGTTCAATTGTTTGGGCAACCTAAGAGATCCACCATTGGAAGCATTGGTAAGGAAGCAGCCAATATGGATGCGAGATCTAAAACATCTCCATGTCTGAACTCTCTCCCAATATTAGCGAAGCTTCTTCCACAACAATCTAATCAAAGAGATAGCTCGTCTGCTTTGCATACTAAAGATGATCAACAGTTGGAAAGCGGACAGCTCATATTTGATTTTTTTGAATATGAACAACCATTTTGGCGACGACAATTATTTGACAAGTGAGTTTGATTACATGAACAAAGGCATCTGGGATTCTGGATGCTTTTTTGTTAGCGTTTTATGTTCTTGTATTTTAGTAGAATCCTTCATATCTACTTATTCTAAATATTACCATGGTGTATTGCACTACATTGTGAGAGGGTTTTAGAAATGAAGGAAAATAAATTTGCAAACAAACCTTTGCTCTGCAAAAATTGAAATAGTTCAATGCATATGACTACTTGATCCTGTATCCTTTGGTATTAAATGTGTTACATACAGTTGTGAGAGCTATATTTCTCTGATCGGCGGTTGTAATCATGAACGTGGTGCCTTATACCATTCTTCTGTTTTATTATTCCTCCATGCTATTGCGCTTTGGCCATTACCCACTACTATTGTTTTAGAATTTTAACTAGCATTTCATTCTTGTGCACTGAACTCTAGAAAAGGCATTTTGGTTCTAAGATGTTTTTCTTATTGAAAACTCATTGCAATCTTACTAGGGTAAAGGAGTTGATCGCTGGTGTGAAACCATCAAATTGCCAAATATCAGGAGACCCAAAGAGTTTGGAGCTCAAACTGCGTGATCTTCATCCTGCTTCTTGGTCTGTTATATGCTCCAGTAGTATTTGCCCCATTATCGTTTGTCACATTCTTGTTTATACATATGTAAAACTATGTGGGGATGAGCTTGTTTTCAGAACAAAGTTATCTTGAATTTCAGGTATTGTGTTGCATGGTATCCCATATATCGTATACCTGACGGGAAATTTCAGGCTGCTTTCTTGACATACCATTCTCTTGGGCACTGGATTCATCGAAGAAGCTCACCAGACCAGGCTGGTCATACTCCTATTGTTTTGCCAGTCATGGGTCTGCAGTCTTACAATGACAAGGTAAAAAGACTAATTTGTCTCCTGACACATAAGTGCTAGAATAGGAATTATTTTCTATTTTCCTTATATGTCTTTTGTATTTCTTTATCTGTATATGGCATATTCCCTTGTAATATCTCCTTGTACTCTCTATATATATTGCCCATTGGGTCTCATGAATATGCACACAATATTCATAGCATGGTATCAGAGGTAGGGTACTAACCTAGCTCATTCCGCTGGCATCCACTGTCGTCGTTTCTCTGGTATTCACTACTCCAGGCGTTCTCGTTCTTCACCAGTCTCCTCTCTTGGGATCTTGTTGACACCTACATCTGATCCTCCTGATGATGCTCCCCGTTACGTCCTTCATGACCGGACATCCCTTCGACCTCCTGATCGTCTTGGCTTAACTCCGATAGCTCACGCTCTCTCTGTCACCGAGCCTAGCTCTTATCGTGAGACTACTCCTTATTCTGAGCGGCTTCGCTATAGCAGAGGAGCTTGATGCTCTTCGACGTACGGAGACTTGGGATATTGTACCAACACCTGTGCATGCTCGCCCTATCACATGCAAGTGGGTGTATAAGATTAAGATCTGGTCTGATGGTACTATCGAGCGCTACAAGGCTCGTCTTGTAGCTCACGGTTTTCAGTAGGAGTATGGTCATAACTACGATGAGACTTTTGCCCCTGTTGCCCATCTAACTACTGTCCGCGCTCTTGTTGCGGTTGCTTCTGTTCGCCGGTGGTCTATCTCTCAGCTGGATGTTAAGAATGTCTTTCTTAATGGTGTTTTGCATGAGGAGGTCTACATGCAACCACAACCTGGGTATTCTGTTCCCGATGGGCACATCTGTCGTTTTCATCGTGCTCTTTATGGTCTCAAATAGGCTCCTCGTGCCTGGTTTGTGCGTTTTACCTCAGTGATTACCGCTGTCGATTTCACTGTCAGTTCCCGCGATCCTGCTCTTTTTGTCCATGCCTCCTCTTAGGGTAAGACAGTGCTTCTTCTATATGTTGATGATATGCTCATCACTGGTGATGATTCCTCATTCATCACATATGTGAAGAAGCATCTCAGTGAGCAGTTTCTGATGACTGATCTTGGTTCTCTTATGTACTTCCTTAAGATTGAGGTCTCTTCCACGCCTGAGGGCTACTACCTCTCCCAGCAGAAATATGTCCAGGATCTTCTTGATCGGTCTGGTCTGATTGACATTCGCACTACTGAGACTCTCATGGAGCTATCCCTTCAGCTTCGTGCCACTGATGGTGATCTTCTTGAGGATCTTACTCGATATCGCCATCTTGTTGGGAGTTTGGTGTATCTTGTGAGCACTCGTTCTGATATTGCTCATGTTGTTCATATCTTGAGTCAATTCATGGCTCGTCCTACTCATCTTCACTACAGTCACCTTCTTCGTGTTCTTCGCTACTTGCGTGGAACTATCTCTCGTCGTTTGTTTTTCCCTAGCTCCACCTCACTACAGCTTCAGGCGTACCCCGATACAACCTGGGTTAGTGATCATTCTAATCGTCGTTCTCTTTCTACTTACTGTGTTTTTCTTGACTCTTCCCTGATTGCCTAAAAGACAACGAAGCAGGCTGCAGTTTCTTGTTCGAGTGCAGAGGCTGAGTTGAGAGCTATGGTAGCAATGACAGCAGAGGTTACTTGGTTGAGATGGTTACTTGCAGATTTTGGAGTGCTTGTGATGGGACCTACGACTCTTTTGTTTAACAATACATGTGCTATCAGTATTGCCCGTGACCCAGTGAAGCATGAGCTCACCAAGTACATTGGTGTGGATGCTTCATACACTCGCTCACAGGTACAGGAGGGAGTACTTGCTTTACAGTTTGTACCCTCAGAGTTACAGATTGCCAATTTTTTCATGAAGCCACAAACTAGGGTACAACATTTGTATTTTATCTCCAAACTCAGTGTGTGTGATCCACCATAAGTCTGAGGGGGGTGTTAGAATAGGAATTCTTTTCTATTTTTCTTATATGCCTTTTCTATTTCCTTATTTGTATATGGTATATCCCCTTGTACTCTCTATATATATTGTCCATTGGTCCTCATGAATATACACACAATATTCGTAACAATAAGTATGTAACATGTTAACTGAAGATGGTTTGAGTTGGTTGCTAAGACCCCAGACCTAAATATCCTGTCTGTTCTGACATGAACTGAAGTTGCAGACCTTGACATTGCTGCTTCCTGTGGTGGATGTAGTTCGATTAAACTCCTAAGGATGTTTCTTATTGGATGGTACCTTCTTTTGGCTAAAGTTAAGATGAATCCTACTTGGTCATATTTCCCAACAGATTTCACTTGAATATCTTGTACTTTTGTAAAACTTTATTTTTCCAGGTAATGCTCTCGAAGTATTATCTATGTTATGAATAGCGCTTGTATTCAATATGAGGCCAATGGGCCAGTATATATACACAAGATACAGGTGGTGAATATGCACATAACCCCTCATAACAATGGGGAATAACACATGTAGACATATATCTCTAACACCCCCCCTCAAACTCATGGTGGATCAACAACACTGAGTTTGGAGAGGTAGAAGCCGTGTTGTGCTCGAGTCCGGGCCTTCGTGAAGAAATCGCTATCTGAAGCTCAAGGCACATATCTTGAAGGGCAATCACCGATCATGCACACAAGACCTCATGAAGGAAGCATCAACACCAATATGCTTGGTGAGCTCATGCTTCACAGGTCACGCGCAATCTTGATAGCACTGTCTTTGTCGACAAGAGAGGAGTCGGTAGTAATGTGAAACACCAAAATCCTCAAGTAACCACCGTAGCCAAGTAATCTCTGCTTTGTCAAGAGAGCCATAGCTCGCAACTCACCTCTGCGACTCGAACGGATATCTGCACTGCTTTCTTCGTCTTCCGGGCAATAAGTGAACCACCAAGAAAAACACAAGATGCAGAGATAGACCGCGATCGAGGGATCGGCGCCCAAGTAGCATCCGAATAAGCTGAAGTCAGAACGAGCCGGAGCGTGGAAAGAAGAGACGGCGAGATAGTCCCACGAAGGTATCGCAGAACTCAAGAAGGTGGTCAGAGTGAACTGAGTGGGAGCAGTAAACGAATCGACTCGAATGTGAACTGGATAAGTGATATCCGGACGAGTAATGAAAAAGGTAGACAAGACTCCCAACAAGATGACGATAGCGAGTCGGATCGTAAAGAGGCTCGCCATCGAGGGTCGGAGGTGAACATTGAGCTCCATGGGAGTCTCAACAAGACTGTTGATCGATGAGGGAGGCGCGATCAAGAAGATCTGAATATACTTCTCTTGGGACATAAAGAAACCATCTCGAGTGGAAGTAACCTCAATCCCAAGGAAGTAACGAAGAGGACCAAGATCCGACATAAGGAATCGCTTTCACTAAGACGAGCCTTGACAAAAGCAATGTACTCAGAGTCATCTCCGGTAACGATCATATCATCAACATACAGAAGAAGAAGAGTCCGACCACGAGACGAAGTGTGGACAAAGAGCGCAGGATCATGATCACTCATTTGAAAAGCCGGCGGAAGTGACCACGAGAGAGAAGCGCCAAACCAAGCACGAGGGGCTTGCTTAAGGCCATAGAGAGAGCGGCGAAGGCGGATGCACCATGCCCTCAGAATGAATACCCGGTGGTGGATGCATGTAGATCTCCTCACGCAACTCGCCATTAAGAAAGGTATTCTTGACATCAAGTCGAGAATGCAGACCGATGGCGAACAGACGCCACCGAAAGAAGAGCGCGACAAGGGTCATGTGGGCCACAGAACAAAAGTCTCGTCAGAAGTCACGACCATGCTCTCGCCGAAGCCACGAGCAACAAGACGCGCTTATAGCGCCAAGAGAGCCATCGAGCGAGTCTTAATCTTATAGACCCACTTACATGTGATGGGACGAGAGTGAGATGGAAAAGGAACAAGATCCCAAGTACCAAGACGCCGAGGGCAAGAATCTCCTCGGCCATGGCATGCCGCCACTCAGATGAGTAACAAAGATCCCTGAGGAGGCGAGCTCACGAGTAGTCAGCGCCAAAGAAAGGCAAAAGCGGCAGGGGCGAATCGATGGCGATCGCGGAGAGCGTGGCGAGGAGAAGACGGCTATCGGGGAAGATGAAGCATCTAAGAAGATGAATCATCGATGAAGAGGCTCATCTGGAAGATCCTCAATACGAGGTCGACGAGTGTAGTGGGGGGAGCCTGAGGAGCCGCAGGAGAAGAAGCAGGCGGCGACAATGGCGGAGAGGCCACAGGGAAATATGTGGAGACTCAGTGGGACGGGTGGACGAGGGCAAGACAGAGATAGGTGTATCTGGAAAGGTCAAAAAAGACAGAGACTCCACAGAGGAAGCCGAAGGAGAGACAGGACGTGGGTAGAAGGGACGAGACTCGTCGAAAGTCACATCCCGAGAAATCCGCGATCCGTCGACCAACAGATCCCAAAGACCGATAGCCCTTGTGCTCTAAGATCAGATCCCGTAAAGACACACTCAACAGATCGAAAGGCGGTTTGGTGCGTTCTCGAGGGCGAGGAGAACGTAGCAAACGCAGCCAAACAGATGAAGGCCAGAGTAGTCAGGAAGGAGACCACAGAGACGCTCAACAGAATTGCGCTCAAGAGCGTAAGAAGACCGGATGTTGACGAGATAGGTGGCGATGGAAACGACCTCGGCCCAAAAGTGAGGTGGAATAGAGCGGCAATCATCGTGGCACGAGCCGACTCAAGAAGGTGACGATGCTTGCGCTCAGCAACACCATTCTGAGCATGAGCACCAGGACAAGAGAACTGAGCGAGAGTGCCCTGCTCAGCAAGGAAGCTGCGCAGGTGATGAGAGAGGTACTCGCCAGCAGAGTCAGCAAGAAAGACACGAATAGGAGTGGAGAACTGTGTGCGAACCATAGTGGCAAACTGTTTATAGATAGACAAGGCCTCACTACGAGAAGACATGAAATATATCCAAGTGTGGCGAGAGAAATCATCTATAAATATGATATAGTATTGATGACCCTTTTCAAACAAAGGGAGCCGGACCCCAAACATCGAATGAACAAGATCAAAAGGACGCCGAGACACCGACTCACTATGAGGATAAGGAAGTCAATCTGCTTTGCCTAACTTACACTACGACAATTTAAAGATACGTCTCTGAGACAGATCCCGAAGACCACGACGAACTAAAGACGACGAGCAGAGATCCACACAGATGGCCAAGACGGTGATGCCATTCTTTGAAAGAGCCGGTGACGAGTGGCGAAGCGAGAGACTGGCAATGACGGTGGCGGCGGAAGGAAGGTGAAGCTATCAAGCTCCCAAAGACGCCGTGAGTCAAGGCGCCGAGGGCCGAACCAACCGAGCTCCGTGTGGCGGTCCTGAACACAACAAGAGTCGAGTCGAGAATGATTCGACAACCAAGATCGAGACCGCCCCGCAGAAAAGAAGTCAGATGGTAAGGCGAGGAACATGAGCAACAGAGGGAACATGAAAAGATGAGTTGCTAAGAGGTCCTCGACCGAGAGACAAAGAGAGGTACCATCGGCAGAAGAACACCGGCAGGAGAATCAAGGGGTGTAATGAAGGATGAGTAGAAGAATCGAGTCATGTGAAAAGATGCTCGTAATCAAGAATCCACGGGAGGTGCCGGATCGTGGAGGTGGTGGTTTCGCAGCGTTCAAGAGTCGATGCGTAACCGCAGAACTCGAAGTAGCAAGCAAGCGTCGAAGTCGCTATCTCTCGCTTTCGAGAGAAACTGGCAAGGAGTCGATCAGACGTCGATGTAGACGCGATCAGCGGTGCTAGTAGAAGAACGACGTGAAAGATGCCGCCGCTTATAGCACCGGGACTCAATGTGGCCGACCTTGTCGCAGAGAGGAAGCGATGAGGGCGCCACCGCCAGACGGAGGGCAACCACCACCACCGTGGCGCCGGGAGGAGGTAGTGTCTTCAAGCGTGGAGTAGCACCACGCAGCGTAACGGAAGCCATCGGTGGCGGCGGGCCGACGCGGTATGGCGACCAAGGCAACGGTTCAACAGCGGCGCCGACGGCGGCGGTTAGATCGACGTTTTTGATTTTTTTGATTTTTTTAACTCACCGAGTTGGGCGGCTCAAGATAAGTTTAAACGGCCCAGCCTCTAACTCACCACCACCTTGTTAGGGTTTCCCGCCAAGGAGAGGCGGCGACGGCGCGAATCGGCGGCGGGATGGCTCCAATGGCGTCGGCGACCTCCAGCGGCGGGCCGAGTCAGCAGCGCGAGTCGCCGGACCGAGGCGAGGGCGACGTGGAGTCGCCGGACCGAGACGCCCCAAGTCTTTAGGCGGCGGCGGCCTCTGGCGGCGACCGCCCCACGCGCGGCGAATCCGGCGCAAGATCCATGATGGCGGGAGGAGGCCGGCGTCTTGGCGGCGTGGAACGGACCGGGAGGCGCGTCCGCCCGGATCCGGCGAGGAGGCGGCGGCGGAGGAACGGACCGGGAGACACGGCGGCTCCGGATCCGACGGGTGTCGGACGAGGCGCGGCGGCTCGGATCCGGCGAGGAGCGACCGGAGGCGCGCGGCCAGTAGCGGCGGCGCCCACGCAATGCAAGCGAGGGCAAGCAGCGTGATGGCGAGCGGCAATGGCAACGGGAGTTGGGCTCGGTTGAGACCGAGGCGACGGTGGTGGAGGCGATGCCAAGCAAGGCGCGCCGAGTCCGGGTCCGGACGTCAAACGAAGTCGGGCGGCGGCGGCTCGACAAACCCTAGGTAGGCTCTGATACCATGTTATGAATAGCGCTTGTATTCAATATGAGGCCAATGGGCCAGTATATAAACACAAGATACAGGTGGTGAATATGCACATAACCCCTCATAACAATGGGGAATAACACATGTAGACATATATCTCTAACAATCTAGACTGAAACTTCGAGCATTGGCGTATATAGTCTGGTCAAGTGCATGTTTTTAAGTGACTAGCATATATACTTTCTCACCTACGTGCTCTGATGCTTGCTTCTCTAGATTGCACCCATGCACCTTTGTTTGTTCTTTTGGAAACGGTATATGTGCCTGTTCATCCAGCAACTCTTACATCTTACTCTTGTTCTCCTAATGCAGGGGGAGTGGTGGTTTCAGATGAGCAGATCCGATTCTGAAGATGCCGAGTCAGCAGAGTCCGCGTCGAATCAACCATCTCAGGTTCTGAGAGAGAGATTGTCCACACTGAACCAAGCCGCAGCGGTGATGGCGAGGGCTAACGTGCTGAAGAACAAGCAGATGTGTAGAAACAGGCATCCAGATTACGAGTTCTTCCTTTCCCGGTACCGGTAGAGGCGCGCGCTGCTTCAGATCATGGTGCCTCAGCAGCCTCTTTCCTGAAACTAAAGCCATACGTGCTGGCTAACCCGTGCCATCTGCATCTGATCCCTTCCTCTCTCTCTTTTTCCCCTCCCTGCCATACTGTAACCTTTGTTATCCTGTATATTATGTGTGGAAATGCTGCTCAACTGACACCACAGTTGGCTCATTAGGCGGAGGTGTGACCTTTTAGCTGATGTGTGTATACATAACAATGCTAGCTGGTGCTGTTTACAGAGTGTTACTATCTATACAGTGTGGCACTCTCTCTGATCACGGGGTGTTGCTGTTGCCGACCTTTCGTTTGTTTATTTGCACTGCCATTGCAGATTAGATCAGCAACAGGGTACAGGTAGGAAGCAGAGATTCTTTATTGTTTGAGATCTAGGAAGTCGGCATCTATCTGCTGACAGACACACACTAGCTCACGCAAATTCCAAGAAAAGAAACTGTGCTAGCTCTTGCAATATCTAGGATGGATCTCATGGGCACTTGAGCTTGCTGGGGTGCGGGTTGACCGTGGTGTCGTAGCAGGGGCAGAGGTGGCGGGTGTCCTGGCCGGTGCCCGGCGGCACGCAGTTGCAGCAGACGTTGCACATCTCGTTCTTCCAGTTGTTGCCGCACAGCCCCCAGCACGTCCTGCCGCAGTCTGCAGCAGCAGTGGATCGAGTGATCGAGCAGCTAGCTAGAAACAACAAATTTCTTCGCGAACGCAATGCATAGTGCTCTAATCAGTACCTAGTTTTCGCGCCTGAAGCAGGGATTTCATCCTCGTCTTGTGCTGCATCATCACCTGTAGAGCTAGAGATCTGGCACGGCATATACCAATTCATGGAGTGTACCCCTTAATTTCTCCTCTTCTTCTTCTTCTTCTTCTTCCTCCTACGCTCTTGAAGAGTTTTAACCAGCCAGCAACCAGTGATAGAGAGGCTGGCTGGATGCTTGCCATCTTGCATGAGCACATGCACTGACTCACGTATCTGTGTGGGGGATGGGGATGCATTCGGAGTTGCAGATGCGCTGCACAGCAGAGGCCGGACGGACGAGCTGTTCTGTGTCACCGTGCCGCTCACATGCATTGTCTCTCTTTTTTGCTCTCCCGTGATCACTCACATATTCACAGCACTGCAAGAAGCATTATTACTAGCAACTAGCAAGGACGCTCGATTTTGGTCCCATGATCACTTGTCATACCCTGTTTAATCTGTGTGCAGTTTTCCCCCATTTTTCCCGGTAGATCCTGTGCCGCTCACATGCAATCCTGAGTTCTTGACCAAGGAAGTGGAAGCAAGCAACGGGTTGATGTGACAAGGACAGAAAATGCAAATAAAAGACGCATTAAATTCTTCCAAGTGAAGAATAGAATGAACAGACATGCTTCTTCATGATCCATCAGAAACAGCCGCTCCAATTGAATAGGCTACGTAGTAGTAGTACACTACAGCCCAGACGGCTGGGGAAACAGCTAGAGTAATCACCGCGAAACATTCTGATTTGAGTCTAATACCACATAAATATAATAATCCTGATTAAGTTCAGCAATTTGATAAATAAGAAAGGGCAAAGTACCGAGTACCAACCACAATGAGAGGACAGAGTGCTACAGACACTACACATCAAGTTCTAAGCAAAAGGATAGTTCAGATGAACATCTCATTCAGACTGGGAAACGCCCCCGAAAAATCTAAATCAGAAACGGTTGATGAAACTACGCCTCATCAGCGTAGGCCGGCTCGAGGATGGCGGCCTCAGCCTCCTGCACCTCCTTCTCGGTCTTCCTTCCCTTCTTGGACTTGTAGTACACGCTCATGAAGGTCCCGACGGCACCATACTTGCGGCGGCAATGCTCGTAGTGAGAAGCATCAAACATCCTCCAGAAGTCCTTCTCACTGAGCTCAGAGACGGCGTACTGCGGCTGGTAGCTGTGGTTCTCAATCAGCCACTGCTCCAACCTGTGGACTGCTTCGGCACCGTTGAACTCCTCGCCCCTCAGGACGGCAGCAGGGGCGTAGTACACACCGACATCAGTGAACATCTGAGCGTAGCTGGTGTCGCCTTGCCTGTGGTGGTGCTCAAATCCTGGCTCCGGGTACACCATGGTCTTCACAGGGAGCTTGTAGAGCCGGTGCGGGCACAGCCACAGCGGATACACCTAACATGACAGACTGTTAGTGAACACTCACTGTGAGCAGCAGCAGGTTGCGCTCCACAACAGTAGTTGGTATAGGCACATTAATAAGTAACTAGACTTAATCTTAATCATGTATATCATGCCCCAAGATATCCGTGATGGATTGTACTTGCAAGCATAACATGTTATCACTTATCACACAGCGAATTCCGAGCTAAAAGCACTACACATCTGTAACACCACATAGCAGACTAAATGCATACTTGAACAGTAGTAAATGGCCCAAAGAGAAACGTATACCTCCTATATCATGCCCCAAGATATCCGTGATGGATTGTACTTGCAAGCATAACATGTTATCACTTATCACACAGCGAATTCCGAGCTAAAAGCACTACACATCTGTAACACCACATAGCAGACTAAATGCATACTTGAACAGTAGTAAATGGCCCAAAGAGAAAAATACCTCCATTTCCCGGTGAACAAACTCAAGCGCTTCTCCAACTTTGTACAAGGGCACCAGCATGTCTTGAATCACATGGTTATCATGGTAGTAGTTCCTGATAGATTCCCCCTGGGTGGCCTTGAGCAGGGACACCTTTGGTGGCATCAGCCAGCCTAGGAGGAACCTGAACCAGAATTGGTCACCGAACGGTAAGATCAGCTTCCCTTCCCAGTATAAGCACCGGGTGTGACGGTGGTAGTACTGTCTTGTTGGAATGTACTCCACAAATTCACCCCTCTTGAGTGCTGTCTGAGCATGCTGGTAAAACCAAGGTTTGAACCACCACCCAACACTGTTGATCTTGTTGTCCTTCTTCTTCGCCTCTTCTTTGGAAGCATAAACACCAGTCATCATGACACCCTCAGTTGTTGTATACACCATTCCTTCAACAAAGTCAGGGACCTTTGCAGGGTCACCATCTCTTGGTGCACAAGAATCAGCATAAGCTTGTGCCATCTCCTTCAGTGTCCCCTTAACTGGAGTATATGTGAGCCTCATGTATTCCTTAATGGGAATGAGTTTGATCTCAGCTGAAACAAGAAACCCAAGTGTTCCCTGGGACCAGGGAATGCCATAGAAAAGGTCTGAGTACTCGTTATCCTTAGTGGCTCTAACAACTCGACCATCTGCAAGAACAACCTCCATTGCAACTACTGTGTCAGAGAACAGGCCATAGAGGTGAGAGCTTCCTTCAATTCCATAACCATTGATCAGACCACCAACAGTAAGGTCATCAAGTTCAGCAACCACTGCAAGGGCAAGATTCATTGGACAGGTAGCTCTGGTAATCTGACCCATGTTGACAAGAGGTTCAACCTTGGCAATCATTCTCTCTTTGTCGATCTCAATAATGTTCCTGAAGGCGGAAAGGTCAACCTCAAAATGCCTGGCGCGCTTGTAGTCTACATTGCGCATGCCAACAGCAATCCAGGGCTTCCTAGCTGTGCAAACAAGACCATCCTTCTTTGGGTTCCTCTGCTTGAGCCGCTTCACAACTTTTTGCACATTGTCGTCATGTTCCTTCTGGCGGCGCTTCTCTGATTTCATGGCAGACCACACATCGCCCAGATAGATATTGAAGTATATCAGAGTGGAAATTGGAAGGACCACGAAAATCACGACAATCCATCTTAACTGTACCAAGTAGTCCACCAAAACTTTCTTCCTCTTCGGGCGAACCAGGGGTTCCTGAAGATCCGGCATGGCTGGAGGCTGACCCTGAAAGGAAAACAGTTGAAAAGAGCAAAAAGTGGAGTTAGTTGAGTAGCAATGTTAATCAGTAACAGTGAAACATATCATGAAAAGATTCTATATGATAAATGCGGAGAACAACAAAAGCTACAGAGTTATCATGACTGCCAAGACATATCTTCATCAATAGCTGCATCGATAAAGCTAGTAAGCTACATCCATCTCACTTTCGTTTTACCATATAATGTTAAAGCAAGCAAGTAAAAATGATGTAGTAATAGACCTTAACATGACCTATCAAGGGACAACAGGACACTCATATGCCGCGGTTAAGCCTTTGACAATCAGTAAATCCATGTGAAGTATATGTAGGACTACAAGTAATTTCTAAGACAGCTGCTTCAACACTGCCTAGTATTCACATCTAGGAATACCACCTTGCATTATCATGAAAAATCATAACAGAAACAAAGTGGACAGAAAAGAGTTGATTTGGCCGGGTGGCGTCGATGTGATGTAGCATGCATGTAGTGTGGCTGTTAAAAGAAAACACACATTGCACGGGATAAGATGGTCTGAGTGTAACTAGTAATCGAAAGGAAGCTCAATGGAACTTTGGTAAGAAAAATATGAACCTCGATTCAGACAGATGAGCAGTTAATACAGATCCCAGAAAAATAGACAGTGTGTTGTGCTATTTTTAATCCTAGATCCACTGGACCAACCTCTGATAAACTTGTATAGTTGCGATATTTTTTCACTTAAAAGAAATCCAGAAAGAGCATCTGGGCAAAGCTAGCCACCAGATCCTTTTCCCGTGGGAACCAGAACTCATGCGCGTGGCGTGAGCACTATGTAGGGCACAACTATGGCAGGCAGGCGAGGCGATCTGTAGGAACATGTTTTGACCCATAAATAGAGCAGATCTGAGTCGTGTAGCCATGTAATTGAGTTAGCATAAAAAAGAAAGATCCAAGGCTTCTCAGATCCAGCAATTATTGATGGGCCATCTCAATCGAAAAACCCTACCCAGTTGCACTGCTCTCCTAAGAGGAATAGTACTAATATGTTATTGGGTCCCAAGTTGGTGACTCCCTTCAAGAATGTAGGAAGCAATTTAACAGCAACAAAAAAAAAAGGTACATGTTTTCTATGATTTGCGCCTTGCTTAACAGAGTTACCTAGTACCAAAAAGATCTCTTTTTTTGTTGAATACTACAACTTCCTCTCAGAAAAGATGATCCTTATGGACAAGCTTGTTGTAACAACAGCATGCAAAGCTTGAACAATCCATCCATGATCTATCATGTCATGTGCTAGGAAAACCGGAGAAGGGGAAATCTGAAC
This sequence comes from Phyllostachys edulis, assembly GCA_036346405.1. NCBI lineage: Eukaryota > Viridiplantae > Streptophyta > Magnoliopsida > Poales > Poaceae > Phyllostachys > Phyllostachys edulis. Next base: position 80,522,973 of record CM070556.1, on the reverse strand, counting down.
ACAACACCTAGTAGTATGGTACCAGAAAAAGATGGAGGGTTTCTACTTTGTAGCGAAAGGCATATCTCCCCCCTTTTCATCAGTGACCCTGCTGCCCATAAATGCCTACCCCTTTTCAAGCAGAGAGATTTAGCACTATCGGGATGCTACATGCCCAGGAAAACATCTTCAGGGCAGGCCAGACCGGGAGGGGGAATCATCAGATCGAGGAAGAAGAAGAAGAGAGGAGGAGAGGCATGCTGGTGTTGTTACCGTACCTGGCTAGTCCGATCTCTAATCCAGAGCAGTCCAGGAGCAAAGCGCAGCCGCAAAAGGCTGGGTGGGGGTTTTAAAGCAGAAATGCGACAGTAGAGTGCAGGGAGACGACGGCCGGGTTTATGCCCCTTTGCAGATGCCACCTCGACAGTATCTGCATTCGCCGACTTTCTCACAAATAAGATTAATTTGGTATTGACTCTGATACCTCTTCTTATACGTAGTAACTCCAAATCGGATCAGAGTTTGTGAGAAACGTCACGAGCGTGCACGGTATCAAGAACGAAATAGATAAATCTCGTAGAGAGAACCAAATAATGACGATAAAATAATCACAACTGAAGAAAAAGATTTGACGAAGCCGACCACACATTTCTGAAGAAAACACGCTGCGTACATAGCTATACATACACCCTGCATATCTAAATTTAACTCTATTTGTTCTCCATTACATGTACAAAATTTGTGTCATTGGTACCAATGAAACAAGCGTGCATATCAGAGTCAATACCAAATTAATCTTATTTCCCAGTTAGACTCTTCTCTAAAATTCTTTCTTTACAGCTTACTTACTATATATACAGCTACCTTACTTACTTAGCATACATTTGTTTGCAGCGTTCAGGACTCATATGCACTGTTACTATCGCACGCTTAAGTCCTGGCCAAACATGGTTCTTTTTCTCATGCAATAAATGTAGCAAGAAATCTGTGCCGTTCGCTACTTCGTACAGATGCTCTTCGTGTCCATGCATATCTGCTAAACCAAGGTACTCTTCTCGTTCTACTCACGTAGATACTACATATTTGCTCACAAATATTCTTCCTTCAATCTACTCTACCTTATCTTCCTTTTTTCTGTATAACTACCTTAGTAACTACAGATAACTTGTACTTTCTAATTTGTTGTAATATATTTTGTTCCTGAAATGTCTAACACAGTGTAACATCCTGATTTTCCGAGTCCCTTTTAAAATTGTAAAACAAAATAAAACTATTTTTGTTTTGATGAGAATTCATAGTTGGTTCGTTGGAGAGGTTTAAGTTTCATGTTGTCACCCTTCTGTATGTTGGCCAGTTCTCCCCTCAGTCTCTCTTTTGTGTTATGTTCGGTTTAGACCTTTTCTATGGCCTGGACCTTCCCAGTGGTCCTTGAAGTTGGACCTCCGCTGGGGGTTCAGACCTTTTCTCAATTGGACGTGCCTTTATGTCCAGACCCTTCTCTCTGAGCTAGATCTCTTTGGATCTCTTTGTTGGTTCGAATCTCTTTGGTTCAGACCTCCTCCTTAGGTCCAGACCTCCTCTTGGTTAAGGCGTGCCTATATGTTTAGGCCTCCTTTCGACTTCGGGTCCTTTGGACCTCCCCATCCATTGGACCTCCTTGCTTAACCTAGGAACTCCTGACCTCCAAAGATCTCCTCCCGAACCTCTAAGACCTCCTTGAGCCCGTGGAACCACCCTTCGTGAGGGCCTAGCTGATAGGACCTCCCCGTCGGTGAGATCCTACCAGTCAGGACCTCCTTTTTGTAAGGATGCCCTCAGCCAGGACCTCCCTTGATGGGATCCTGGTTGTTAGAACCTCTTGTCGCGTAGACCTCCTCCATGTGTGTCTGGGCCTCCCCATGCCCAGACCTCCTCTTTGAACATCTGGACCGTTAAGACCTCCCCCTGGAGATCTTAACCGTCCAGACCTCCCTTCGTTGGCAGACCTGATCGTTAGGACCTCCTCTCGGAGATCCTAACCGTTCAGACCTCTCGTCTGGATTTGATCCTACAGCTCTAGACCTCCCTAGCGGGTGAGGTTCCCCTCTTACCACTCGGACCTCCCCGTTAGCACTCAATCATGGCCGTTGGACCTCCTCTTTGGAGATCCAACTGTCAGGACCTCCCCCTTTGACCCAACTGTCTCTAGATTTGACTAGTCCCACCTGCCAGGCTTACCTATTTTATGTTTCCCGCTACACTAGTACCATGAGCATTTAATGCATGTATTGTCGATTAAATGCAAACCAAACAAGTGGTCGTTTCTATTGTATGGGGTCATTCTGGGGCACTATTGGTGTCCTTTCTAGTCTCCTTCCGTAACAGTACACTATGTCCTTTATTATTTTTCTTTGACACTCCCGTACCTTTTGCCCATCTCACATGCTCACCAAATCATGTACGCATTGAGTGGTCTTTTCACTTTCTTTGACTATAACTAGCCCCGGGAGCCCTCCATTGCCACCTTTTTCACACACTCGGCACTTTGGCTCACACTCAGTGGCTTCCTGGTGAGTCCTTGCTGCCAAGAACATCGCCAAGAGCACCTTCCCTCATCACTTTTCACCATTGGAAGCTCGATAGGAGCTTGGGCTTGACCTCAACCGCCCAGATTGCCTTCGACCTCCCCTTCAACTCGTCATCTCTCCCTTATTGCTGGTAAGCCTCCTTGCGTTTGATCTGTTCTTGCCCTGATCGCCACCATAAGAGGTTATGTCCCTTTCAGGACCTCTTCTTCTGGATTCTCGGTGGAACTCTATGGTTTTTGCGTGAAGATCACCTCTCTGGATCCTGCGCACTCATCATCATCGTGGTCTTTGGCGCAGGTCATCCCTCGGGTCTTTTGCGAAGACCTTCCTCATTGGACCTCTTCCCAGTAAGTTGGGACCTCTCCCAAAGAACCTATTTTGAGTATGAGATGTTTCTGTTGGTTGAGTTTTGGAGTTTCTTTTGAAGTTCTTTTGGCTCTTTATTTGGAATTTGGTTTGAGTTGTCTCCTTTTCTCCCGTATAGATCGTGAGGACACTGAGGAGCGCGATTGCACTGAAGAAGAAGACTCTCAAGACAGTGAGCAAGGCAAGTCATGCTCTTGAACATATTGCACCCATTATTTCAATCTATTTATGTTCTGTTTCAAAGGATAATGCATGCATATTTCTATCAAGATATTTTAACACCTATCTTTAAACACATAGCTATGCCTAATTCCTTCATATGGCCAACTTGACATTGAACCCAATCTGTTGTCACCTTAGACAAAACCTGGATTGTACATTAGTGTGAACCAGGAGCAATTGTGAAACCATATGCTTAGTCTTGCTTAGACCAAAAGTACTTGGTTTGGGAAAATCTTTACCTTCATGACCAACTATTGTTTAAAATGTTTTGACCATGGCATGGGGATGTCATGGGGGTATGAAAATATTGCTAGGGAAGCAAAGAAAATGGAAATTGATTAAGACTTGGGCGAATTGGTTTGCTTGGTTGGTGCAAGGTTTATGCACGGACTCTATCCTGGCTAAGGTGGAGGTCCATGGGTTTGTGTTTGTCGCCCAAGTCAGTTGAGGACCGGTCTTTGAGCCGCCAATGCTAGGCCTATGATGGGCTATGCCAAAACCGTACAACCACGTGTCTCCAGTATGGGGTGTGGGACCTAGCTAAGTCATTTGCAGAACTTCCACCGCAGCTTGATCCAATTGGAGGAGTGGGAGGTATTCTATGGCCAAAATGGTCTTTTATGACCTATGTTCCCACTTGGTGCAAGAGGGGCCCAGATCTCTGAGTCAATCCAAAGGAGGCGAAACCTTAGCAAGGAGAGGCGTGGTGGGACAATGCATTTCAAAGGCTTTGTCATGAACTCTAGACCTCTTACCTTTGGTAGTGAGAGGTGGCATCGACGGATCTTGGGATAAACTAGAGGATCTGTCATGTGGGTAAAGTGCACATCCTCGATCGAGTGTAAATCTATTGAATAGCCGTGTCCGCGGTCATGGACATCTTGGCGTGCCACTCGAGTTAGATGTTGAATTTGGGTTTCTAAAATGTTTAATAAACTGTTTTGGGATTTCTATCCCATGGGCTTTGGGCAGGGAGCCTTGTGACAGGAGGGTATCCTTCACCAACTTGTTGATGAATGCTATCCAACTGAAAATCAAGTTTGAAAAATGAATTTTAGCTATTAAAAATCTGCCTTGAAACTTAATATTTGTAATTGAAAGAAACTTGGCTTTATGCAAATCGACCCTATTATGCCTTCTTTTGTATATCCATATATGCATGTCATTTTGTTATTCCACGGGTGTGAGTTGCGAGCACAGTGGTAGTGCTCACTCTTGCTCAATGCAAATTTTATCAGGAGAAGACAATAGCAGTGAAGAAGAGGACCAGGACGTGTAGGTTGTGCCCTCCAGCCATTTTGACTGTGGTATGGTGGATGGACGTCTGTTTCCGCTCTTTTGTAAGCTTGCTTTTGGCCCAAGGCCACCTTTTGTAAACAACTCCTTTGTTATGTTGTAAATAAAGATATGTCGTGGATGTTACCATTCTTGTATGCTGTGAAGAGCTAGCTTGAGATCCTTGGGACTAGCTCAGTTCACACTGGGGATTATGGGGCGATCTCTTAGGTCCCACGACCTCCTCAGGTCAGGTCCTTTGATCTCTCCTGAGCGGGCCATGGCAGCAGGGACCTCCCCAGCGATTCCCGCTTCCCTCGGTGGTACCCTCGAGTGGTCCTGCGGGAGACTCGATTGGTACCCTGGGGGCAGATCCTACCCGAGCCTCGGGAGGTGCTACCGGACCTCCTGGGAGGTCCTAAGGGACGTCCTAGGAGATCCTGGGAGGACCTCTCGGGTGCCCTAGGGTTGGGTCGCCACACACAGTAGTACACAATCTAATATATAACTCACACTTATCCTATTTTCTTTGTTATGCTTCTAGATTCATACTCATATTTTTCTCTCCATAATTAGCAATATTAATTGCCTTTATTATCATTGTGTTAGGTTCTGCTAATGTTACTCCGCTCATATACCGGCTACACATCATCGTCTATATACTTAGAGATTCCACTTCGATCATCCTGCTATACACTATCCTCTTTATATAGCTACTATACGTTACAATATCTACGCTGATTTAGTGTACGTTGCTATATCATGTACCAGGTATACATGTATATTGTACTTTACCCTCTCTATGTTTGCATCATTCCTATCTACAGTCCGATACAAGTATTTACCACTTCACATACTCTATCTATCCTCCCTATTTTCTTACATAACTATCTACGTATTTGCAGAGCCTCTATAACTTAAGTATCATTCTTATGTATTATACGTCTAATATATCTACAAGTCCACTGTATACTATATTATGTGCCTTATCTTTGTCTTGCAGATTTATAGATCTGTTGTAGTTCTACCATCATTACGATGTTATATAGCTTATTGTTATTTGTCTTATCCTTATCTTCGATACTTTACCTTACTCAACTCATTTAACACGTATATACCTATATATCTCTAACGACACTACATTCTTTCAATATCGTCACAGCAAAACACGCTGCGTACATAGCTATACATACACCGTGCATATCTAAATTTAACTATATTTGTTCTCCATTACAAGTACAAAATTTGTGTCATTGGTACCGATGGAACATCTGAGGCTGAATTCATCTTATTCGGAGACATTGGACAACGTGTTGTTGGCAAACCAGTCGGTGCAGTGCTTAGATCGAACCAAGGAAGTGAAAATATACCCCCAGCCATTGCTCAGATTGTATCTCAGAAGTTTACTTGGTATTGCAGCATAACAGAGAGAAGCTTCCATGGCCCAAATAAAACTTATCAAGTCAACCGTGTCATCACTGCGCTTGGAAGACAGACTTCTATTCCATGTCTCAGCGATTCGGTACATACCACACCATACTCACTACAGCCTACTACTTCCTCTGTCAGAATCATAGCTTAAGCTACTATCTTTTATTATACTGTCCCATCTCCACGACTGCCTATTGCTGATAACATCATTATTGCACATCCCAGTTGTGACTACTAACCATTGTATTTACTTATTTTATTCTAACGATTCATTCTACTATACAAAACTATACATGCTTAATTTATTAATATATAACATGTTTCTTAATATTGCCTACATTACACCAAAACATACACAATGCATAACATATCATACTGTACCGTTAGCAGTACTTACACAATTTTTTTTCCACAGACACATACTATAATTGTTTCCCATACTTGGCATAGCTACGCTTGCATACCTTCCTAAACATTACGTACATTTCTATTGTTTCTAACAATTATTTGTATTCTACATCTATAGGTGTCAGCCAGCACACCACCTTCTCCGTATCAATTGTCTATTACTGGGTAGGTAAAAACATCTGTTATATTTACCGATCGCTCATCCACTGTTTTTCCACTCGACAATCTTATGTTTCTATACATGTACATAACATTGTTTTTCCCCCGCCCAACACCAGGTCAACAAAAATACCCCCGCTGATTTCCACTACTCAAAAGAGACTTTTTCAACAATCTACTTCTACAGATCACGTAACTCATAATATCTGACTCTTACGTTTCCTTAACAAATCGGTCTATACATATTGATTTACAATTTACATGAAAATATTTACATACAGCTTCATTGCTACGTATACACGTTGAACATCGCCAAACCAAAAGTCCCCACCACACCAACGAACTACTCTCTCTTCAGCCTCCGGAAAAAAGAACCCGAATAATGTAAGTCCTCAACAATAGAGAACAAACCTAAAAATTGTTCCGCATTATCATTCTTATCTCCTTACATCTTTACTAATTTCTGTATCGCTATCTTCTTCACATCATTTTCTTCTTTCACATTTCTTATTTCAGCACAATCCTCCCCTGTTAATATAAAGTTGCACTATATTATTTGCCATTCTTTGATAACTATAGAAAATACACTCACTATACAAAAAACACCAGCTTACCAACTTATTACGATATCTACTAAACTAGATTCGCTACACCTATCGACACAGCATATACATTACACATAGTGCTCGTCACCTTGTATATATTGCAGCTGGAGAAATATATTGATTCTTTTCATCTTTCCAGTTCTTACTCCTACTGGCTTTTATAAGCACATATTTTGTCTTACTAACGGCATTGTGCATACAGAATGCATTCTGCAATCTATTTCTTTGCTTTGTAGTTTCTACAAGGTCTTTAAACACAATTCCTTTATCACATAGGATTTGTTGATACCAAACTATTTTTTTTTCATTCTTGAAGTATGTTGGTTTCAGCAAAGAGAATGATTCAGAGTACATTCGTTTTTAGGATTCTAAGGCAGCTGAAAAGGGTCGTGCATGTGCATTTGCAGTCTTGCGAATGCAGGTGGTTTGATTACAAAGAGCCACTTTGTTACTTTGGAACCTGTGACTGCTAAAAACTACAACTTCTCTCAGTTTTTTTTGCTTTCTACTGAACTAGGCAACTTAGTCAGCTATGCAAATAGATGCTTGTTTAAAGTATCTTCAGGTCTTGTTGATCTTGTAGTTTTTGTTCGATAATATGACTAGCATTCCTGTTAGAAGTCATTTATTTTCATCCAAATATGACATTAAGGTAGAATTGCCTTTAAATTATGCCTGAAATAATTTTCGTTCATACTCAACCCTGCTTATGAAGCCATTCATGATTCTTCCGGCAACATCCTGTACGACCTCTGCCTGTGACACATTTTTAGCTTCATCCTGTTGCACCTGCCCCTATCATAACCCGCCTATTCATAACATCAATGTTTGTTGTTTTATATTAACGCAGCTTCAACTATGTACTATATATATATATATATATATATATATATATATATATATATATATTCACATGTCGCTACCTAAAACCAACTTGACAATACGTTATGCTTACCAACCCAGCAGCTGTATGTACTGTCCTTTAACAGATGTCAGACAATTTTGCTATCAACCAGTTAATTAGATAGACGCACACTTCTATTCCAATCTACTGACCAACCATTTCGTTCGTATTAATTGTATTGTGCAGATCACATCCAGCTCCATCTGAAGATATTACTATTTTTATATCTTTGGGAAAATAGCGTTCAACCGAAGAAGACAACTAGAAAATGGTACATTCCTAATAATCTCTTGTGGAACAACCCATACGCATTGTTCCTCCCACGTACACTACCATGCCGCTATATTAACTCTACGTTTAATAAAAAAAAAGCTTATATTGCCTTGTCTATACTCTACTTCAAAAAGAAGATTTGGTTCACTATCTTATTCAACTAACACAACTACATCGTGTTCTTTGTGCAGCTTCTTCTACACCGCCTACTGTACCACGCTTTTTTTGCCTTCTGTTGCGGCCAACCCTACCGTCACATCACTATCAGTAGTACTGCTACTATCTATTTCAGCTTGTTGTAATCGAACTATCTATTATGTATATAGTTAGGTGTTGCTATCTAAGAACAACTACATGCTCCATTTTGTCAGCTAGCTCGGCTCTACAAGCTCCTTTAACTAATCTGTAACACTCTTGCTGATAATTAGCAAACCATCTACTATCGGTAGTATCACTACTATCTATTTTGGCTTGTTGTAATCGAACTATCTATTATGTATATAGTCAGGTACGACTACCTAAGAACAACTGCATGCTTTATTTTGTCAACCAACTCGGTTCTACACACTCCTTTAACTAATCTATAGCACTCTTGCTGATAATCAGAAGACCATTTATCGTCAATTATATTTCTGGTTTTTATCTTCTATCAAATTACTCATCTTTTGCTGTTTGACAGTATCCTTTGTACTACCCAGAATTATCTATTATAGTCAAACCATGCACTCTATCATTTCTACCACGTACTTACATTTCAGTTTTTGACCATACTTGTTTTATACTTAACTTTTAAGTATCTCTGCATAAAACAATCGCGCACTCTCTTCCATAACACAATACTCTACCTATCTACCGCTCACATTCCTTCTTCATAAAACTTTTTCTTCATCAAGACTTTGTTTTTTCCTACACAGTACGCGCGCGCTAAAGCGCGCACAGGTCACTAGTAATCATAATCTATGGTCACGCGACTACTTTGATCAAGAGAGAGAGAGAGAGAGAGAGAGAGAGAGAGTCGGTCCATTGGATCTCAGATTCAGATCACCAGTATATTACAATTTTTACTAGGGATTAAATGTTCATGGGAATTAATTAAATAGTTCTTGTGATGGTCAGGCGCCATCGCGGTCGCTACCATCGATTGATGCTCTGCTGCACTTGGAATCGTATCCTCCGCCGTTCCACGTGGAAACACAGAGAATAACAGTTGCCTACCTTGGTTAGATCACAACCATCCAATTCGCAGATGATCGCTCAAGATTGCCTGCTACAGTAGCTTGTCCGCAATAAAAAGCTCGGCTGATTAATCCACTCGCACGGCAGAAAGATGAGAAGAGAGGAGATGTGACGACCCAATCCTAGGGTTCCCAAGAGATCCTCCAGGACCTCTGGAAAGTCCAGCAGGACCTCCCAGGAGGTCCACAAAGGACCTCTCGGGCTGACCACCAAGACACGCCAGAGGTCCCAGCAAGACCTTCTGGAGGTCCAGGAGATCACAACCCGAGAGAGGGTCTTAGAACCAGGGAGCACCCGAGAACCTTTCCATAGCCAAACAAAGGAGAACGAGGAGGTCTGAGAGTGTCCCCAAGACCTCCCACGAGCCTCCAGGAAGTCGTGGAGATCCGAGTCCACCTCGATACCTCGTGATACCCTCCTCGGTGAGGACATGGAGGTCCAAGCTACTCCCAAGTTCCTCAGAAAACCCGAGCAGTCCCAAGGATCATGGCTAGCCCTTCACAAACAAAATACACAATGGTGGTATCCCAACACACCTTTATTGAAACATAATATTTAACAGAGTTGATTACAAGGTGGCCTTGGGCCAAGCATAAATACACAAGAGCGTAAGAAAGCAAAGGGTCCATCAACACGCCACAGGCGGTGACCGAAGCATAACCTAGTCGCTTTGATCTCCATCACTACCAAAGTCTTCTCCTGGCAAAAATTATAATGAGCAAGAGTGAGCACTACCACTGTGCTCGCAAGTTGCACCCGTGGATTAACAATATGACATGCATAAGGGATAATCAAGGATGGCATAATATGGTTATTTTGCACAAAGCAAATTTTCTTTTAAGTACCATTATTGAGTTTCAAAGCGTGGTCTTTCAATAGATAAAATTCATTTTACCAAAGCAATTTTTCAGTTGGATAGCATTCATCATTATTTGGTGAAGGATACCCTCCTGACATTAGGCTCCTTGCCCAAACCCATGGGACGGCAGTCCCAAAACAGATTTGGAAATCATTTCGAAATTCCCAAAGTCAACAACTAACTTCAAGTGGCCTTTGCCAAGACGCCCTTGACCGTGGACACGGCTATTCAATAGATTTAACTCGCAGAGGTTGTGCACTTTACCCACACGACATGAGTACTCTAGTTTGTCCCAAGATTCGTCAATACCACCTCTCACTTCCAAAGGTAAGAGATCTAGAGCTCATGACAAGGCCTTTACAATGCATTGCTCCACCACGCCTTTCCTTGCTAAGGTTTCACCCCCTATGGATAGCCATCCGTGAAGCCCCTCTTGCACCAAGGGGAACAATGGGTCATCAAAGACCACTAGCCAACAAGACCTCCCACACCACCAATGGAGCAAAGATGTAGTGGAGTTTTGCAAATTATTCACCAGTCCCACGCCCACACCGAGACATGTGGTTGCACGATTTTGGCATCACCCATTATAGGCCTAGCATTGGTCGCTCAAAGACCGGTCCTCAACTGACTAGGGCGACTTCCACAAACCCAAGGGTATCGATCTACCATAAAGGCACGATCCCGTGCATAAACTTGCACCAACCAAGCCAACCAATTCGCCCCAGTCTAAAATCCATTTTCATTTTCTTTGCTTCCCCAGCAATACTTCCATACCTCCATGACAACCCAATGCCATGGTGAAAACATTCAAAACATTATTTGGTTATGTTGGTAAAGATTTCCCCAAATCAACAGTTTTGGTCTAAGCATAACGGAGCATATGTTTTTCAAATGGTCTTGACTCATACTACTGTATTAGCCAAGTTTGACCTAAAGGTGACAATGTGTTCTGTACCAAACCAACAGAGGTCATACAAAGGAACTGGGTATAACTATGAAGTTAAAACTGGTATTGAACTAACTTGATAAAATTAAGCATGCAGTACATCTTAAAACTGGACATAATTAATTTGATATAATGGGTGCAATATGATCAAGAATGCAACTTGCCTTGCTCACTACTTAGAGATTCTTCTTCTTCAGAACTTTCGGATTCCCCGGAATCTTCACAATCTACATATATATAGAAGGCAAATTCAGAGAAGATTCAAACAGAGATCCAATAAAGATCCAAATAAAGAACCAGGAGAACTCCAAAGAAATCTCAAAAACCCAATTAACAGAAGAGCATTATATTTAGATTAGGTTCTTTTGGGGAAGGTCTAGCTTACCAAAGGAAAAAGAGGTCTTTAGAGAAGGTCCCGAAGATGTGACCTAGGCAGAGGGCAGAGATGCTTGCACAAGGTCCAGAGAGGAGGTCCTCACACGAGCACCTCAGAGTTTCAAAAGAAGTCCACAGAAAGGAGGTCCTGTGAAGGACATAACCGGTTCAGTGTAGTGGTAAACACAAGAGTGGAGCAAATCATCAAAGAACTTACCAAGGATAAGCAGCAATGGGTGAAAGGGAAGGTCGTGAGAGCCAGGCTTTCTCGGGAAGAGTTCTTGGACGAGAGCCAAAGTAACAGAGTGTGGAGAAGGAGAAGGGTGATGTGTTAGAACGTTTCAGTCTATGTGTAGTCAAAGTGGTGAAGAAAACTAGGTACTTACGTGCCAAGGATAAGTATAGAGGTAAGTCAAAAGTTGGTGATTGTCGTAGGCGGTGTCACCACCACCACAGGTGAAAGGTACATTAAAAGACACGTAAGCTGCTATGGGAAGGAACAAAGAAAAATATCCATGTACGGCTTAGTGACTCACTTCAAAGTAAATACCACGTATGAGAACGTCTAAGGCCGGCAAGTGGGGCCGGTCAAATTAGCAATTGATCTGGTCAACCATAGGAGGTCTTACCCCAGAGGAGGTTCTCGGGAGGTCCGAGCAGCTTAGGAGGTCCTAAGCCCGGGACGAGGAGGTCTAAAGGTTAAGGAGGTCCAGACAGGGGAGGTCCCGACGGTCGAGGATCTCACCAAGGAGGTCTAGCGAGGAGGTCTAAGCGGTTGGATCTCCGAGAGGAGGTCCAACGACCAAGAGCCACAGCGAGGAGGAGGTCCTCAAAGAGAACAGACGCTACTGGGAGGTGCAGGGCCTTTGGATTCAAAGTGAGGAGGTCCAAGCCGTCGGATTTAGATCAAAGGGAGGTCTGAACCGCCGATCTGAAACGAAGGGAGGTCCATGAAGGGACATAACGCATGGGAGGTCTAGACCCTTGGATTAAAAATGGGAGGAGGTCTGGACCGCTAGATCCAGCACAAGGGAGGTCCATGCGGAGTGGTTCCGAGGACATTTCACTCAAGGGAGGTCTTCTTGGTCCAGAGCAAAAGCCAAAATGGTTCAAATGATCTTAGGAAAAATCGAAGGCACACACAAGAGGGCCATTGGGATGCATAGAGGTCCGAATGAAAGGAGGTCTGGGCATCAAGAGGTATCCAGACGACAAGAAGTTTAGACTGAAGAGAAGTCTGAACAGAAAAGAGGTTTGAACCCTAAGAGATTCAAACCAACAAAGAGGTCCAAATGACCAAGCTCAAAGGAAGGAAGGCCTGATCATACGAGTATTTCTGGTGAGACGAGGTCTAAGCTTTAGAGGAAGTCTAAACCTACAAGACTCGAAGAGATAGGTTCTGGGAATTGTTGAGCTTCCCAAAGAAGGAGGCACAACAACCCAAATCCTTCCGATAGAACCCAAATTTGAATTCTCACTAAAGCAAAAATAGTTTTAATTTATTTTACACATTTTAAAAAGTATTTAGAAAATCAAGATGTTACAAACCTACCCCCCTTAAAAGAATCTCGACCTCGAGATTCAAACAGAATCAGCAAAGAGGTAGGGGTAGTTTATCTTAAGGTCCTCTTCTTTTTCCCATGTAGCTTCACTCTCTGGATGATGGCTCCACTGCACCTTGTATGATTTGATAATTATACTTCTGGTGACTCGCTCTGCAACATCCAGAATTTTAATGGGTCGCTCCACATATGTAAGGTCTTCTTGTAAGTCCAGGTCCTCCACTACAGTATGATCTTCAGGAAACCGTAGGCATTTCCTTAGTTGTGATACATGAAAAATGTTGTGTACTGCCGCCAAGGACTCTGGAAGTTCCAGTTTATATGCTACTTCACCTTGTCTTGCCAAGATCTTGTATGGTCCTACATATCTTGGTGCCAACTTTCCTCTCATCCGAAATCTTCTAACTCCTCGAATTGGTGTTACTCTGAGGTATACAAAATCACCAACTTCAAAAGATGAAGGACCGGAAAGGCGACTAGAGGGGGGGTGAATAGGAGCACCGAATCTTTTTCGCAAAGAATGGATTCAACTTATAAATCACTCCAATAGCTATGAGAGCTATGAAGATCAATGATTAAGCACGAGGAAGTCTTATGTTGAATCCACCTCACCCCCAAAGCTCAAAGAAACAAAAAGCGAGGAAGAGCCGAACAAATCAGACAATCGGTACAACCGCGAGTAAGCAATGGTTGTACCGCATCCCAAGACAACCCATGAGTAAATGACCGGTTGTACCGCAGATCCAAGATAACCGCAGATGTTAAGCCCGGTTCATCCGATTGTCCCGAACAGCAAAATCCGCTCGGGTTTCAAAACGAAAATCAACGTAACTTTTGATCTACGCGCCAAACTTGACCAAAATTGAACCACACCTTCCGAAGATATTAGGAACCTATTCCAAGCAACGATTTCAGAGATCCATGCCAAGGTTCCTATCCTTTGCATTTGAACGAAGGTGGGTTCAAAAGCGCAAAAAAGCAAAACTTGATCTAACGACTTGCTCGTAGGTGGATGATGATCTAGATGACCTTAGATAGGTTCCCACAAGTCCCAGCAAGCAAGATCAAGAGGAAGAACCAAGCAAAAACTCCCGAATTGAAGAAAGCCCCAAAAATCACAAAAAGGGAGAACGAAGAACAGAGAGCACGAAAGAAGAAAACTTCAGATTTCCATTCATTGAATCAAGAGCGAAATACAAAGAGATACATCCCCATACGCATGGACATTAGAACCAGAGGGATGATTACATGTAAGCTCAATCCATCTCCTCACTCTCACAACTCAAGAACAAACACTCATCTATTCATGAGGGAGATGAACACTGAAACCAAGAAGGGACAAGCGGGGAGCACTACTCGCCTACACCTCCACTCTCAACAACTAAAGAGCAAAAGAGAAACAACCTCACAAAGCCTCTTTTGACTCTAAAACCCTAATTCCACCCAAGTGCTCAAGAGGGCATGCAGCCCTCCAATCCTTTATATAGCCTTGGCTAACGGGTCTCCTCCCGTTCGCCCGCTTAAGTCCAACTGAGCCCGCTTGTGCAACCTTGCGAATTTCCGATTCGCCCTTCAGACCTTCCGGAAGCTTCAGCGCTCCTTGTCTCAAGACGCCTCGCAACCACCTCGAGTCCACGCTGCCTTGACACATCCCGACCGTTCGACCTCGGCGCCACTGCGCCTTAGTCCACCCCACCGTGTCTCGCCACGACTCCGCTCGGCGTCCTGCACCCACACGCATAAGAAACACGAAACCGGAACAAGTTCTTCACAACTTGACCTAACGTTAGCTCAAACATGCAATATGCAACACATATGCATGAACACACTGGATATGACCTATCCCAAAACTCAAAACACCAAAATGGCGAAACACACAATACAATCGGACAACCGCCATGTTACCACGGATCAACCGCGACTCGGTCGTCATCATCCAAAACTGCGGTCGTTCGATTTTCAATGAAGACCGAACTCGAAAAGACAACTTCTCGGAATTCTTCAACCGCCATTTACCAATCGGTACAACCGCCTCATGGTCGTCGCAGCCCATAACACGCCGGTCGTTCCGATTTTCCCGACAAATTTCGAATGACTTCACGCAAACGCTGCGTGAACCGTGCAACGACAAGGTCCGACCACACAAACCAAACTCGATCGACCTAAAACCTTTGTCAATTACTCATCACTATCATGGAACACGACCACATGGTCTCTCAATCTCCCCTTGATGAGAATATTGACAAACCCGTAAAAAGCTTTTAAGAAGAGTTTGAGATTGAAGAAACCAACATGGTCCAAGAAATGAAATGAAGCAAATGACCATGTCGATGTATGAACGCAAGAGCAACAACCGAAAGAGCAAATTGATCTCCAAAGCTCTAAACTGCTCCCCACAGACTTTTCTTCTCTATTCTCCCCTTTATGGCAATAAACGATCAAGATGCAATAGAGAGAATATGACATGTTAATGGATGAAAATTGGTCAAGTTTGTTTATTAAAGCATTTTGAGCCATGAGAATTATCCATAATGACCAACATGTAATACACCAAGCCATAACTTAATAAAAGGCTATCTAGATCATGACAAGATATGTATAAGCTAGCTAGAACACATAGATGACAATCTGAAAATGAGGTACATTACGTGAGCAAGTCAAGTCATCAATGAGCAAAGTCTCGCTAGAGATATCCAAGGATGATGCAGCCATGTCAATAAGCTAAGCGGAACTAAGAAGCTTAAATTGAGACCAAATAGAGTGCTATGCTCAAGATTGAAACATTGGTTAAAGTACATGATACTTTTTGTGGCTTTAAGCACATTGAACACATATTTTCTTTTGAAATTCATGGTGGTTTCCAACCAGATTTTTGTTTTATCATGTGCTAGGTCTCAATCCTTATGCGACTACTCCAAGCGAGAAGCTTAAGAAGATAGTCTAGGTCACCCAAAACCCCCTTAAGTTCATGCCAAGTGCAATGGCAAGCCGTCTCATAGGAGAGAATTGGTGAGATCGGTTTTTTCAAGACAAAAGAGATCTTTTGCCTTTTAACAAGTTGTACTAACTCATGCATCATCAAGAGACTAAAACAGCTCAATCTAAGGCTCAATATAGATTCATCACTCTACCCAAATTATTTGACATGGCATGAATCATAAAAGGATAGCTCAAGAAAGACTAATCTCGAAAAGCTAACATGACAAGTTTTAGTTTAAGTTGAGCAATTTTAATTATCTTATCATGGCAAAAGCTAGGCTACACATATGAAGTCATGATAAATCTAGCAAATAAGCACAAGTCATGGCAAGGTGTAAAGCATTGTAAACATGTCATAGCGGGATAATAATCAAGGCTCAATGTAGTTATATTACAATGCGAGAATGCTAGAAATGCGTAAGATCCAGCTCCCTCAACATTAGATGCAACTTTTAGTTCAAGTTGAGTTAACTCAATATTAAGCTCGAAGCTCCCAAATGAACTCCCTTGAACCAAAACAATAAATCGAGAAGTCGGCAAAGAAAACATAAAAACAGCAATCCTTAAAGCATAGATAAGATATAGAGAATACTATGGCTCAGATGACTCTCATCTACCCCATATGACTCTAGGACTATCAAGCGCCCACTAACACACTAAGGAGCAAACACGTTCCTGTCTGCCCAAGGGTGGCCCAACCCTTGCTAGAACCTATAAGAAGTGAGTAAGCTCAACCTAGTGAGAAGAGACGACTAATAAGCGAAGATCCTAGAATCACAAGATAAGAGCAGAAATCTAAACAACTAGACAAAAGAAGCACTCTAATCTATGTTAGGAGGACTAATCCCAAATGCACCCAAAATGCAATGCAATAGCAAGGAGCAAGAGCATAAATAATATAGTAGAGCAGTAAAACCCAAAGCTCCCCCTCACTATAGTCCATAAGGACAAACCACCCCAAGCTCTCCTTGGTGAAAACCTCGAACAATCCAAAGGCTTGGTGAAAATGTCACCAACCGGTGGTCACTCTCCTGGCCGGAGCACTATATCGCCCTTCTCTACATGGTCTCTAAGGAAGTGGAAGCGAATATCGATGTGCTTGGTCCGAATCTTTGACTGGGTTCTTGGCAATGTTAATCGCAGAAGTGTTATCACAAAAGAGTGGAACACCGCGATAACTAACCCAAAGTCCCGCAGGTCGAAGCCATCGAGCACTTGACTACACAAGAATCGGCCGCAACAACATACTCGGCCTCTGCGGTGGGTAACACTGCATCGCTTCCTTGAAGACCAGAAACAAGAGAAGTGCCAAGAAATTGGCAGTGCGAAGTGCTCTTCCTATCTATCCTCTGACAAATGAAGTCGCATCCGAAAAGGCTCTCAAGGAAAGACAGGATGAGGAAGAGTACCGATACCATAGTCAATGGTCGCTCGAAGGTCTGGGAAGATGCGCTTAACCGCCGACGGTGGGATCGCGAGGAGAAGCTCGAAATCGAGCACCACGCACACACGGAGAAGTGTATGTCCGGTCTCGAGCGATGAGGTACAAGAGGAGCCAATCATCTTGCGAAACTCCTTTTGATCAAGCGGCTCGCCATCCTCATCACAGGTCAAGATAGGCTTTAGAAGCCATGGGAGTCGACACGGGCTTACCATCACTCATGTCGAGCGTCTCGGGAGATCACGAGTGTACTTGCCTGATGAAGAAAAGTACCCTCCCGAGTGCGCTTGATTTGGAAGCCAAGAAAGAATGTCAACTCACCCATCATGCTCATCTCAAACTCGGTGCTCATGACATCCGAGAACCGGGAAACCAGAGTATGGGAAGAGCCGCCAAAGATAATGTCATCGACATAGATCCGACGAGCAGAAGGTCGATGCCATGCCTATGGATGAACAAGGTCTTGTCAACTTTACCCATCTCAAAACCATGACTTATCAAGTAGGACTTAAGCCTCTCATACCAAGCTCGGGAGCCTGCTTAAGTCCATCTGTAGCTTTGAAAGCTTGAAGACATGGTTAGGGTATTTGGGGTTCTCGAAACTCGAGGTCGCGGACGTAGACTTCCTCCTCAATAAGGCCATTGAGGAAGGCACTCTTCACGTCCATCTGGTAAAGCTTGAAACCCTTAGAAGTCGCAAAGGCAAGCAGGATTCTAATGGCTTCAAGTCGAGCTACAGGGGCAAAGGTCTCCTCGAAGTCTAGACCCTCAACCTGGGAAAACCCCTGAGCTACCAATCTAGCCTTGTTTCGGATGATTATCCCATCCTCACTCTGCTTGTTCTTGAACACCCACTTGGTTCCAATGATATTGTGGCCTCGTGGGGGCTCAACAAGCGACCAGACCTTGTTTCTCTCAAAGTTTTCTAGCTCCTCATGCATGGCATTGACCCATGACTCATCAGATAAAGCATGAGAAACATCTTTGGGCTCAAAAGAGGCAATGAAGGCAGAATGGAGACAGAATTGAGATAAGCCAGATTTTGAGCGGGTAACACGCTCGAAAAGATCTCCAATGATCTGCTCTGAAGGATGAACTTTCTGGAAGTGTCTAGGAGGTCCTGGGAGAGATGAAGAAGTGGCCTCTACCTCATGAGCTGACGAGGTAGGAACAGAGCCACTAGCTCGAGAGGAAGCGAAGGCAAGGGCTGATCACCTCGAGGTGCGGTGGAAGACGGCACCTCAAGGAGTGGATGAGGGACAGGATCAGGTAGACAACCGTCATCTCCATCGTCCTCATCATCCACAAAGATGGTCTCGGACCGCTCTAAAGAACCTGAGATATCTGGCCTAGTCCGGACCGCCTCGTCAAAAGTCACCTCGCAGTCTCTACCATTTTGCTAGACTCGCGATTCTGCACCCTATAAGCCCGCCAAGAAGTCGAGTAGCCTAGAAAGATACCGCCACAGAACGTGACTCGAACTTGTCTAGGTTCCTGCACTTCAAGATAAAGCACTTGCAACCAAACACACGAAAATGAGAGACGCTGGCTTTCGCAGTATCTCGACTCATAAGAAGTGCGGTGTAGGAGTGCCAAGAAAAACTCGATTCAAACATGGCACGCGATCGCAATGGCCTCAAATTTCAAAACTTCCTCGGTGTAGAGTACTCATCAAGCATCGTCACGCCATCTCGACCAAGGTGCGGTTCTTCCTCTCCTACAACGCCATTTCTTTGAGGGACGATGGAGAAGAGAACTGGTGCTCTACACTGCCACACATGAAACTCTCAAAGTAGGAATTCTTGAACTCCGTGCCATTGTCATCATGGATCGCTCGTAAGGCACCCGGGAGCTCAACAGACTGACCTACTAAAAGACCTCGGAAAAGTGAAAACGTCTCATCCTTTGATGCTAAGAAAACACCCAAGAATACCTCGAGAAGTCATCGACCACAACAAGAACATACCACTTCCCTCCTGCGATCAAGACTCAGCCGGTCCAAGCGTGTCCATGTGGAGCAAATGTCGGTCTGCATCGGTCATAGTAATCTTGGACCGAGGATGAGAAGCGGCAACCATCTTGCCGTCTTGGCAAGGAGTGCAAACAAGATCTTTGACCATCTTGAGTTTGGCGGACCACGAATGAGATCATGGTCGCTAACTTTCGGGTCAAATGGTCAAATCAATATGACCAAGTCTCCTATGCGAGAAAGAGAGATCGCGGGACTCGAAGCAACCAAACACCGAGAGAATCACCAAAGAATCGGAAAAATCAGCACGAAATATCCTCCCATAACGAGAAATCCCTCAAACTAGACTACCCGAAGAATCAAGAATTTTGCAATTGTTTTTCTTAAAACTCACCTCGAAACCGTCATCGGTAAGCTGAGAAACGGAAAGCAAATTGTACTGCAGCTTACTAACCAAGGCAACAACCTTAAGAATAAAAGAAGCATTAATACGACACCTTTGGCGATGACGCGTCCGCACGAAGCGTCTCCGAAGGTGATCGTCTCATCACCGGAGCGCGGGCTAGGAGGAGAACCAACGGAGTCTCCGGTCATATGACGAGAACAACCGAGTCTACAAGCCAAACCTTCTCCTTCCCTACCGGCGAACTCCGAGTCAAGCAGAGTAAAGTCTCGATCTTGGGATAAATCAACAATGATTTTGGCACCCAATCTTGAATAACACGTCGGCGGATGAAGTAGTCAAGCACGATCGACCTCTATCTACCCTACGCTCTCTGAACTCAAAGCGTAAGGTCTAAGAGTAGACCAAGTCGTTCTTTGGGTTCGATCGCTCTGAAGAGCGAGTCGAGCACACAACATCTTGAACACGCCATGGTAGCTATCTCGATGGGAAAACGAGATCTACCCTCAGGACGGCGGAAGTCACGACTGAAAGCAGCATGAGGACGAAAACCAGAAAACTCGGAAAAACCAAGTCCTCGATGCTGCACAAACCCATCAGAAGAAACAAGCCTAGACCTCGTGTTGGTCTTAGGTGCACTCAAAGTCTGGGGCCGACCCTGAATGCGCCTAAGAGACTCAACATGGTCTCTACGCGCGATCTTGGCGCGCCTGAAGCATCGATCGACTGTGTGTCCATCCTTCGGCGAAGGTGCAAGTGATACTTCACCTTCGAGAGGTAGAAGCGAAGATGTGAAATTACCTTCTTGTCGAATCCCACGGACATAGCCCGCCGACTTGAAATGGACTTTCTCGGTCACAGGCTCGGTCTCGATCACACACAGTGCTATGGGTGCGAGCACGGCGGTGGATGCTTCCTCATGTCCTCAAAGAAGTCATATCCTAGACCACGATTAAATCTGCAAATCTTAGATTGGTCTAGAATAAGATTGAGCTTCTTCTTGCCTCCTACAAATCTCTCGAGAGTGTTCATAAGGTACCGACACTCCCGAAGAGAGAGGTGCAAGAAGAGCGGGGAAGAAGAGACAATGAGAAGGTAAGGGAGCAAAAGAAGAACTAGCGGCGAGAGGGAAGAATGGCTTGTGCACGCACCGACTCTGAAGGGACGATCCATCGCTAGCCGCTTGGTTCACGTTGCTAAGCGTCCTCATCCTTACCACAGGGCTTCTCCCTTCTCCATAATCATATTGCAAGCACAATGTGGCTTCTCTAGAAGATCCTTAGTTAGCTTCACACATTTCTCATCCAAAGCAATCAAGTCGATTTTAGTTTGTTACACTTAATGCATGGTGAGCTAACAGGTCCTTAGAAGCAAACCGAGCCAACTTCCTTTCATGATCAATCATATCTTGAAACTGTTTGGAGACGACCTCAAGTTCAAGATTAACTTAGGACAGTTCAAGCATGAAACAATTGGCTCAAGTAAAGAAGCTTGTAGTTCAAGAATTTTATGATCTCGCCTGCTTTAAGTTCATCTTCAAGTTATTGCAATTTTCACAAGACTCAGGCAGATCAAGAAGCATGGCATAAGATCCTCTAGCAAAGAATGTCCTTACCCTCACATGAGGTGGGAGAAGTAGTCTCATCGGTAATAAGTAGGGTAATGACCATCCTACTCAACTCTAACTCGAAGAGCGCACTAACATTCTCCACCTTAACACTATCAAGTTTGGAGGACACACTATCATGTGAGGTCCTTAACTTCTCCATATCAACCAAACAAAGCGAGCATGTATCACAATCATCACTAGAAGGCGGATGTAAGAGCAATAATCTCTAGTGATAGTCTATCTATTTCCTTCTCTAACTCAAAGACACCTAGCCTTAGCTTTAGCATGAAAACCTCCTAGCTTAAGAAAAGCATGATTGAGCTGTTCAGTAGGTGGGATCTACCTCGTCCGAAGTCGGAGTACACTCATTGTCAGCCGAAGTTCGCCCTCGAGGGCCATGAAGCACATGCCGAGAAGTCGCCGCCGCCATCCTTGGGCTCTTGGTCACCCGTCCGTCATCGTCGCTCCATCCCTCCACCTCGCCGAGGTCGAGGTCGTCGAGCGGTGAGGACGCGTGGAAGAGCTTCTTGGCTTTGCCGGTTGCGGAACTTCTTCTTCTTTGGGCGCCCGAGTGGAGGCTTCTTGTTGCGGTTCTTGTCGGTGTAGTCGTTCTTGCCCGAACCGCCGTAGTCGTTCTTGCCCTTCTCCAGCTTGGGGCAGTTTGCTCGGATGTGGTTGGGGCCACCACACTCAAAGCAAATCACGGGTCCTCCTCTCTTCGTCCCTCCTCCTTTGTAAGCGTGGGAGAATCTACGAGCAAGGAGGGCAAGTCGCTCATCCGAAGTCGCTCTAACGATCATCGCTTATGTCACAGAGAGCGACAAGGAGAAATTGCAAGAGGACTCGGAAGAATCGATCGGTGACCAAGGCCATCGATCGTGACTTCGACCTCGAGAGACAACGTCAATCTCGTGAGTCTTGAGGCGTGAGTCTGCCGCATCAAGAGTCGAGTCGAGAGGTCTGTCGTGTCTTTGATGGTGGTCACTTTCATCTCCCAAACACGCAGACGAGTGCCGTGAGCATCGGACGAGCATTGTCCGAAGTCGGGGTATGTGAGACCGACCGCTCGGAGGTTGCTCAAGATCTTGTGAAAGCGTCTGAAGCACTCATCTAGGGACTCACCAAAGAAGCATCTCAAATTTGTTGTATTCTCGTTTGAATCGGTCTGTCGAACCGTCTTGATCTGGGTGGTGCCCTCATGGTATCGTCGAGGTCACCCAGATATCGTGGGCGACGACAATGAGATATGCTTGTCAAACTCACTACGACTCAAACCACGGATGATGATGTTCCTTGCCTTTGCATTCGCCTCAACATCAACCATGTTCCGGCATTGATGTTCTCATCGGCGAGAACAATGAATCGAACCTTGACCTTTCGCCAGATGGCATACCCCGGCTCGATGTATGTCTCCATTCGCTCTTCCGAAGGGTAATCGATGCCATCAAAAGCAAAGTGACTTGGTCGAGTACTTGTCCATCGCCACGGCTCTTGAGACCGGTTAAGATCTATTGAAAAGAGCTAACCGCTCGATACCAATTGAAGGACCGGAAAGGCGACTAGAGGGGGTGAATAGGAGCACCAATCTTTTTCGCAAAGAATGGATTCAACTTATAAATCACTCCAATAGCTATGAGAGCTATGAAGATCAATGATTAAGCCACAGAGGAAGTCTTATGTTGAATCCACCTCACCCCCAAAGCTCGGCAAACAAAAAGCGAGGAAGAGCCGAACAAATCGGGACAATCGGTACAACCGCGAGTAAAGCGGCGGTTGTACCGCGATCCCAAGACAACCATGAGCAAATGACCGGTTGTACCGCAGATCCCAAGACAACCGCAGATGTTAAGCCTTGTTCATCCGATTGTCCCGAACAGCAAAATCCGCCGGGTTTCAAAACGAAAATCAACGTAACTTTTGATCTACGCGCCAAACTTGACCAAAATTGAACCACACCTTCCGAAGATATTAGGAACCTATTCCAAGCAACGATTTCAGAGATCCATGCCAAGGTTCCTATCCTTTTGCATTTGAACGAAGGTGGGTTCAAAAGCGCAAAAAGCAAAACTTGATCTAACGACTTGCTCGTAGGTGGATGATGATCTAGATGACCTTAGATAGGTTCCCACAAGTCCCAAAGAAGCAAGATCAAGAGGAAGAACCAAGCAAAAACTCCCGAATTGAAGAAAGCCCCAAAAATCACAAAAAGGAGAACGAAGAACAGAGAGCACGAAAGAAGAAAACTTGATTTCCATTCATTGAATCAAGAGCGAAATACAAAGAGATACATCCCCATACGCATGGACATTAGAACCAGAGGATGATTACATGTAAGCTCAATCCATCTCCTCACTCTCACAACTCAAGAACAAACACTCATCTATTCATGAGGGAGATGAACACTGAAACCAAGAAGGGGACAAGCAGGAGCACTACTCGCCTACACCTCCACTCTCAACAACTAAAGAGCAAAAGAGAAACAACCTCACAAAGCCTCTTTTGACTCTAAAACCCTAATTCCACCCAAGTGCTCAAGAGGGCATGCAGCCCTCCAATCCTTTATATAGCCTTGGCTAACGGGTCTCCTCCTCAGTTCGCCCGCTAAGTCCAACGGAGCCGCCCGCTTGTGCAAATTTGCGATTTCCGATTCGCCTTCAGACCTTCCGGAAGCTTGGCGCTCCTTGTCTCGCCGACGCCTGCAACCACCTCGAGTCCACGTCGTCTTGACACATCGACCGTTCGACCTCGGCGCCACTGCGCCTTAGTCCAGCCCACCGTGTCTCGCCACGACTCCGCTCGACGCGTCCTGCAGCCCACACGCATAAGAAACACGAAACCGGAACAAGTTCTTCACAACTTGACCTAACGTTAGCTCAAACATGCAATATGCAACACATATGCATGAACACACTGGATATGACCTATCCCAAAACTCAAAACACCAAAATGGCGAAACACACAATACAATCCAGACAACCGCCATGTTACCACGGATCAACCGCTCCGGTCGTCTCGCTCCAAAACTGCGGTCGTTCCGATTTTCAATGAAGACCGAACTCGAAAAGACAACTTCTCTCGAATTCTTCAACCGCCATTTACCAATCGGTACAACCGCCTGCGGTCGTATCACCCATAACACGGCCGTCGTTCGATTTTCTGACGACCCGAATGACTTCACGAAAAGCGTGAACTGTGTAAACGACAAGGTCCGACCACACAAACCAAACTCGATCGACCTAAAACCTTTGTCAATTACTCATCACTATCATGGAGACACGACCACATGGTCTCTCAAAAGATAAATCTCTACGTCGGGTGTCAGCATAGCTCTTTTGTCGGGACTGGGCCACTCTCAATCGTTCCTTAATCAATTTCACTTTGCTCTCAAAGATCTTTGATCGGTCCGCCCATACAGCTTGATGTTCTCCAACTTCATCCCGGAGGAGAGGTGTTCTACAAGGTCTTCCATACAAAGCCTCAAATGGAGACATTTGTAGGCTAGCTTGATAGCTATTATTGTAAGAAAATTCAAATAGGGCAAGTTTTTGTCCCAAATTTTTTCCAAAATCCGGGCACATGCCCTAAGCATATCTTCAATATTTGGTTTACCCTTTCTGCTTTGCCCATCGGTTTGAGGATGGTAGGTCAGACTAAAATTGAGTTTAGTACCTAGAGCCTCATGCAAACTTTGCCAAAACCTTGAGGTAAATTGTGATCCTCTCGTCGATACTATTCTTTTGGGCACTCCATGCAAACAAATAATTACGCCATATATAGATCTGCCAAGACATTGCTACTATAGGTGGTCTTAAGCGGTATGAAATGGGCTACCTTAGTTAGTCTATCAACCACCACCCATATGGAGTCATACCAGATTGGGTCCTAAGCGCAACAATAATAAAATCCATGCCCACTTGCTCCCATTTCCATTCGGGTATGGGCAAGGGTTGTAACAAACCTCAAGGGTTTTTGGTGTAGAGCCTTAACTCTCATACACACATCACATTGGGCCACATACTTAGCCACATCTTGCTTCATCTTGGTCCACCAAGACCTCTCTTTAAGGTCTTGATACATTTTGGTCTTTGCCGGGTGGATGGAGTATGGTGATCCGTGTGCTTCCACCAAAATGAGTTGTTTGATCTCCCAGTTGTTTGGCACACGATTCGCTACCAAACCATACTACTCCTTGCTCATCTTGATAAAGCACAGGGCTTTACCTCTTCTCATATTTCTCTTGATGTCTTGGATGTCTTCATCTCTTTCTTCTTTGTTCTTTGATTTGGTCGGGACAATTGGATGTACCTCCAAGGTGTTCACACAACCTTGCTCTACTATCTCCGTTGAGGTACTTCATTTCCTCATATAGTCTTGGTTGTTGTTCTTTGGACCAACAAGGTATTACAATATCCTTTTCGCTTAAAGCATCACCACTTGTGTTGGCTTTACAGGTGATAGTGTATCCCAAGGTCATAGTCCTTAATTAATTCTAACCACCTCCTTTGTCTTAAGTTCACTCTGTTTGTGTGAAAATATATTTCAAACTTTTGTGGTCAAGTGTATACCTCACATCGGTTGCCAATGAGGTAGTGCCGCCATATCTTTAAGGCATGCACAACAAATGCTAATTCAAGATCATGTGTTGGGTAGTTCTCCTCATGAGGTCTCAACTGCCTAGAGGCATATGCCACTACCCTTCTATCTTGCATTAACACACAGCCCAGCACCTTGATGGGATGCATCACAAAATACTTCAAAGTCTTTTGGATGTCCGAAGTATCAACACAGAGGCAGTGGTAAGTTTTTCCTTCAATCTCTGAAAACTTTGTTCACGTGTCTTAGTCCACTCAAACCTCTTTTCCTTTTTGAGAAGTTGAGTAAGAGGTCTAGCAGTCTTAGAAAAGTCTTTAATAAATCTTCTATAATAACCACTAGTCCAAGAAACTTCTTACCTCGATCCTTCGTTTTAGGAGGTCTCGATTCAGACCGCTTCCACCTTTGATGGGTCTCTGACTACACCTTTGGCTGAAATAATATGACCTAAGAAGGCTACTTGACTTAGCCAAAATTCACATTTACTAAACTTGGCATAGAGCTGCTGCTCTCTAAGTCTTCCCAACACCATTCTTAGGTGTTCTTCATGTTCTGCTTCATTTTTAGAATAGATGAGAATATCATCAATAAATACCACTACAAACTTGTCAAGGAAGTCCATGAATACTTTGTTCATCATCCTCATAAAATAAGCTGGAGCATTTGTCAGTCCAAATGACATCACAGTGAACTCATATAGTCCATACCTGGTGGTAAATGCAGTTTTAGGGATGTCCTCTGGCCTGATTTTAAGTTGATGGTAACCAGACCTTAGGTCTATTTTGGAGAACATACTTGCCCCTTGTTGGTCAAAGAGGTCATCTATCCTTGGTAATGGATATTTATTCTTAATAGTGACCTCATTGAGTGATCTATAATCCACACACATTCTCAAGCTCTTGTCCTTCTTTTTAACAAATAGCACGAGTGCTCCCCATGGTGAAGAGCTTGGTCTAATAAATCCTTTTTCCTTCAATTCTTGGATCTGTTTCTTGAGTTCTACAAGTTCATTCACAGCATCTGTAAGGTCTCTTTGAGATGGGTCTTTGTCGAGGACCAATTCAATTAGAAAAGAAATGTCCCTATCGGTGGCATTCGGGGAGTTCTTGAGGAACACATCCATATATTCTCGACCCTTTGGTAGGTCTTCGACTTCACTACATCCTTTACATTAGTTAGAAGAAGTCCTGTCTTAAGGGAGGTCTTTGGTTTAAACTCTACCCGATTTCCTTGTTCATTGGTGAGTGTTATAGACTTAGTAGCACAATCAATCTGACCTTTATTCTTAGCCAACCAGTTCATTCCAAGGATTACGTCCAGTTCTTGAGTTGGCAAGACTATCAAGTCTGCATGAAATAAAACTCCAGAAATCTCTAAGGTGAGATTTGGGCAGAGGGTATTAGTCCTCATATCTATACCCGGGACATGTATTAGCATGGGGTTTACCAAAGGAATTGTATACAACCCACAATTTCCATAGCCAAACAAAGGAGAACGAGGAGGTCTGAGAGTGTCCCCAAGACCTCCCACGAGCCTCCAGGGGAAGTCGTGGAGATCTGAGTCCACCTCAAGTACCTACGTGATACCACCGCTCGGTGAGGACATGGAGGTCCAAGCTTACTCCCAAGTTCCCTGTGAAACCCGAGCCAGTCCCAAGGATCATGGCTAGCCCTTCACAGCAAAATACACAATGGTGGTATCCCGAACACACCTTTATTGAAACATAATATTTAACAGAGTTGATTACAAGGTGGCCTTGGGCCAAGCATAAATACACAAGAGCAGAAGAAAGCAAAAGGGTCCATCAACACGCCACAGGCGGTAAATGACCGAGGCATAACCTAGCCTGCTTTGATCTCCATCACTACCAAAGTCTTCTCTGGCAAAAATTATAATGAGCAAGAGTGAGCACTACCATCAGTGTTTCGCAAGTTGCACCGTGGATTAACAATATGACATGCATAAGGGATAATCAAGGATGGCATAATATGGTTATTTTGCACAAAGCAAATTTTCTTTTAAGTACCATTATTGAGTTTCAAAGCGGGTCTTTCAATAGATAAAATTCATTTTACCAAAGCAATTTTTCGGTTTGATAGCATTCATCATTATTTGGTGAAGGATACCCTCGACATTAGGCTCCTCGCCCAAACCCATGGGACGGCGGTCCCAAAACAGATTTGGAAATCATTTCGAAATTCCCAAAGTCAACAACTAACTTCAAGTGGCCTTTGCCAAGACGTCCTTGACCGTGGACACGGCTATTCAATAGATTTAACTCTGCAGAGGTTGTGCACTTTACCCACACGACATGAGTACTCTAGTTTGTCCCAAGATTCGTCAATACCACCTCTCACTTCCAAAGGTAAGAGATCTAGAGCTCATGACAAGGCCTTTACAATGCATTGCTCCACCACGCCTTTCCTTGCTAAGGTTTCACCCCCTATGGATAGCCATCCGTGAAGCCCCTCTTGCACCAATGGGAACAATGGGTTATCAAAGACCACTAGCCAACAAGACCTCCCACACCACCAATGGAGCGAAGATGTAGTGGAGTTTTGCAAATTATTGACCAGTCCCACGCCCCACAATGGAGAGATGTGGTTGCACGATTTTGGCATCAGCCCATTATAGGCCTAGCATTGGTCGCTCAAAGACCGGTCCTCAACTGACTAGGGCGACTTCCACAAACCCAAGGGTATCGATCTACCATAAAGGCACGATCCCGTGCATAAACTTGCACCAACCAAGCCAACCAATTCGCCCCAGTCTAAAATCCATTTTCATTTTCTTTGCTTCCCCAGCAATACTTCCATACCTCCATGACAACCCAATGCCATGGTGAAAACATTCAAAACATTATTTGGTTATGTTGGTAAAGATTTCCCCAAATCAACAGTTTTGGTCTAAGCATAACGGAGCATATGTTTTTCAAATGGTCTTGACTCATACTACTGTATTAGCCAAGTTTGACCTAAAGGTGACAATGTGTTACGTACCAAACCAACAGAGGTCATACAAAGGAACTGGGTATAACTATGAAGTTAAAACTGGTATTGAACTAACTTGATAAAATTAAGCATGCAGTACATCTTAAAACTGGACATAATTAATTTGATATAATGGGTGCAATATGATCAAGAATGCAACTTGCCTTGCTCACTACTTAGAGATTCTTCTTCTTGTAACTTTGGATTCCGGAATCTTCACAATCTACATATATATAGAAGGCAAATTCAGAGAAGATTCAAACAGAGATCCAATAAAGATCCAAATAAAGAACCAGGAGAACTCCAAAGAAATCTCAAAAACCCAATTAACAGAAGAGCATTATATTTAGATTAGGTTCTTTTGGGGAAGGTCTAGCTTACCAAAGGAAAAAGAGGTCTTTAGAGAAGGTCCCGAAGATGTGACCTAGGCAGAGGCCAGAGATGCTTGCACAAGGTCCAGAGAGGAGGTCCTCACACGAGCACCTCGAGTTTCAAAAGAAGTCCACGAAAAGGAGGTCTGTGAAGGACATAACCTGCTTCAATGTAGTGGTAAACACAAGAGTGGAGCAAATCATCAAAGAACTTACCAAGGATAAGCAGCAATGGGTGAAAGGGAAGGTCGTGAGAGCCAAGCTTTCCGGGAAGAGTTCTTGGACGAGAGCCAAAGTAACAGAGTGTGGAGAAGGAGAAGGGTGATGTGTTAGAACGTTTCAGTCTATGTGTAGTCAAAGTGGTGAAGAAAACTAGGTACTTACGTGCCAAGGATAAGTATAGAGGTAAGTCAAAAGTTGGTGATTGTCAGGGCAGGTGTCACCACCACCAGGTGAAAGGTACATTAAAAGACACGTGGTCGCTATGGGAAGGAACAAAGAAAAATATCCATGTACGGCTTAGTGACTCACTTCAAAGTAAATACCACGTGTGAGAACGTCTAAGGTGGCAAGTGGGGCCGGTCAAATTAGCAACAGTCTGGTCAACCATAGGGAGGTCTTACCCCCGCAGAGGAGGTTCTCAGGGAGGTCCGAGCAGCTTAGGAGGTCCTAAGCCCGAGGACGGGAGGTCTAAAGGTTAAGGAGGTCCAGACAGGGGAGGTCCCGACGGTCGAGATCTCACCAAGGGAGGTCTAGCGAGGAGGTCTAAGCGGTTGGATCTCCGAGAGGAGGTCCAACACCAAGAGCAGCGAGGAGGAGGTCCTCAAAGAGAACAGACGCTACTGGGAGGTGCGGGCCTTTGGATTCAAAGTGAGGAGGTCCAAGCCGTCGGATTTAGATCAAAGGGGAGGTCTGAACCGCCTGATTCGAAACGAAGGGAGGTCCATGAAGGGACATAACGCATGGGAGGTCTAGACCCTTGGATTAAAAATGGGAGGAGGTCTGGACCGCTAGATCCAGCACAAGGGAGGTCCATGCGGAGTGGTTCCGAGGACATTTCACTCAAGGGAGGTCTTCTTGGTCCAGAGCAAAAGCCAAAATGGTTCAAATGATCTTAGGAAAAATCGAAGGCACACACAAGAGGGCCATTGGGATGCATAGAGGTCCGAATGAAAGGAGGTCTGGGCATCAAGAGGTATCCAGACGACAAGAAGTTTAGACTGAAGAGAAGTCTGAACAGAAAAGAGGTTTGAACCCTAAGAGATTCAAACCAACAAAGAGGTCCAAATGACCAAGCTCAAAGGAAGGAAGGCCTGATCATACGAGTATTTCCTGGTGAGACGAGGTCTAAGCTTTAGAGGAAGTCTAAACCTACAAGACTCGAAAGAGATAGGTTACAGGGGAATTGTTGAGCTTCCCAGCAAGGAGGCACAACAACCCAAATCCTTCCGATAGAACCCAAATTTGAATTCTCACTAAAGCAAAAATAGTTTTAATTTATTTTACACATTTTAAAAAGTATTTAGAAAATCAAGATGTTACAGGAGAGCACCAACGGCAGAGAAGAAGAGAGGGGAGTAGGAGAAGACTCTCCTCTTGGTTTGGCGCGTCTTCGTCTATTCATCTTTTTGCGGTGAGTCCATCCCGCCCATGTAATTGTTGGTCACTTTGATAAAACCATGTTAGATTAGCAACAATAAACGTAACTTAGTGGTATATTTGGTTTCGTTAGACTCTACGTAGTACACTTAATTAGCATTCATTCTTAATATATCATGAGTCGTGTGGCAGGTATATCAGGTCAAAGATTTTTTCAGAGTGTTTATGGGCAGAGAGAAGTTCGTGAGGGGCCATGTGGGGTTTATTTGAACAAATTTTTTTGCGGACCACAATGTACTACTCGAACCCGGATAATCTTAAAATCTAGGAGGTGTTGCATTGGCTGATATGCGGCTTCTCCCTGGACCCAACATTGTATGGTGTTATTGCGAGACGCTTGTGGAGCCGTTTGCCGGAAGTGGTCCATTTGGGAATTGAGGCCGATGGAGCGAACAAAGTCATGGTAGACCTGGTTGGAATCCGGGAGACGTTGTGGCTATCAATGGGTGTTGTTGGTGGAGGCGTGTTTGAGCACACTTGGCAACGACTTTGAAGTAGGGAGAGTAGTACGGGTATGCAGGTGGAAGTTGAGAATGGTGGTGCAGATGCAGTTGTAACGACAAACGTGCATGTTGATCCCAATGGATAGGCAGACGAAGGAGGGCATTGAATTTATAGTGGATGACTTAGAGCGGGAAGACCAAAGGACTAAGGCCAAAGAACAAGCATTGGAAGAGGAGGACGATGACATGTTGCAGATGTGTATCCTTCGCGGAGATTACGAGCATAGGAAGAACAAGTGCACAAAGTATAACAGGTTGGGTGAAGGTCACGACGGCACGATTAGTAGCGGTCGTGGGAGAGACCGTCTAGGAGGTTGTGGAGGGCAACATGTTGCAAATCACGAAGTTGGAGTTGTTACCTGGTACAGTTTGTGCCCATGTTAAGAGTGATTTATCTGTATCATCATGGTGAATTTGTGTAATCCATTTCATGGTTGTATCATATTTGTTGTGAGCTACCTTTGCTTTAAACATGTTGCTACTTGATTCGATATGTTGTAAACTCGACTATTTAATTTCATAAAATTAAAACGAAGTTCATTTAAATCATCTATTAAAACTATGCTTAGTCGCCAACCTGATGAGCGACTGGTCTCAGTCGTGTACTGGCTCGGCGATTGTGCCCGGCACAGGCCTCAGATGTGCCGATAGCTCGTGGCTGAAACGCATGATAGACCAAGGCCTCAATCGCGGTTCGATTGGACCTCCCCATCACCTGATTGCTGGTGCTGCGTGCGATTGGGTCTAGTTGCTGTGTGAGCCGACGATTAAGGGTTATATCTGTAAAACAAATAAGGCGCATATTATCTTTATAAAATTATTAAAAAAATTAGTTTATTTAGGGAAAAAAAAATCCTCGATCAATTGCCTATCATATCCAAAACTTACAGAGAATTAATGGAGCATGCAAAACTGGAGCGCCAAATGTAACGCTGACACGCCTTAATTCTAGCATATTATTTTGCTGAAAATGCTCAAGTGAAAGGCATGGCGCCACCCCGCCTCATCGCTCCCGCCAAAACCAAAATAACCTAGAAAAGAATCGAAAAATCTCGCACCCCGATCCCCAATCCCACCCACACCACACCTGTCTCCACGACTCGCCAACCATCGATGGCGGCGGCGGCGCCCACGGGCTGCTTCAAGTGCGGCCGCCCCGGCCACTGGTCACGCGACTGCCCTTCCTCTCCCGCCGCCAACCCCTCTGACAACCCCAACCCCAACCCCACCGCCTCCCGCTTCGCCCCCTACCCGAGGCCCCCCAAGCCCGCCGCGGCAGCAGCCGAGGGGACTGGTGGACAACCGCAGCAGAATCAGAAGAAGAAGAAGGAGAGGGCGACGCGCCCCAAGCTCACGCCGGATCTGCTGCTCTCCGACGACGGCCTCGGCTTCGTGCTCCGCTACTTCCCCAAGGCCTTCAAGCCCCGCGCCCGCCCCGGGCACGAGGTACTTGTACTTCACTCTATCTCTTCTACGATCCTTCCGTTTCAAGTGTTAATCTTTCTTAAAACCAAAGGGAAAACTCCCTGGTTCCATTTTTTCATTGCAAAATGAAACCAGCACAAGTGTTAATCTTTAACTAACAGTTTAAGGAGACTGTCAAGCGTTAATATGATGCCCATTGGGAGTGATCACATGCACATTATTTTTCTCATGTGGTGGTTACGAACAGTTATAGTGAGCAAAAAGAGGGAGGGGTTCCTGGTTTCGGCTCGACCGGCATAATTGGTCGGCAAAAAAGAGAGAAGAAGATAGGAAGCATCAATTCGCAAGAGTTTTTCTGCTCACTGGAGACAATTTGAGTCCATGTTTTGTTCTTGCAAGTTGATGTCAAGCTCTTTTTGTCGCACAAACTAGTCAAAGAAATAAGGGCCTTCCCTAATTAAGACACCTTGGAATTCTTCAGCAATCATTGCATATGTGACATCAAAGCACCCAGCAGAATCATGAACAAAGAGGAGCCTACTGTTGCTTGTATGTGTGCTTATTCTGGTCTCCTTTGACCTCCTAATTGTGAGTTTCTGTCTTGCTGTCAGGTGGAGGACCTTGGTAATCTGATCAAGCTTTACACAGAATGGCACTCTCGCTTGATCCCTTATTACTCCTTTGAACAGTTTGTGCGGAAAGTTGAGAAAGTGGGGGCCAGTAACCGCGTGAGGGTAAGCTTCCCTCTTTGGTTTTTTCTTCCATGTGATTACAAATAAAACGAGCAGCCTAGAGAATATGGTCAACTGAAGTAGGTGTAATCTCAACTCATCATCTATGTTAAAGTTGCATAGAGGCATATCTCCTCTATCTAAGTCGGGAAATGAAATGTCGTAAGCACTGGTTTAAATTTTATTTTATCAAACTTTCCCCTCTAGACATAGGATGCTCAACACCAAAAGTTACTTATTGCTACCCACCAGTATGCTGTTTCACAATGGGAAGACGGCTTTACAAATCTCAATAATGACTTAGGAGGACTACGTTCATAAGTAAAAACAGCGACAAAAGCAAGAACCCAGCAGCACATCCACATAGAGACCTCATAAATTACAGGAGTACACCTAAAAGAAAAAAAGCATTTTGTGCTCTTTACTGTGTCATGCCTATTCAATTTTTTTTTGCCTTCTTGTGATAACTAAATTTTAAACCAAGGAAGCTTAACTCGAGAAGTCAAAACTAGATTACGAAAGCCATACACTGTTATGCTACCAGGCATAATCACCTTCCTCACACCACAAATTGGATATCTTCTTTTTCTTTGAATGCTCCAATCATGTAATTGACCTTGCTGTTCTTCCTGACCTATGTATTCTTCACCGACACTGCCCTTCATTGTTATAGAGATGCATTTCTGAACTGAGGGAGAGGATTGCCAGAGGGGGAGATCCTACACAACTGCATGAACCGCCTGTGAAAGAATCCATGCCAGAGGGCGAACCTGGTCTGGTCTTTTTTTGTTGTTTACAGTGCACATGCGCAAATCTTTAGACTTTAGTTAGAACTGATTTTTTTTCCTTCTTTTGGATCCCTAACCTGTCTTTCAAACATTCTAGTGATATAGGTTTCTCGATATCTGTTGCAGATGGAACCGCAGTTGAAGACACATTTTTGGGACCTGAAGCTCCGTTGACAGACAATCATGGTATGGATTCGGTGCAAGAAGATATAGCTCCACAGGTGGAAAGTACCGATGTGGATCCCATGCAAGAAGACTTGCTTAACGAAATCTACGAAAAAGCAGCTGATGTAAGTCATAATTTGCCTTGTTCAACTCAAAATGTATTTCTCCTGGACTGGACACAAGTAGTACAGTACTATGTTTGCTATATCTGTAGCTGCCATCAGCTCTAGGTAAACATGTTTAACCCTTTTTTTTGTTGTGATTCATCCGTAACAAGATAGAAACTGTTATATATTCTACTCAAGTGGTGCCTCAACATTGTGTACGCATACGTTTGGAGTCTAGTATGAATGTTTTGCATATGGTCTGATGCTGTCTTGAAATTGTTTTTGACGGCACTACAGGAACCCCAAATCACAGCTGGTGAGGGAACCACTGAAGAAGCGCCCCCACATGCCTTGGTTCCAAAAGAGGCGAATTCTCATGATGAGCCTCCAAGAGAGGCAGAGAAGCATCAAGACGCAGCAGCCAGTGGTGGCACCAAGCCGGCCAAAGTTGAGCTCACTGGCGAGCAGAGGGCTCGGATGGAGGCTAACCGCCTCAAGGCGTTGGAGAGAGCTGCGGCGCGGGCTCGCGCCTCGCAGCCTACCTAGGCGCTACGCAAGATTGTGGAGGATCATTGCTGTCGATAGTGCTCGCTTCGCTTATTCGGTTGCATTGCACCGCCTCTTGATGTTTCACGTTTGTTTTGGAGGGATGAGACTATAACGTTATCGGCCTTGCTGAAGCGTTTGCTCCCCTTATTGCCGGAACTGTAGGCTGGCTGTATACGTGGTACAGTAACCGTACCGCTAGTGTCTGAAATCTGGCGTTCTGCTGAACTTGGGAGGTTGATGTAAAATGCTGCAGAAAATGATACCGTCTCTCTTGGCTACCGAAGCCATCTACTGTACTTTACGGTAGCTCCTGCCTTTCTTTTCCACCCTTTTTCCACTGTGAAGTTGATGAGCTTTTTGGACCTTGTTATAAATGTTGGTAGTAGGGGCGGGTCTAGGATAAAATTTTAGTTATGGCTAAGTCATCCGTGTGAAACAACCGTTACTGCAAGCGCCGCCACCCACGTTGGGAGCTCTCAACCGTCATGTAACATCCCAACTTTTATAACAAGGTAAAGAGTAAAGACTTATCACCTAGATACTTACTATTGGAGCATACCTAGGGAGGGTCCGCCCCTGCCAAGACAGAAACCCAAGAGTCGTAAAGATCAAACAACAGAACAGATTATCACTAAGAACTCAGTAAGGGCTTGTTTGGATACTAGGGGGCAAAATCCCAGGGAAGAAAATCCCAAAGGGGTTTTTGAAGGGCATATAGAATCCCCTCAATCCCAAGGGGGAATCTTCCCATCTAGGAATAAAATCCCTGTTGCCGTTTGGGAATAACAGGGATAAAAATCCCGGGCATGAAATTTTTTTTCAAAAATTTCAAAAAAATTGTAAAATTCAGAAACAATAGCACAACTAAACAAATTAAAGAGTACGCTGATTAAACAATAGCAAAACTAAACAATCTCGGGCTGAGTTTACAGAAACAATAGCACAACTAAAATTCAGAAACAATATCACAACTAAACAATCCCAAGCTGAGGTTTATTTATTTAAGAATAATCCCTCAACATAGTGTCGAGTCCAAATGAAGCGCAGAATTTCAACTGCTCTTGTGCTCTCGAATTTCTTTGATGATGCCATCAGCAAGGGAATCTGCATCATAGTTCTTGCCAAATTTTTTAACAAACTCCATTTTCAGATTCATCAAGTACCTGAAAGTAGATAAGCATCTAGTCAGCGTTTAACATATGATGTGAAACGGCGGCACGAATATACCAACTTGCTTAAAAGATGCAATATCTATTCTACTCGGTTCAAGGATTCTGTGAAGCTGTGAGATATCTGCAGCGGTATAGTTGTTGTATGCTACAAGCTAATCCCCTTTGGTAGGCTGATCTCCAGGAAATACAAGCTGCCAATGCATGATCACAAAGTGAGTATGTAATAGAATAGTATGTACTGCTTTCAAGGCATCAAGCCGTGTACAGCAGCATCAGACCTAGTTTTGTGTCAAACTCAGTATGTACTCCAAAGGCCCCAGTTTATGCATTTGACAAATGTGAATATTGCTTATGACGTTGATGCATTTAACAAATGTGAATATCTCTGATCGAATTTACTCTGGTCAAATATGTTTAAGCCTGTTGTCAAACACTGCTGACAACATATTCTAATGCCATTGCAGAAAGATCAACATTCATGCTATAAATCACCCTAGAGATGACAGAACCAACATTCATCCCATTACTTGCAAGAGAAAAGGAGTTTCTCAGGAGAAAAAGGGCAGCAAAACAAAGGGCAATGCATCTTAGTATCTCACTATCTCAGCATATACGCCCACTGGTACTACTGACAGAAGCAAACGTACCACATTTGAATCACAGTCCATGGACCCCCACCGTAGTCAGATCAGTCAACAGGACAAAGTTCTTGCGCACATTCATGACCTGGAAGAAAGGGTAGTTACTTGAATATTTGAAGGAGTTGATAATTAGACCCACCAATAGGAGGCAGTTTTACACTCACAATAAAAGAAATTCACTTACTAATTACGACTAGTGTTTATAACATTTATGTTCAAAGTAGTGATCTCACTGCAATGTCAGCTAAATTCAATAAATTCAATTTTTAGATACCAATTCAACTTTCTATCTTCCAAAGTTTCTCCTATCTCATCACCCATATATTTCCATCGCTTTGCATAAGCAGTGGAGCACGCAAGATAATAAAATACCTCAATTATCCTCATTGACCTGATCCTATCCTTAGGACATATCAACATAATCAAATGCAAGTATGAACACCCAAACAATAAAATTCTCAAAGCAAATGGAAGATGCCAGCATAAGGCAATCACCTTCGCTGATGGGGTCACAGCACGGCACATAGCCCTCGATGGCATCCGGCGGCCCAATCCACTCCTGTAGCGTCACCTCCCCTGGGCCGGGCGCCTCCTTCTCCCTAATCTCCACCTTCCTCCCGTCGTCCTCCTTCCCACCGCCCGCCACAAACCCTAGCCCCAACCCTCCCCATGCCCTCGGCGAGCGCCATGCGCGCCGAGCCGCTCCGGCGGACGCCGAAGGGGCGGTCGGGCGGAGGAAGCAACGGCGCAGCGGAGGCGACGAGGCAGTTCTCGGAGCAGAACTTGCGGGCCTCCTCCAGGTCGTAGACGCGGTGCTCACGGAGGGAGATGTGGAACCGGGGCGCCGCGGCCTTGGGATCGACGGCCTCAGGGAGCAGGTTGGTGCATACGGGGCTTCCGCAGGCGTCGGCAATGGAGCGCTCGGTGACGACGTCGTCGTAGTCGGCGCTGGGCGAGGCGAGGCGAGGAGAGACGGGGAACAAAACCACGCGTGCATAGGAGATTTTTCTTATCCCGGGGATTAGGCCGGGATGGGCCGATATTTCCCCCTTCCAGGTGTCAACCAAATGCCCCAGCGGGACGGATCGGGAAATTTCGCCCTGGGTGAAAATTTCCCTGGGATTGAGTAGGGATCCCCACCGGGATTTGGACTCCCAAACATGCCCTAAAGCTATCTCATTCCCCTCTACACAGGTTAAGCAGATTAGATTATAACTCTATAAGCGTCATTACAATCCCTTGAACGAACCAATTCAACCATGTTAAATGAACAAAAGAACTCATAAGAATCTGTAATGAAACGAGGGGAACTCCATCGTTGCTGATCTCCCCTGACACCAATGGGCAGGACGAAGCCCCACCGCCTCGCCATGGAGAACCTCTTCGCGTGCCACAGGTGCGTGCGCAGCCGCTGCGCACCGTCGCCGGCAACCAAGAACCCCTTCGCAGGATTTCCAGCGAGCTTCCGCCGCCACCTCACTCTCCTAGATTTCTTCATAGCCTCCATACCGCCCTCCGGCCCCTCACCTGCCTCGCCATCTCTGCTTCGCCGGTGGCGCTTGGAGGGCAGGTGCCCCTTGGTGTGGCGATGGGATGAGCGGGGCTGCTGGAAGCGGGCGTCGAGGCGGGCAGATATGGCCGCATGGAGAGAACGGAGCTCGCCGGAGCCGTGTAGTCGTGCCCTCGCCCGCCACCGCCCGCGCTGTGCTCCCTCGCTCGCCACCCCGCCATCGCCTGGGAAGGGGGGTCTCCGTGCGCATGCTCGAAGGAAGGGTCCGCCCCTGGTTGCTAGCAAAAACCTGGTTTCTGAGACCATCTTGACTTGAGGTGGTAGTAGAGTTGCTGGGTTTCAGACTGTACGATACGATGACCCCTTTAAAAGAAGAGGACTGTGTTAAGATTGCTCTGATCGGAATCATGGTTGTTGGGATGGTGACGTTAGATATGATCTTGTTTCTTCTTCTTTTGAGTAAATCTCGCATAGGTTTGTTGCACAAACTATCAAGAAAAGAAACTACAGGTTTAAAGATATGTCTCGCAAAAACTATAGTTTTTACAAGATGTGGTATCACAAATCTACATGTTTGAACTCACTTTTTTTTCAAGAACGTGCAAGGCCTTGCGCATCATTTTATTAAGGGGAAGAAGAGGAATACAAACGAAATGATACAACTCAACACAACAAGGGTCAAAAACCCAGACAAACTAAAAGCAGGCGGGAGGAAAGGACCTAGGCCTAAGGTGAAAAGCTAAAAGGAGAAAGAAAGAAAGAAAGAAAACAAGAGAGAAAGAAGGAAAAAGAGCAAACAAACAGCGGGGCAAACCAAAACCAAAACAAAAACCAAACTAAAACGACCTAAGAGGAATATCTCCCGGTAGAAGGCGCTTCCCGACCGATAGCCCCTGCCAAGTGCCAGAGGCTATGCTCATCTTGAATCCGCTGTAAGAGTAGAGGAAAGGAACTCGACTCGTTATTGAAAACCCTATTGTTCCTCTCCTTCCAAAGCATCCAGGAAATTAGGATGACGCAGGAGTTTAGCTTCTTTCTTGCTTGAAGGGATAGGTTGTCTCGCGCGGAAAGCCAATGCTGTTGGAAGGAGAGTTGCTCCACCGGAACTGCATTCGAGAGTCCCACACGCGAGAGGAAATGCACCCAGACCTGGGAGGTTACGGCGCACCCAACAAGAAGGTGATCGATAGTCTCTTGGGAGTGTTCGCAGAAAATGCAGACACCTTGGTTTGAAAGCCCGCGACGCTGCAGGCGGTCCGCCGTCTAGCAACGACGATGGATTGCTAACCACACGAAAAATTTACACTTCAGGGGGCCTGCGCGTGCCAGATAGCCTCCGCACTCGGGAACATACACGAGCCCAAGAAGAAAGCATTATATGTCGACTTGGAGGAGTAATGACCTGAGGCCTCCCAAAACCAGGTGATCTTATCTTGCCGACCCGTGGTGAGATTAATGGTTTGCAAAAGCTCCATGAAGATGAAGGATCTCACCAACGCAGCACGCGTCAATCGGGCCCCTAATGTCCGAGACCTAGGTGTCGTTGTGTAGAGCTTGGGTGACCGATCTTGTCCTCCGCAGGCATGGGGGGATCACCTTAGCCATACACAGAAATAGGTTGGAGATGCTACGGCCGTTTAGCCATCGATCGGACCAAAATAAGGTGTCAACTCCGTTGCCGAGTTGCACGATGATTGAGGCGTTGAACATGTCTTCCTCTACACGGCCACCTAGCGCCAACAGACTGTGACGACCCAATCCTAGGGTTCCCGAGAGATCCTCCAGGACCTCTGGAAAGTCCAGCAGGACCTCCCAGGAGGTCCACAAAGGACCTCTCGGGCTGACCACCAAGACCCGCCAGAGGTCAAGAAGACCTCTGGAGGTCCAGGAGATCACAACCCGAGAGAGGGTCTTAGAACCAGGGAGCACCCGAGAACCTTTCCATAGCCAAACAGAGGAGAACGAGGAGGTCTGAGAGTGTTCCCAAGACCTCCCACGAGCCTCCAGGGGAGGTTGTGGACACCTAGGTCCACAACCTCTTCTCATATTTCTCTTGATGTCTTGGATGTCTTCATCTTTTTCTTGTTGTTCTTTGATTTGGTCCAGGACAATTGGATGTACCTCCAAGGTGTTCACACAGCCTTGCTCTACTATCTCCAGATTGAGGTACTTCATTTCCTCATATAGTCTTGGTTGTTGTTGCTGGACCGACAAGGTATTACAGTATCCTTTTCGGCTTAAAGCATCAGCCACTGTGTTGGCTTTACCTGGGTGATAGTGTATCCCAAGGTCATAGTCCTTAATTAATTCTAACCACCTCCTTTGTCTTAAGTTCACTCTGCTTGTGTGAAAATATATTTCAAACTTTTATGGTCAAGTATACCTCACATCGGTTGCCAATGAGGTAGTGCCGCCATATCTTTAAGGCATGCACAACAGCTGCTAGTTCAAGATCATGTGTTGGGTAGTTCTCCTCATGAGGTCTCAACTGTCTAGAGGCATATGCCACTACCCTTCTATCTTGCATTAACACACGCCTGCACCTTGATGAGATGCATCACAAAATACTTCAAAGTCCTTTTGAATGTCCTGGAGTATCAACACAGAGTCTGTGGTAAGTTTTTCCTTCAACCTCTGAAAACTTTGTTCACGTGTCTTAGTCCACTAAAACCTCTTTTCCTTTTTGAAGTTGAGTAAGAGGTCTAGCGCCTTAGAAAAGTCTTTAATAAATCTTCTATAATAACCACTAGTCCAAGGAAACTCCTTACCTCACCATCGACTTAGGAGGTCTCCATCCAAGACAGCTTCCACCTTTGAGGATCTCTGACTACTCCTTTGGCGATATAATGTGACCAAGGAAGGCTACTTGACTTAGCCAAAATTCACATTTACTAAACTTGGCATAGAGGTGTTGCTCTCTAAGTCTTCCCAACACCATTCTTAGGTGTTTCTCATGTTCTCGCTTCATTTTTAGAATAGATGAGAATATCATCAATAAATACCACTACAAACTTGTCAAGGAAGTCCATGAATACTTTGTTCATCATGCTCATAAAATAAGTTGGAGCATTTGTCACCCAAATGACATCACAAAGGAACTCATATAGTCCATACCGGTGGTAAATGCGCTTTAGGGATGTCCTCCGCCCGATTTTAAGTTGATGGTAACTGACCTTAGGTCTATTTTGGAGAACACACTTGCCCCTTGTTGGTCAAAGAGGTCATCTATCCTTGGTAATGGATATTTATTCTTAATAGTGACCTCATTGAGTGATCTATAATCCACACACATTCTCAAGCTCTGTCCTTCTTTTTAACAAATAGCACAGTGCTCCCCATGGTGAAGAGCTTGGTCTAATAAATCATTTTTCCTTCAATTCTTGGATCTGCTTTTTAGTTCTACAAGTTCATTCACAGCATCCTCAGAAGGTCTCTTTGAGATGGGTGCTGTCCCAGGACCAATTCAATTAGAAAAGAAATGTCCCTATCGTGGCATTCCAGGAGTTCCTCAGGAACACATCCATATATTCTCTCGACCATTTGGTAGGTCTTCCACTTCACTACCTCCTTTACATTAGTTAGAAGAAGTCCTGTCTTAAGGGAGGTCTTTGGCTTAAACTCTACCCGACTTCCTTGTTCATTGGTGAGTGTTATAGACTTAGTAGCACAATCAATCGACCTTTATTCTTAGCCAACCAGTTCATTCCAAGGATTACGCCCAGGTCCTTGAGTTGGCAAGACTATCAAGTCTGCATGAAATAAAACTCCGTAAATCTCTAAGGTGAGATTTGGGCAGAGGGTATTAGTCCTCATATCTATACCCGGACATGTATTAGCATAGGGTTTACCAAAGGAATTGTAGACAACCCACAATTTCCCACAAATTTGCTAGAAACAAAAGAATGGGAAGCCCCGAGTCAAATAAAACTAAGTCGGTACGGAATTGACAGGAACGCATCGAGAACCACATCGTGCATCATGTGCCTCTTTTGCCGTGACATGTGTGACACGGCCCTTGATAACCTTAGCAAAGAAGCTTCACACTTGAGGCACTTCCTTGAGCCGATGCTCCTTGTTCAGATCGGACTGATGCAGCAACTTGTTGCTTCTTTGGGCACTTATTAGCGTAGTGCCCAATTTCATTACAAAAGAAACAGGTCACTCCGGCCGAGGAGGTCATGGAAGGTTTCTTTTGAAATTGACTCCCAGAAGAGGTCCTATGATAACTTGATTTGCTAGTACGTTGCTCTGACCCAGATGCCCTTGAGGAGGTCCGTGAGGACTTGTGCTGAGAGGTCTGGGACTGAGAGGTCCTAGACTTAGGGAATCCTCCTGGATTAAACCTCTGTGCAGTTTTCTTTCTCTTTCGGCCCTCCATCTTTTGGAGTTTATCCTCTTGTCGGATGGCCTTGCTCACAAGCTGCTGGAAGTCAGTGTGTTCTCGGAAACAAGATGAACTGAAATATTATCATTCAACCCTTCCAAAAGTGTTCTTGTTGCTTTCATCAAGAGCAACATCCCCGGCATATCTTGCTAATCGTTAAATTTATGCATATACTCATTGACAAGACGATCGCCTTGCTTCAAGGTACGAATTGCCCTCTTTAATGACATCATGCCGTGGGAGATGAGCACGATGAAATGCTTTCTTGAACTCATCCCATGTGATGGCTTGAGGATCAAGATGGGATCGACAGTTGTCCCACCACTCGAGGCCGGGTCCACCGAGTTGGTGAGAGGCAAAGAGTACCCTTTCATGGCTCGTACATAGCACCATATCTAATTTCCTACTCATCGCTTCTTAACCACCATCAAGATCCATGGGCTTAGCACTCTTGGAGAAGGTTGGGGACGAACCTCATAAATTCAAAGAATGGTAGATCTTGGTGGAGGTGGAGCTTGAGCTATCGCTGCAGCCTTGCAGAGATTGGGTGTTGGCAACAGATCGTGAGAGTAGGTTTATTAGATGAGCTTGATTGGCCATTATTTGAGTCCAAGTAGGACCCCCAACCGGAGGTGGGGTGGCTGTGATGTCAAGTTGCCCTTGCCCACCTCAACTCCTCTATTCTCACCTCTCCTCACTTTGTCGGCTATGATGGCTTGAGTGACCACCGCCATTTCCAGAGGTGGCCATAATGTCCAAACACCGAGGTCGGGAAAAGAGAAGAGAAGAGGCTAAGGAAACTAGCCCAAACCAAACAATTCTAAAAAAGAAAACCAAGGCAAAAGAAATAACAGGAGAACCTTTTCGAGGTTTATAATCACCAAACATCATGCTACTCGTGTCTTACCTTTTTGAGGGAGGTCCTAAGCACCGACTTAACTCAAGACCTCTAATAAGAAGTTGCAGAATAAGGCGATCCATTTAACTTAATAAATGGGTGTGTAGAAAGAAACAAGGTAAGATGGGATTGAGGTAAGAAAAGCAAATGAAGGAAGGTAAGGATGAAAAGATGACCTGTAAGAAAGAACATTTTATTCTTCTTTTGTCTTAAAATAATTTTGAAATTCTATAACCATTCTACTAGGTTACGCCATACCGAAGTGCTCGATACCACTTTTGTGACGACCAATCCTAGGGTTCCCGAGAGATCCTCCAGACCTCTGGAAACCAAAGAGACCTCCCAGAGGTCCACAAGGACCTCTCGGGCTGACCACCAAGACTCGCCAGAGGTCAGAAGACCTCCTGGAGGTCCAGAGATCACAACCCGAGAGAGG
The DNA here is from genome assembly GCA_036346405.1 of Phyllostachys edulis. Taxonomy (NCBI): domain Eukaryota; kingdom Viridiplantae; phylum Streptophyta; class Magnoliopsida; order Poales; family Poaceae; genus Phyllostachys; species Phyllostachys edulis. The sequence continues at coordinate 80,478,480 of CM070556.1, read as the reverse complement.
GTCTTAGAACCAGGAGCACCCGAGAACCTTTCCATAGCCAAACAGAGGAGAACGAGGAGGTCTCGAGAGTGTTCCCAAGACCTCCCACGAGCCTCCAGGGAGGTCGTGGAGATCTGAGTCCACCTCAAGATTTTCGTGATACCTCCTCGGTGAGGACATGGAGGTCCAAGCTTACTCCCAAGTTCCTCAGTGAAACCCGAGCCAGTCCCAAGGATCATGGCTAGCCCTTCACAAAGAAAAAATACACAGTGGTGATATCCGAACAATCTTTTATTTATACCACATGTTAACAAAGTTGGTTACAAGGTGGCCTTAGGCCAAACATAAATACATAAAAGCAAAAGAGAGCAAAAGGAAGCACGAGAGTCCATCAACACGCCACAGTGCAAAATGACCGGAGAGCATAACCTAGTCGCTTCGATCTTCATCACCGCCAATATCTTCTCCCGCAAAATTTGTAATGAGCAAGAGTGAGCACTACCATCGTGTTCGCAAGTTACACCTGGGTTAACAATATAACATGCATAAATGGATAATCAAAGGATGGCATAATAGGGTGATCTTGCACAAAGCCCATTTTCTTTCAAATACCATTACTAAGTTCCAAAGGTGTCTTTCAATAGATAAAATTCATTTTACCAAAGCAATTTTTCGCTTGGATAGCATTCATCATTATTTGGTGAAGGATACCTCCCGACATTAGGCTCCTCGCCCAAACCCATGGGACGGCAGCCCCAAAACAGATTTGAAAATCATTTTAAATTCCCAAAGTCAACAACTAACTTCAAGTGGCCTTTGCCAAGACGTCCTTGACCGTGGACACGGCTATTCAATAGATTTAACTCGCAGAGGTTGTTCACTTTACCCACACGACATGAGTACTCTAGTTTGTCCCAAGATTCGTCAATACCACCTCTCACTTCCAAAGGTAAGAGATCTAGAGCTCATGACAAGGCCTTTACAATGCATTGCTCCACCACGCCTTTCCTTGCTAAGGTTTCACCCCCTATGGATAGCCATCCCATGAAGCCCCTCTTGCACCAGGGGAACAATGGGTCATCAAAGACCTCTAGCCAACAAGACCTCCCACACCACCAATGGAGCAAAGATGTAGTGGAGTTTTGCAAATTATTCACCAGTCCCACACCCCATTCTCGAGACATGTGGTTGCACGATTGTGGCATAGCCTATTATAGGCATGGCATTGGTCGCTCAAAGACCGGTCCTCACATGACTAGGGCAACTTTCACAAACCCAAGGGCATCGATCTACCATAAAGGCACGATCCGTGCATAAACTTGCACCAACCGAGCTAACCATTTTGCCCTAGTCCAATTCATTTTATTTTCTTTGCTTTCCCAAAGATCGTCTTTATACCTTCATGACATCCCTATGTCATGATAAAACATTCAAAGCAGCTTCTTGGTTGTGTTGGTAAAGATTTCCCCAAAACAAAATTTTGGTCTCGAGCACCACTAAGCATATGTTTTCAAATGATCTTGGCTCATACTATCTTGATTGGCCAAGTTTGACCTAATGGTGACAATGTGTTCAATACAAAATCAATCGAGGTCATACAAAGGAAATGGTTATAACTACAAAGTTAAAAGCGGTATTGAACTAACTTGATAAAAATAAGCATGCAAGACATTTTAAACCGACATAATTAATTTGATATAATGGGTGCAATATGATCAAGAATGCAACTTGCCTTGCTCACTACTTAGAGATTCTTCTTCTTGAACTTTTGGATTCCCTAATCTTCACAATCTACATATATATAGAAGGCAAATTCAAAGAAGATTCAAACAGAGATCCAATAAAGATCCAAATAAAGAACCAGAGAACTCCAAAGAAATCTCAAAAACCCAATTAATGTAAGAGCATTGTATTTAGATTAGGTTCTTTTGGAGAAGGTTTAGCTTACCAAAGGAAAAAGAGGTCTTTAGAGAAGGTCCCAAGATGTGACCTAGGCAGAGGGCGAGTGGTTCCAGAGGCGAGATGCTTGCACAAGGTCGAGAGAGGAGGTCCTCACACGAGCACCTCGAGTTTCAAAAGAAGTCCACGAAAGGAGGTCCTGTGAAGGACAAGATCACCAAGACACCTTTGGCGAAAACAAGGGTGGAGCAGATCATCAAAGGAACTTACTGTAAAGGAAGTAACGGTGAAAGGGAGGTCGAGGAGCCAAGGTCTTCCTCGAAAAGTTCTTGGACGAGAGCCAAAGTAACAGAGTGTGGAGAAGGAGAAGGGTGATGTGTTAGAACGTTTCACCTATGTGTAGTCAAAGTGGTGAAGAAAACTAGGTACTTACGTGCCAAGGATAAGTATAGAGGTAAGTCAAAAGTTGGTGATTGTCGTAGGCGTGTCACCACCACCCCAGGTGAAAGGTACATTAAAAGACACGAAGTCGCTATGGGAAGGAACAAAGAAAATATCCATGTACGGCTTAGTGACTCACTTCAAAGTAAATACCACGATGAGGATGTATTAGACGTGACAAGACCTACATTAAATGCCCTGGTACATACGTGGCGGAAGAAATGAGAACGCCTAAGGTGGCAAGTGGGGCCGGTCAAATTAACAACATCTGGTCAACCATAGGAGGTCTTACCCCGCAGAGGAGGTTCTCGGGGAGGTCCGAGTGGTTTAGGAGGTCTTGAGCCCAAAGACAGGAGGTCTAAAGGCTTAGGAGGTCCAGACAGGGGAGGTCCTGACGGTCGAGATCTCACCAGGGAGGTCTGGCGAGGAGGTCTAAGCGGTTGGATCTCCGGAGGAGGTCCGACAGCCCAAGAGCCGCGAGGAGGAGGTCCTCGAGAGAACAGACGCAGCGGGAGGTCTGGGCCTTTGGATTCAAAGTGAGGAGGTCCAAGCCGTCCGATTTAGATCAAAGGGAGGTCTGAACCGCCTGATTCGTAACGAAGGGAGGTCCATGAAGGACATAACGCATGGGAGGTCTAGACCCTTGGATTAAAAATGGGAGGAGGTCTGGACCGCTAGATCCAAAGACAAGGGAGATCCATGCGAGTGGTTCCAGAGGCATTCCATAGAGGGGTTCTACCCGAGGAGGTCTTCTCGGCCAAGAATAAAAGTTAAGATGGTTCAAATGATCTTAGGAAAAATCGAAGGCACACAAGAGGGCCATTGGGATGCATAGAGGTCCGAATGAAAGGAGGTTTGGGCATAAAGAGGTGTCCAGACGACAAGAAGTTTAGACTGAAGAGAAGTCTGAACAGAAAAGAGGTTTGAACCCTAAGAGATTCAAACCAACAAAGAGGTCCAAATGACCAAGCTCAAAGGAAGGAAGGCCTGGTCATACGAGTATTTCCTGGTGAGACGAGGTCTAAGCTTTAGAGGAAGTCTAAACCTACAAGACTCGAAAGAGATAGGTTACAGGGGAATTGTTGAGCTTTCCAGCAAGGAGGCACAACAACCCAAATCCTTCCAATAGAACCCAAATTTGAATTCTCACTAAAGCAAAAATAGTTTTAATTTATTTTACACATTTTAAAAAGTATTTAGAAAATCAAGATGTTACACAGACCCTTCCAAGGTCTAGTCGGTCAAGTCCTTTGAAGCCAAAACCAGCGGAGGCGAAGGGCCTTGCCTAGAACTTGAAGGTTGTGTAGATCGAGGCCACCATACTGGATAGGTCGACAGACCGACTGCCAAGTGACTAGGCAATGGCCTCCTGAAACGTTTTCTGTACCTTTCCAAAGGAATGCTCTCATCCTTTTGTCAATTTCTTTTATAACCACGAGAGGTGGGTCAAGCGCCATGAAGCTATACACTGGAATGGAAGTCAGCACGGAGCTAGTCAACACTAGCCGACCTCCTTGGGAAAGCATCCCAGTTTGCCAAGCTTGAAGACGGCTTGCGACCTTATCGATTAGAGGTTTTAACTCGCTTTGAACTGTTCTAACACCGCGGCCCAGCCTGTTGCCACGGTCGGTTCGAAGTAACATTGTGGATGGCCTAAGCTCCCCGGGCAATTCTCAGAAAGCTACCTTCCCGTTGATTGATTGGAATCTGGAGGTTTGTGCCGAAGGTGCAAGGCAAAAGGAGATACGAGGAAAACGTATGGGGCAACATATCTCATGCACATAGCCCAATCTAGGGACATATGCACATGGTGCATCCTGGCCATCCAAAACGATATTCATGGCTGAGAACGAAGCTCCCTCCCCCGCTGCCACTTAACACATTTTTGCGAAATACCCCCCAAACGAACTCCCTCTTCGGCCCCCGCGCTCACCTCCTCCACCACCTCCCCGAGCCGCCCCCTACGTCGCTCACTACCTTCGCCCTCGTGCCTCCGCACCTACGTCGCGTCCTGTGCCTCCGCCCCTCTGCGCCGAGCCAACGATCCCCTTGGGCAGCGTCGCATGTTGTCCTCTCCCAACTCGTCACCTCCTCGAGCTAGGGTTCGCCCCCCTGCGCCGCGCCGCCCCTCCGACGGTGCCCTGCGTCGCACCTTCCCTCCATCGGTGCCCGGGCGATGTGTCTCGCCGGCCCCCTGCGCCGCCCCTGCACCTCCACCTTGCGCTGCACCTCCCCAGGTGTATGATTGCGACCGACCCCAGGCATCCAACTCTTCACTGAGCAATTGCAACCATGGATTGTATTGTTTTGATAAATCTAGAATTTTGTAGTTGACAATAGTTGTGCCGATTTGATATTTGAATTGTAAATTTTGACTCTGAATTCAAGTTGTCACGGTGTATGAAGGTGTATAATTGAATCTGAGAATTTTTTATGAATGAAAGGTGCATGTTGTTGAATGAATGGAACTAAATATGCAAGCATTCAAATTCCTCAAGTTGGTTCCACAAAAATCAGAAATTCTTTCTTTATTGGATTTACTCACAAGCATTTGAATGCATCAGAAATCCTTGTTTCATTGCATTTGTGAATTTTTCTTTTGTGTCGTATGAATGGAATTGAATGTGCAAGCATGTCTCATTTCAGTTGTATGGTTGATACATATAGTGAAATTGTCATATGATTGCTTTTGGTGGTTGGAAACATATAAGCTTGAATGTTGATTCAGAAATTGTATCAATCGGATGGAGATTATTTGGTTGAATGAATGGAGTGCTTTTTATGTGGTTGAATGAATGACCATCATCTGTGAATGACCATATGTGTGATGACCATAAGATGTTTGCATTGATGACCATCAGATCTGTTAATGACCATCTGTGTGCATTGATAACAACAGATGTTTCAGCTTGATGACCATATGTCCATATAATGACCATCTGTGACTGTGAATTGACCATCTGAACATTTTTTTTTGGAATGGAAGCATGGACTTGTTTTTTTGAACGGAAGTATGGACTTGAAATGTTACATGGCATTGTCTAACTTGTCTAAACTTGAAATGTTACATGGCAGTTTTTTTGGATCATTGTCTGAACTTGAAATGTTACATGGCAATTTTTTTTGGAATGGAAGCATGGCAGTTTTTTTGGATCATTCAACAATTCATCAATGACAGAAACTTTCATCCATTTGATTTTGCATTCAACAATTCAACAATTCATCAATTCAACAATATGCAATGCAGTAATGAATCTGCTAGGATCTCTGAAATGTTTGTTGACAGAATTCTTGAAATGCAGTCTTAAATGTTTGTGATTTGAATTCTTGAAATTAAGTTATGTTGTCTATAATTAAGTACTAAAATTTGGTCTAAATGTTATATGAAATGTTGTCTGAATTCTGTACAGAGATGATGATGGCAGTGAGAATTGTGATTGTGAGAATCCGTTATATCTATGTAATGGCACTGTGTTGAATTGAGTCTGAATTCTGTACATTTGCTGAATAGTTACTGATCTTCAATAGTTGTGTCCATTTCATTCTTGTCACTTTCAACAGACTGTTTCATTTAATCCATAGTGACAAAAGGAACTTTAGTATAAATGAGAGAATGTGAAGTCAGGAAAGTGGTTTCATTTTGTTCATTTATAGATATGTCTGCAAAACATGTGTTAACTATGTAACATGACAAGCTGATATATCATAATGAGAAAGGATCAGAAGCTTTCACTGATTTGGAAGAAAGGATCAGAAGCTTTCACTGATTTGGAAGCATTGTCTTGCTTCACTAAATTTATGATTCATACAAGAACCAACAGCACAATACCCCTACACCAATTTATGATTCATACATATTTAACTTTGGGAATTTAAAATCTCAGATTTCAGAGACATATATACATCAAAGAAATCACACATTTTATTCATTTCTAAGTGATAATTTCACAGTGTACATAATAATCATATTTTCTTGTTGGGATGTACAATTTCAATTGCAACACCATATACATAAAGATAACTTATTCATCTAATGGAAACACGTCGTCCATTGCTCCAGATTGATGAATTGTTCCTTTTGTCAAATCAGCATCTTCGCCAACCTGTCAAACAAAATTGATGCTTCAGTAGTGCTACCAGGTGACACTGAGATCCAGATGCAAAAAGAAAAAAAAAAAGAAGGACCACTCATAGATCCACGGCTGTACGGAGCCTTGGCAGAGGGGGCACGGCGCACGACGTGAGCTTTCTTCTTCTCCATGTCGCAAGAACGCTGGGGAGCGCAAGCTCAAGGCGAGGCCTTGAGAGCTCTGTGAGACTCGGTGGGAGGGAGGCGTACCACAGGCCCCCTAACCAAACACTAGATTCGTGGAGAGGGGAGACTTGGTGAGAGGGAGGCAGCACCATCGACGGAGCACAAGGGGGAAGCGGAGAGGCGCTCGCAGGCTAGAGGAGCGGCGCCGTCTCAATCGTCTCGGGCTATTTGGCCTGACCGTTTGAGGGATTGGGGATCGGACGATTTGGCCCGAGGGATTGGCGCTCGCTCGGTTAGGCGCGTGGTTGGGGAGGGGTGGGGGGGGGGAACGCAAAATTTGCTGACGCTCACGCGCGCTCGTCCTGGGCCATCGATTCCACGATAGAAAGATCAGATGGCTTATGTCCATATATTCACAATTGACCTATGCCGACCAGATATGCTGCCAAAGGTATGAGCCTAGCCGCGTACGTGCGAAGCCCAAAGATCCTCATTCTTTCGCACGCAGCGGAGGCAGACGCGGTTGGTGCCCTGCACCGTCGGCCACCTCCTCATCCCATCCCATCGCATCCCGATCCCGTCCTGATATATCCATCCAGACCAGGAGTGATCAAGGGGAGGGGATCAGATCGCCGCCCCGCCGTTCTTCCGTCGCAAGGTATCGTCCGTCGTCTTCCCTTTCTTTTTTTACCATTCCGTTCAGGGGCGTCGTCCTAGCTGCTTGTTCCTGCGATCCTAATCGGCCGCTTGACGAATTCGCTAATCTGCTGCTGCTGCGACGGCGTGGGGCTCCATCTTTTGCTTCCCGTTCCCCTTCTCCCGCATCGCAACTTCTCAGCGCCATTGCCAGATCGCCTTCTTCCTTGCATCCTCGTCGGCCGTCGCCGTCGCCCACGGGGGCAAAGCTAAGGAGGTTGCTCAGCGCCGCCCTAAGCACACCGTCCCCTCGCTAGCACACGCGGCGCTGCCCTGACTCCGTCGAGGGCGGCGGTGAGGCTGCGCGCTTCCGGATCCGCGTGCCTCTCCGTTCCCTCTCTCCCTCGCCCAAATGCTAGGTGAAAGTTCTCAAATATGCACCTATTTCGAAAGCTTCTAAGTCGAGTTGAAGGCTTGGAGTTCGAGGTGAAAGCTTTGTTCTTTTCTTTTTGAGTTGAAAGGTGAAGTTTTTGAGGTAAAAGTTGAGTATGTTGTGTAGAAAGTTTGTATTAGTGGCACCCATCGGCTTAAATAGCCAGATAATTGCAAGCATCTTAATTCGGAGGAGTTGAGTTGATTTCCCAAGTCTGAATGAAATGCTAGTGGTGGGTGGGTTCACTGGTTGCCTTTGTTCATGCAACATAATCCCCGTGAGGCTCTTATCTTAGCACCACGAATTAAATGCTAAGGATATGAATCGTAAAGAGTATTAATTCTACCTTTTTTACTTTTTAAGATAAGAAAAAACAAAAACCTTGTTAACTACACGTTGAACACTATGGGCGTGATCGCGTGGTATACAGTCCTTGAGGGGTAGGGTACTACCCTTTTATTTTGAAGGCTAGTTCTTGGTTGAAGCTGGTGGAATAAGCAAAGCCGGATATACCCATCCTGGCTCTTGCAATATTATTTTTTCTATTCCTGCCAATTATAATTTTCAACCAGACAACTTGTGTCTTTATCCTAACACTTGCAGCTCTAGCCTCTTAGGAAATGACCTGCAACTTATGCCCGAACAGTTTCAGAGCTTCAAGCTTTTGGGATTATTTTGTTTTTGTTATTTTGGGGCTGGAGCTGCATAGCTACAGCTCTGCATATGTCAGCTAGTGGTTTGACCAGACAGAGCCTAAGCGGTAATGGATTGATTCGGATATGGTATTATGTACGAACACACTGCTGAGATTTTTTTTTCATATTAGATGACATGCTTAAACTCTTTGGTGAGTTGCTTTTGCTTCTGTTAAAGCATGCAGACATGTTTGCGCTTCTTTGTTGAGATTGGTTTGGTGCTTGATGTGTTTCATGGAAGATTGAACCTTATGTTTCTTTGGGTCGAGTATTCTGTTCCTTGGTGTGATAATAAGAAAAAGGTTCTTTAGCTGTGCTCCTTAGCAGTTTCGATCATGGAAAATTTCCTGATGTTTGTTAAATGGAATCTCAACATTTTTTCTGTTTGAGATCTATATATGACACGAATACTGTTAATAAGCTACATAATCCAGGATGTCCTCTTTCTGTCTTCCTTATTGTGTTCTAAGCTTAAAGTGCATTTCTTTGGAGAACTTGTTGCTGTTTAAAGAATGAGCATCCTTACTCCTGCAACTTTTTGCTCGCTAATGTTTTCCTTTTCTACTTTTAATGACAAGCAGCACTGAAGCCAATATGGCTGCCTTGCCATTGGCCACCGCTGAAGTATGTGATGCAAACCCGCATTTAATCATGAATGGCGAGCTTCGTGCCGTCCAGCCCGTTTTCCAAATATACGGAAGGCGGCAGGTTTTTGCTGGCCCCATTGTGACACTGAAGGTATATGAGGACAATGTTCTGGTACGTGAATTCCTCGAGGAGAAAGGTCATGGCAGGGTCCTGGTAGTTGATGGTGGTGGGAGCATGCGCTGCGCCATTTTGGGAGGCAACCCTGTCCAGCAGGCGCAGAACAACGGGTGGGCTGGTATCGTGGTCAATGGGTGCATCAGGGACGTCGATGAGATCAATGGCTGCGACATTGGCGTGCGAGCTCTGAACTCTCATCCTATGAAGGCGAACAAGAAGGGCATGGGCGAGAAGCATGTCCCTGTGACCATTGCAGGGACAAGGATCTGCGACGGGGAGTGGCTCTATGCCGACACTGATGGCATTCTCATCTCAAGGACTGAATTGACTGTGTAAACCTATTCCCTCTCTGTATGTCTGTATAAGAAGAATTTGGCGCATAAAAGGAGGGCTGCTTCTGTCCTCCTGGTGTTATATGTGAAAACTGTAAAACGTACGTACTCTTGTTGAGTCAAATGGCCACTGGGAATAATTATTGGACGCTTCCACTGTTGGAAAGTGCTCCTGGTTGCTGATCTTTAGTGAAGTTTATTCTGGTGGATCTTGTTCTCAGATTGAAGTGTCAGTGGATAGAAATAGAGGGGTGCTCTTTGGGTTGAAGCTAACACGAGATAGCGCATCAAACATAACCGTCTTGTGCATTCCAAGTTCATACATGAGTAGAAAACACAAAGTGAAAATTTGAAATATAGCGTGTTTAGTGCATACATCGCCGAAGTGTTGTACTAGCTATCCTAATCGCGGGATCCTACGGTCACACTAACACCAATACGACTCAAATCGTACCATGAGTTGTGGGATCACAATAGAATCATGGTAGGATCTTGAAGGATCATGCCACTTTTCAGACTACAAAGCACTCGTGTTCAGTTATTACCTGGCCTTCTTTTCAAAGTTCAATGGTAATCAGTAATCACCAAGTAGTCAGTGGTTTAGACATTTAGATCTGGATGCTTGGAATAATACAGATTAATTTGATTTATTAAAAAAACCCTTTTAGTGTAAAACGACAGCCACTAGCAAAAACAAACCTAATATGAAGGATATCATAGAAAACGATTTGACCTTGCGTAAGAGCATGCAGAGGAGTGTGATGCTAAAAAGGAATTAAAATGCAAATGTTGCTTCACTATTCAAGGAGCGATTTGTATTTTGTAGCACCATTTAGTATCATCTAATACGGAAACTTCGTGAAAAATCCCCACCGGTGCTTGAGAGAAGCTTTTGAAGCCTTAGGACTTAAAATGAGAGTGAGATAGCGCTAATTAGACAAAGTAGGTGTCAAATGACTAAGCGTCCCAGATCACTTTTGAAATACATGGAAGTTTTTTTTGTAGTATCATAGATTCTACGATTTTTAAGCGGCCTAAGCCCTAAGTGTACCATATTTGCACAAAAAAATTAAAAATTATGGCCAAGTAGAGCTACTGCTATTTTTTTTTAGATTATGTATATTTCCCCCACACCTAATATTAATTACTTTGCTTTAAGATTCGTAAACTTTTCTAAAAGAGGTGTGTCGAAACATTAAACTGGCACGACAACTGCATTCATATCCGGACGATTTCAATCTAGGATGAATTCTGAATAAGAAACTTCAGAAGTTTGTTAATATAATCAAATCTTGGATTAATTGAATCAACTGTAGTTCCAGGCAAATGCTCGGTTTATGCTCTCTTCTTAACTACAAAACCCTGTGATATGCCATGATGACTTCATATCCAACTCTTGATTCTATTCACCCCGGCACAAGTACAGGCACACCCAACAGCCAGTATTTGACATCCCTGGGACAACTGTAAGCTGCGTATTGAGCTTTAGAGAATCTAAGAGTGCAGCCAAACCAAGTTGATCATTTGTTTAATTAATTCCATTTGATTTGTCTAGGCTTTGACGGAGAATGATAATTCTCCGTTAGTTTGTTCTTCAAGATTTCGTCCGCCAAATGAGGTAGCTTTTGTTATAAATATTGCGTATGTATTCAAAATTACATACACTGAGTTTGGAGAGAAAGTACAAATATTGTACCATACTCTGTCGTATCGTGAAGAAGTCAGTAATCTGTAACTCTAAGAGCACAAACTGTAAAGCAAGTACTCCTTTCTGCACCTGTTAGCGAGTGTATGAAGCATCCATACCAATATGTTTGGTGAGCTCATGCTTTACTGGGTCACGGGCAATACTGTAACGTCCCAAAATTTGGTTTTTCAAAAATCTTTTGAGTAGTTTAGGTCCCTGAAAAATTTCACCAATCTTATTTGAATTAATAAAGCTTAATTGGGACTTTCATAAATCAAAAACAATCTAACTTGATTAAAACTCAACACCAACTATTATCAAAACTATTTTACTTGGATTCTATGTGCTTGGATATATTTTCTAGATTTTCCTAGAATTTTTCTGAGTGCATTTGCTAGTTTATAATTGCCCTTTTGTTTTTCTGCTATTTTCTAAAAAGAAAAGCCTATTATTAATCTCAGATGTGTCCTTGGGCCGAAACCTTAAGCTTCAGCCAATCCTTCTCGTTTTCGGCCCATTTCTGTTTTCTTTCATCCGACCCGATTCGCTGTTCGGCCCAACCCCCATTTCACCCGTGCGCTGCGCCGTGGTCTTCTTCTTTGCGACCGACGCCGACCGCCTTCGCCGTTCACCTCCATCTGGTGCCTCTCCATCTTCACCGACGCTGCCTTGGGGATTCCCGTGACGCCCTCGGTCTCCACCGCGCGCTGCAAAGACCAAGCTCCCGAGCAACCTGCCGCTAACGCCAAGATCATCCTCCTCACCTCGGCGCCGCCATTGAAGCCGCCCGAAGTTCGTGATCGTGGTGCGTCCAGACCGTGAGCCGTCCTCTCTCTCTTCATCGTTCGATCTCATCGGTTCCCTTTGCCCCAATCCGTTCGGAGCTCTCGCCGCCGCCGATTTGGAGCCCTCCGTCTTCGTCCGTGCCGCCCTCGATCCTCTACGCCTTTCGAGACTGTGGGCTACCATCTTCGAAATCGCCGAGCGCCGTCTCTCTTCAACCCGATCCGTCGCCGCTTTGGTTTCCTCCGCCGCCTCCGCGTGCTTGCCCAAGCCGCGCTTGCCCTCGCTCGGTCTCGCTGGTGCCACCGCATCTAGCGTCGCCGCCGGCCGTCGATCACCGGAGCTCCGCCACCCGCCGGCCACCCTGTGCGCCACTGTTCATGTATGTTGTGTACGCATATGTTCCAGGAGATGTGTTCGGTCCTCTGTTGCTTCTAAACCAACGCATGTATGATTTTTCCTAATACATGCTCCCTGTTAATTCTTTGTTTCAACCTTGCTTTGCCATCTCAATTCCAGATCAATGCCATGTCAAAGCCTTCTTGCGTCAAGAATCAGGCCGGCACAGCAGCCCTCCATCCCCATGCACCAATTTCAGGATGCCCCTCTATTCATGTTCGGTTCTGTATGAACTTCATACGTGAAATCCTCTCTGGTGATTAATTCTTCTCTGTTGCCTCTCCTCCATGTGGGCTGTCCAGCTCTCCCTCTCTCTTTAGTCTCTATGGTGAGCGGGTCCCGCACGTTAGATCAGTGCCTGTGCCAGATACGCCATGTCATCCGCCTAGTCATCGCCTTTTCAGTAGCCATCAAGGCCCTTGTGCTTGTGCGTCGTCCTATGTGGCATCGCCGTCATCTCTGGCCACCCCGACACCTCAGAACGGCCTCGCCAACCGCTAATCAGATGCCACGTCGCTGTTCCATCCTCGCCGCTTCAGTATATGTACATAGGTGGCATGCTTGTCATCGCCTATGTGGCATCCACCCTACCAAACCCTAAACCGAAACCGGATGAGCATGGTTCACCATGAGCCATGCTTATGAACCATGGGCCCCGCGTGTCAATGCGCTGTTCTTTAAACCCGGTTCACCGTGAACCTAAACCCTAGATCGTGGACTTGGTCTATGGACCAATGGCCCACTTGCCATTCACCTCAATCTTTTCTGGAATTAATTTAATTCTGGAAAACCCTTTTTATCCAATTGGTCCCACATGTCATTCACTACCTTTGTTCTCTTTCACTTACCAGTGGACCCCACTTGTAAGTCTCAAATTCATTTTTTCTAGTCCGAAGGAATATTTTCTGAATATTCTTTTCTCTATCAATTTCATCATTTCATGTGATCTTTCAAAGCTCACATCTTTTACATCCGAACTCCGATTGAGTTCATTCAAACTCCTAAATTCATCTCAATTCAATATCTATTTATCTGAGATTATTATTTAATTTTGGAGTTTGTTTGCTTCCTGTTATTTATTTATTTAGTTTATTTGCTTGTTTGCGAGTAGACGTTGATACTGCGAGAAGTGCTGATCAAGAAGGAGCTGAAGATCAAGGAAGTAGAAGATTAAAGATTAAATAAGATCATCATTGCTATAGCACGGCAAGTTGCACCTTTGATCATATTGAATCCCAGTTTTCTAAAAATACCTTGATTCAAATTATTGCATTTACTTTAAGTATTTATTTAAATGCTTTTGGGTGTAGTTATTAATCCCATTTGTTATACCCACCTTGTCTATATTGATATGTCATAATCTTTTGTCACCCTAGCTTGGTTATTTATTTAGTTGGTAATATTGTAGCACCAACGTGGGTTGGTTAGATGCGATTAGATTGCTTAGCCATGCCACGAATCACCTTTCATGTAAAGTTGCAATTATCAACTTGATTAAGTGACTATGGAACTATGTGATAAAACTGTGTGTACTGTGTGCTATTATGGCATGTGTTGCACTTAACCAACTGAGTGGGAAAAGGTTTAGACTGAGGCAAGTGGTGGATACTATGTGACATGGTGGCTATGTGAAATGGGAATATTAATCTGTGTGTCAAAATAACATGTGTGCCTTAGTTAGAATTAGGAAGTCTTGCCTTGGTCAATTAAGGACTTAACTTTGTGCGCCATTGAACTGAGTCTTACTGTACGACCACATGCCTGGTATGGGACGGGCCTAACTTAGTAAGTTATGGAGTCTTGACATTGATTACTCAGGTAGTAGGTTAGGCTCTGTGATGGGTGGAGGTGTGTTACCGCTGTGGTTGGGTGCACATCACGGGGCGGTTCGCCGTGTTCCTGTCCAACGGTGTGTGTTATGCCAAACACTGTGTAAGGATTGGTATAGCGTAAAGCACACTGAAAGTATCAATGCTTGAGATGAAGTTTCTGAAAGGTTTTGTTGTGATCAGCTCCGTACAAGTTGATTGCATCGTGTGGGTAAAGTGTACAAACTCTGCAGAGTGTAAATCAATATATTCGAATAGCCGCATCCACGGTCATGGACATGCTCGAGGATGTCACACGAGGGGTAGATCTTCATAAAACAATTGGGAAGGGTGCTGTGTGATCTAAATCATATGGCTATGTGAATAATTTATTTAGACTGTGTGTCTTTGTGAAATCAAACTGTTAAAATTAAACATTGCTTATTTGTTTTACTATATGCTTTCAGTCTATTATTTGTATTCAATTGTAAATGTCGCATTTCTTCAAAAGAACCACAGAAGCCATTCCTTTGGAATAAGCCGTCATGTATAATTGCATTTATGTGGTATGACTTGCGAGTACGGTTGTGTACTCATGCTTGCTTTATTAAATCAAGCAGAAGTGAAGAGATTATCACTCAAGAAGGTCTACTTCAAGGATCGTGGAGAACTAGGTCGCAAGACTCAAATTGACCGATTGCTGTGGGCATATGGATGGGCTTCACTGAAGTTATTCCGTTACGTTCCGCCGCAGCTTCTTTGAGTTATTTGCCTTCTGAGGCATTAATTGTAAGCTTTGACCTTAAGATCTTTACTCTGATATTTATTGTTATTTGCCTATTTATTAGTCATCTTTGTATATAGAAATGATATTTCACTACTGTTACCACTGTGTGCACTAGCGTGATCCTGGACTAGTGCAGTATACACAAAGGGTTCATAATTGTATTTTTGGGTCCCGACAGAGGTGGTATCAGAGCCATATCGACTGTAGGTCGTGACCTTAGTTAGAATGGCCATTTTAAGGAAAACTTCAAACCTTATTTTACAAATGAAAAACCTCAATGATGTGCTATTCTCACCTTGTCTAGCTTCTATGCTCCTCCATTCTATTCACTTCTCATCTATATTCTTCCTCACCGTTTTGAGTATCAAATTGGACTCGCTTCCCTCATAACTTCTATGGTTGTCGTTATCTGTGCCAAATATCTCGGTGGATGCCCAAGAGCTGTTTTGAGCCACCCTTCGAAGATCATGCAACCAACAACAACATATCAATATCTCCCCAAGTGTTCAAGACAAGTTCGTCGCAAGAATTGAAGACAGAAGAAGTTGTACGTCGCCCCAAGATTTGCCTGCAAGGATCGCAAGCAGTCAACATTTGATGAAGACCGTAACCAGTTTGAGTTTTCTTCAGATCAGCCATATAGGATAAATCAGCGTTGGTTCCTCCCGTGTGTTGAGCCAAGTCACCCAGTTAAGTTAGAGCTTAATCGGTTAGACAATTAGTTTTTCGTCTTCTTTCTCTTGTGTGTAGTTTGGTCGTGATTTTTATGCTTCTTAATAGCTTTCCGACTATTTGTGTTCTTTGGTGTTCCTTGGGTTAAACCTGTTCCCCCTAGTAGATTGTCTTCCCTTACCTTGTGCTTTCCCTCTCATCCATAAGTCCTGGTTAGCCAGCAGATGAAGAGCCCTAATGGAGCCAACCTTGTCAGTAATATTGAGACAGTCTATGCCACCAAGAACCCTGAGAGACGGTTGTCGATGTCGAGTAGCAGTCCAAATCATGGAATAATTCTTGGTAGCTCAGACTCAATTCATGAACGCGATGATGCAGAACATGAATAACATGATGACCCAGTAGAATCAGACCACCGTTACCTTAGTCAATTTGATAAATTAGAATAATTGAGCAGGCCGTCGTACCATCGCCAGTGTCAGTACCAGAGCAGACGATAACCAACAACTATCTCCAGTGCCAGTAGTGACACATTAGAACCTGAGCTAGTTCCTTGCCACCCAGAATCAGCTCATGTCAGTGACGATGCAACCGTCGGACAGTAGTAACCTCTACAAGGATGCACAACTCGTTGCCATCCCAATGACACACCCTCAGTCCAAGTTTGTGAAGTTCATGATGACCAAGCCGCTCGTCTTTGAAGGATCAACCGCACTCAAGGATGCAGAATCTTGGATTCGCACCATAGAAGAAAAGCTAACTGTTGTGCAATGCAACGATGATGAGAAAGTTCCCTATGCCGCTCATCAATTAGAAGGAGTTGCATTAGATTGGTGGAAGAAGTTTCGTGCCGCCTATCAGGACAAGTCGACCATCACCTAGTCAGAGTTCACCGCTGCTTTTTGTCAACAACATGCAAAATCAAGTAAGAGTGATCAAGAGAAACCTGATATTCCGACATCCTACACCAAATCCAGGCATTGTCATTTGAAGTGCTGCCAATCAGATAAGTCAGAAGATTGTGCATGTATCCGTTGTGGAGAAATAGGCCATAGCGCCGATGAGCACAATATCAATTGTTCCAGTTGCGAAGGAAACCATTCAATCAGAGAATGTCCAATGAGCAAGATCACATGCTTCTTATGTGAAGGTGATGATCATTGTCCAAGCCAGTGCCCCATGTATTCAGTGTTGACTTCTGCAACACAACGTCAACGAGAAAATTTCCAAGCCACAGTCAGAGCATTAGCACGAGAATACAATCCATTGTTAGTACAAGATTTGCCAGACAAAGAATCACAAAAGCAGAATATTGACCTTGGCAACCAGCCTCAAAAGAGAAGCAAGCCAGTACCGTCAAGAGATTGTTTTGAGTGTGGTAAGAAAGGCCACTTTGCTAAGCAATGCCCTGCAAAGCGACAAGCTCCAACCTTCAATAGAGATAGTTGTTCTGCCGTAATTTTGCCAGGCAAATCACAACGTCCGCCACGTGTCTGTTACAGTTGTCGTGGAAAATGTCACTTCGCCCACTAGTGCCCTCAGAAGAACCAGTCACTCACCCAGATGCAAGAATGCCAGAAGTTGTGTCAGTCAAAATGGTAATACCCAGAGCAGGTGGTAACGTATCAGGATCCGTGTATCCAACGAAGCAGTCAAAGAAGAGACGTTTGAACGGTGATGTTACCAAGAAAGCCTAGTTTGATCAGATTATGCAGCGGCATGCCTCTGTTAGTAGCAATCAAAGTCAGAAAATCATTGTAACCGTTCCCCTTGTTTCAGAGTAGAAAGGTAGACATCTTTGTATGCAAGTTGCGAAGAAAAAAGATTGTTGAATATTAAAGTATTGGATATCTCTCTAAGCCTGTACAATATCCTAATTCTTCGTACGTCGAAGAGCATCAAGCTCCTCTGCTATAGCAAGCTACCACTCAGAATGAGGAGCAGCCTCACGATAAGAACTAGACTCAGTGATAGAGAGAGCATGAGCTATCGGAGCAAATCTAAGATGATCAGGTAGTCGAAGGGATGTCCGGTCACGAAGGATGTAACGGGGAGCATCATCAGGAGGATCAGATGTGGGTGTCGGCAAGATACCAGGAGAGGATTCTGGTGAAGGACGAGGACGCCTAGAGTAGTGAATACCAGAGAAAAGAGACGGTGGTGTTGCAGGAGGTATCATCAGAGGCGGAGGTACAGAAGGAACCACTGCAGACAGGCCAGGGGAAGACTATGATAGTAGAGAAATAGGTGAAGAGTCAGAAAGAGACAACCATGAAATCGACTCAACGGTGGAAATAGGACAAGGAGTCAAATCTCGATAGAAGAAAGGTCGAGATTCATCAGAGACAATGTCTCGTGAAATCTTGATCCGTCGAGCAGAAGGATCATAGCAGTGACAACCCTTGATGAGGACATTCCGATTGGACCGATTACACAAGCAAGGGTTAAATTAATTAACCAACAGGTGAACTCGCTCCTAATCAATTTTAATCTTGATTCTAATGATTATATGTTACCGCCTAATAGTCTCATATTGTGTGTGGCCAGTTTTATACGTATAGGAGCATGGGAGACTGTATCAAACCGACGGAGTGAAGATGCTGCTGCTAATATAAACCTATGATTTATGGGGTGCACAAATGTCACCTATGACACCATGAGCTGTAATCCATCTCACAAATGCAAGTCTCGGTTGGCTTATTGATTGACATGGAGAGAAGAGCAATTTTATTCTGTTAATAAGGATGCATGCAACGTGGGGACATGGTGCAATTACAATGTCCAGCCAAGTCTTATATTGGTTGTCCTTTATTCAAGAAAACTTCTGTCTACCATGTCACGGGTGGGCCAGGCTGCTATTTCCTTGACCGAACCAAGTACTGGTCGGTTTGTAACTTTCTTTCTTTGACTGTCATCTTGGCCGAACCAATTTAGGCTATAGTGTGCGTGTGGTTTGGATGAAACCGAGTAGGATTGGATCCTTCTAGCCACCAAATAGAGGCTTTATATTCATCAGACGCAAATCGCGGGTCGGGGGACCACGAATATGGATATATTATTTTGAGAGAGAGCTATACGCTTGTTCTTCCTAGGGTTTAACATACAATGCAACCTAGAGGGGAATTGAGCGTTCTCAACCCCGTTGTTCTTGTGATTCCTTGTGTTTTGTAGGAGCAGCGACACGTCTACTTTGTGTGGTCAGGTAGACGGGATCATGAGCGTGTGGTTGGGCGAATTCTTTTGTCACAAGTTGTTGTTTTGATAGTGGTTGGCGCCATCGGTTTGTCAGGTTGCACGGATCCAAAGTTATCGTCGATCCTACGTCGTGAAGATCGGGCATCCCCCGTATCAACCCTTATGCTCAGAACTATAACCAAGAAACACACACTCAACTGATCGAGCCGATAGTTTGGCGCGCTCACGAGGCTACAGCAGAACAAAACAAGTACAATAAAAAACACGAAGGTGAGTGTACTGGGGGGCTCGAGAGTAGAGACGCTCTATAGGACTGACACCCTTAAGAGCAGTGGAAGGCTGCATGTTGATGAGATATGCAACAGAGAAAGCAACCTCAAATTTCGTAATCGGGTAGAACGTGAGAGGCAAGAAGAGGAGTGCGGACAGTCTCAATCAGATGACGATATTTGCGCTCAGCAACCCCATTCTGAGCATGGGCACCAGGGCAAGAAGACTAGTAAAGAGTGCCTTGCGCAGAAAGATACTGTCTAAAAGCGCCAGAATAGTACTCGCCAACAGAATCATAGCAAAAAGTACGGATGAAAGAATCAAACTGAGTACAAACCATCGTTGCAAAGTTACGATAGATCGCAAGAAACTGATCATGATTAGACATAGGGAAAATCCATGTAAAACGAGAATAATCATCAATGAAGATCACATAAAATTTATGCTTGCCTTTAGAGATAATAGGTGCAGGTCCCCATACATCTGAATGAACTAAGTCAAAAGGACTGAGAAGACAAGGACTCACTAGAATGATAAGAAAGTTGTAACTGCTTGCCTAGCTTATATCCCTGACAAAACATGACTATGTCAATAGTAACACGTCTAAGAACACCCTGACGAACTAATGAAGAAAGACAAGATCCACACAAGTGACCTAGATGATGATGCCACTGCGCAAAAACTCCAGAGGTGGTGGCAGCAATGACGGTGGAGGTAGACGTAGAGGTGATAGGAGCAATTGACATGGACAGAAGGTGGAGGCGGTCAAGGATGTAGAGACCCTGACGATCCCTACTGTCTCGACCAGTCCCAAGTACCGTCCCTGTCTGTTGGTTCTGGACAAAACATGAGTGAGAGTCAAAACCAACCCTACTGCCGACATCGGTAAGCTGACCCACCGAGAGAAGCTGCATGGTAAGCTGGGGAACATGGGAAACAATCAAATGTAAAAATCAAGGATAAAGAGTGCCCTGACAGCTGACAGACAGAGGAGTACTGTCAGCTGTCTGAGCAGAGATAGAAAAATAGGAGGTCCTACTGAAGTGGGAGATGTGGAGTCCGGTGTCATGTGGAAAGAGACACCAGAATCCAGAACCCAAGAAGTACCTAGAGGAGACGTATGGGCTAGAATAGCAGAACCCGCTGAGTTGTGAGAGAGTCGCTGAAGTAGAGCCTGGCAGAACTGCTGAACAAAGTTACCTCGCTCAGAAGGTCCTGATGTGCTGGTCTGTCCTCCCGTCGAGGAAGGGCCTCCCTGCCGCCCCTTTGGATCATCCACTCACACGTGCCTTGTTTCGCTTTTTTCACACCGCATAACTCTGGTAGTCGTGCCCGAAGTTCTTGCAATTATTGCATTGAACCCCAGTTGGTGCAAAAATAGGAACAAAACAGACACTTGATGAGGGATTGTAGTCAAAGCAGAAGCCGTTGGTGTAGTCGAAGAAGAAGGGGTAGCTAGCACAGCCGGAACAAACTGTGCTACTAACCCGCGGCGAAGCTCCTCAACATGAAGCGGCGAAAGAGCCTCGGTGACTGTCGATCGTGGTGACCGACTCAACAGTTGAGCCCTGACAGGCTCAAACTCTGGGCGAAGACGACAGACAAAGTCATAAAGGCAAAGGCGGCCATGATCCGCCTTCTGCACCTTATGACACTCCTGGTAGAGTGGAAAAGCCAGCTCGTCCAGCTGGCGCCAGAGACTGGCCAGGGCTTGGAAGAAGTCGTCGACGGAGGAATCCTCCTGGTGAAACATCTCTAACTCATGCTGAAGCAAAAAAAGAACTAAGCATTGCTGCTCTGCTGGTATCGCTCGTGCAAATACTCCCAGATCTGACGAGTGGAACGCAGACCAACAATATCTGGCTGGATGGAGTCGTCAACGCTGACCACCAAGATGGCTCGAACACGGGCCTCATCAGCACATCAACGCTCAAAAGCGTCTATGGCATACTAAAAGGCCTCATCAGCGGTGTTAGTAGTAGCAGCGTCCTT
The DNA here is from genome assembly GCA_036346405.1 of Phyllostachys edulis. Classification (NCBI taxonomy): domain Eukaryota; kingdom Viridiplantae; phylum Streptophyta; class Magnoliopsida; order Poales; family Poaceae; genus Phyllostachys; species Phyllostachys edulis. Next base: position 80,457,452 of record CM070556.1, on the reverse strand, counting down.
TGCCTCCTTCTTGGCGGCCTCATCTTCTACAGGAGGTGCAGAAGTAGGCTGTTTGGGAGGTGGCTGGACCAGCGACGGTGGACAAGGTCGAGCACTAGTGACATGTCCCTAAAGACGGAGACCATCAAGTATGATCTCCATGAGTGAAGATCACAACCTGTAGTTTGTCCCGTGAAGCTTTGTTCTTGATAATGAGATTGCAGTTGATGTAACGAAAGCCATCGGTAGGCGACGCGAGACGGTGCGGTGACTTAGGCAACGAAGTCTAACATGCAGCATTGGATGGTGCAGCGGTTAGATCGACATGTTGTGTTTTTCTTGGAAAACCCGAAACTTTGTTTCTATACGAAACCGATACGGTTTCATTTATAAATCCTATCTATTGCGTGCGACCGAGGCTGGGGTTGACGCCGACGGAGGCGGGCGACTAGGCCGCCGCCGACGGAGGCGGGCGACCAAGCGCGGCGGTGAGGAGGGCGGCTGCGGGCGGTCGCCAGACGTGAGCGACGTGCGGAGCCTCCTCATCGGTGGGATGGCAGTTGAGGAGGAAGTCGGCGGTGGTGCGTGCGGGCGTAGGCTGCGCAGGCAGTGGCCGGGCGGGTGACGGATATAAAGACGTCGCCTTGGTCAACGGTTTTGAGTCGGGCGGCGTCTTCGAGTCAGGCGGTAGCGCTGGGGCGTCGTAGCGGCGGCATCGTCTCGATCGGCACCTTCGAGTCAGGCGGCAGCGTTGGGGGCAGGTAGCATCGGCTTGAGGCGGAGGGCGACATCGTTAGGCGACGTCGGACACCGGCGGCCTCGGGCGACGGCGGCGATGGCCTTGGATGTGGCAGCAGAAAAAGCTAGGTTAGTGCCCTAGCTCTAATACCATGTTATGAATATTGTGTATATATTCATAAAGCCTAATGGACAACACATATAGGGAGTACAAATGGGATATTACAAGAGAATATGCCATACACATATAAGGAAATACAAAAGGTATATAAGAAAATACAAAAGAATTCCTATTCTAACATCTTTATGTTTTCACCGTCCATCATGTTCACGGTAATGACAAGTTGACAACATTCACAATTCACAATGACTTGTCTTGCTGCCTTATAGTTTGTTTACTTATTATTACCTCATTCTTGTTGCGGTTTTACATAATAAAATGCTTTTATACTGCCATTTTTTTGTTAAATAAGATTTTTTTTGTTCATCTACCTGTTCAATCAGTAGTTACTAATATAGCCTTTTGCCTTCCAGATGCAAAACCAACAACAGTCATCATCAAAGCAACATATTGAACAACTAGAAAATCAACCATACTTGCACCTTCTCGATCAACCAGAGCATGATACCATTCAGCAAAATCAACATAGTACTAATTTCCCTCCTATTCATCAATGTACAACCACTTCACATCTACCAGATAATCCCTAGCAACACCAGTCTTATATATCTCAACATATAGCTTGCATGCAAGCTAGACAAGGCCATCTTAGAGGACGCATGAATATTCTTGTGAGTGATCTTCTTCATTTAGTATTGGAAACAATTACATGGGAACATATATTATCAAATCTTTCATCATGATTTGCACTTGTACTATAATTTTGCTCACCAAGAGCCATGTTGGTGTGAATTTGTAAATCATCCTGCTGTAGGATCAAGGATAACCGACTAGAGGGGGGGTGAATAGGAGGTTTTTAAACTTTTTAACAAATTAACAATTTACCCAATTAATAACTTAGTCTAAACAAGTTATACTTCTAGCTAAACAAATTAATCACAATAATAAGCTAGAAATATAAAAGCGAAGGTAAAGACTAGAGATAACCACAAAGACACGACGATGTTTTTCCTGTGGTATCAAGACTTGCTTGGCCTTCACTAGTCCACGCTTGAGGGAGCTTGACGCCTCAAGCCGGCTCCACGAATTAAGCCTTTCCTCAAGTCACTATGGTTGTTCTTCCTCCGCTCGAGATGGTGAACACCGAACCACTCACAAGCTTGCACCGGCCTCTTCACAATCTTCTTCAAGAGATCACCGTGCTCCACCGCTAACCGCCTAGGAGTGCGGCAACACTCCAAGAGTAATAAATCAAAGTCTTCACTTGACGGCACTCAAGTGCACATGGATCAACTAGGAGAATGAATGCACTTGAATGTATCTCAACAAGCTCACAATGAATGCACAAGAGTGTTTTGAGTGTTGAGTGATTGCAAAGGCTCTCAAGGCTCTATGAATGTCAAATGAGCACTAGCAGCCTTGACTTGAGCAGATGGGGGGGTATTTATAACCCCCATAAGCAATTATGACCGTTGGAAACGAAACCAGAGAAGTCAGACAAAATCGAACGATCATAGTATACGGCCGGCAGACGATCGCACCTCGATCGAAAGCACACCAACGGCTAGACCAGATACTAAAAAAAGGAAAAAGTAGCCGTTGAATTTCAATGAACGACCGCAGTAAACGTCGGACGTCCGATTTCCGGCCGCATCGCTTTCTACGAGCGCACGACCGCTTGTAGGGTTTCGCGATTTGCTCAAGGTTTGCAGTGGTTCGGAATTTTGTACCGCCATATAAAATCGAATGACCGCGAAGTTTGACGACCGCTCCCAAAAACGAACGTCCGATTTCGAGATAAGTTTCGAAAGCAGATTTTACACTTGTTCTGCTTTTATTGAACCGCCTCATAAAAATCGGAACGATCAAGCAAAACGGCACGACCGTTAGTCACAAGCAGACGACCGATTTCCATGAGAAAGTCCGAGGCAATTTGTAACGCTTCGGTTTTATTGAACCGCCAACTAAAATACGGAATGACCGAGATCATGCAGACGACTGCTCAAGGACCCGGCCGTCGGCTCAACACTTAATTGGTCGTTCCTTCAAAATGCGGATACTATCGCCGAGTAATGTCCGGTCATACCGCACCAAGCAGTACGACCGCAAGTAGAACTGCGGTACTATCGATTTTGAACAAAAGACTTAGAACTTTTCAAAACATTTTCAAGTTAAAATTCAAATGCATGCATGATCCTAAATTGATCCATATGGCATAAGAATATGCTATCAAGCTACTAGCCATGATCCCTCTTAATAGTACGGCGTTTATCCTATAATTCGGTCTTCCAACCAAACTCCCAAGACCGGTAAAATAGAAAAGGAACCTAGACTACTAGTACCTTGTCTTTAAGCCTTGTGGATCTTCATTTTCTCCTTTGACATGCATCTTTGCGTCAACAAGTTCACCAATGGGACTTAACCTTGTAAATACTCAATAAACTTGTTAATCCCATATTCACATATTGTCATTAATTACCAAAACAATTTTTAGGGGCCTAGATGCTTTTCACTTGCCTGGACCTACAATTTTTCAACAACTTAACAAAAGATGAACATCAATTCTACTTCCCTCATTTTTCTGCATCCAACAGCTGTTCTAGGAGTTCCAATAGATTCATATTTATCTTGCTATGTTATGCTATTTCATGCCAACTTTTTATTCATTTTCTTGATGATATAATTTTCTATTTCAGCCAACCAGCCCAGCAAAGTTTTGTGATGAATGTGGTTCTCCATATTTGAGGGCAACATCGAAGTTCTTCTCAGAATGTGGCCACCAAGAGGCTAGGGATTTTATGTAATTGTCTCAACCAATGTTTAATGTGTTGTAGGATTGTATCCTATGTAGTACAAATTAGTGTGTATGTTTTAAGTGTTGTAGAAGCCTATCTCGCATCTTTCAAAAGGCTCAGGAAACAGAAAAACAACACTGATCATTGCCATTACTCCAATTTTCATATTTTATCTTTAGCTCATCTTCAAGGCCATGCTTTATGTTCTTCTACGTTTGGTAAGTTGTTTTTCTCAGCCCCAAATTTCTTTGGTGTCCATTTTGTGAGATATTGTTGAATTACAAATCTGAAAAACCATATGTGTTTCATCGTCGTAAAAAAGCACACAACATGCAATTATGAGTACTTGAATACTGTAACTCAACATTTTTTTATGCCCTTGTCATGTGTTGGAATTACTATTCATATGAGTGAACAGTACTCAGAAATGTAGCATCAGGATTGAGGAGGGATTACCTTCCTCAATAAGAATATCTATTTTCCTAAATAGTTTATTAGTTTCCTTATATAGAGATTAGTTAATTGAGAAGATTATCTATTAGTTATGAAGGTTATCTATCAGTTAGGAAGGTCATCCATTAGATTGATCTTATCCATAATTGTTAAAAGAGTTCTCTATATAAGAAAACCTATTGTAATCATTGGCAGAAAGCAAGAAAGAGAGAACGAAGTCATTATCAGTCTTAGTCTCCCCTCCCCCCAGGCCCCACCACAACGACGTCACTCGGCCATCCTCTCGGTAGTGTTTATACCTCTCGGTAGTGTTTATACCTATGATCTAAGCTAGATCATAACAACTTGGTATCAGAGCCAATCACTGTGACCACCATGGAAGGCAGTGATGGTTCTGGTCCTAAGGAGATTGACGCCATGCTCAAGCAAATCTTGGCGAAGCTTGTCATCCTCAGTGAGACGTTTAAGGTGGGCAAACTGGGGACTGTCACACCAAGCGACTGCTTGCTCGGTGTAGCCCCCGCAGCGATCATTACCGCACCGGGCGATGGCTTGCTCGATGCAGCACCCGCGACAATCGCTGCCATACTAGGAGATGGCCTGCTCGGCACAGTCCCTACGGCGGCAGTATCAGAGCCACTCACCATGGCTTCTGATGTCGAGTGTCCTTTTCCTGCCTACTCTTTCATGGCGAAGGAGAAGGCAGTGACAGAGGAGATGAAGAAGGCAAGGCGAGCTGCAACATTGCTAGAGGCTACAACAGTGGAGGCACAACCATGAACGCCTTACGTCTTCTTCCAATACGGGAGATGCGGCCTTTCAAGCAGCACACCATTTTTATACAGAGATGACACCTGTTCTCCCAAAGCCCACGCACATGGTGCATGCGGCAAGGCGTGACGGCGGCTGCACTAGAGGAAGTGGTTGCAGACCTACAATTGCCAATAGTGGCACGACCTTCACCCCTAAGGGCAGCAGAGTTTTCCCTGCCAACGGTGACGCTGCACCTAACAATAGCGGCAGCGACTGCGCCATGTCTAGTGGCGGTAGAGCTCCAAGGCGAGGCGGTGACTCATCAGGCGAAAGCGGCGGAGCACCAAGGAGTGATGGTGGCGTTGCAGCCTAGAGCTCTAGCAGCCGCGGAACCATCCAAGGGAACACCGGAGGTTCCCATGGTGAAACCCGATCAAAGGGTGGGTTGGCACTTGGGCCGGTATGATAGGCCGCATCAACAGTCGAGCTTCCACTTCAAGCGTGTGGAGATGGCAATCTTGAAGACGTTGACACACTCTAGCATGACAGGGAGCTGGAAGCGCTATACTTCGTTGGAGTGAGGCTTCCAAGGGTTGTAGCCATGACCATCACCACAGTTCGAGGACGAGCTACTTGTCGAGGAGTGGAGAAGTTGTCATGTGCTGGAATTACTATCCACGTGTGTGAACAATACTCGGTATTGTAGCGTCGGCATTGGGAAGGGTTTACCTTCCTCAATAAGAATATCTATTTCCCAAAATAGTTTATTAGTTTCCTTATATAGGGATTAGTTAATTGGCAAAGTTATCTATTAGTTAGGAAGGTTATCTATTAGTTAGGAATGTCATCTATTAGTTAGGAAGGTCATCCATTAGATTGATCTTATCCATAATTATTAGAAGAGTTCTCTATATAAGGAAACCTATTGTAATCGTTGGCAGGAAGCAAGAAAGAAAGAATACGATCATTCTTAGTATTAGTCTCCCCTCTCCCCCCAGCCACACTGATGTCGCCCGGCCATCCTCTCGGTGGTGTTTATCCCTATGATCTAAGCTAGATCATAACTGTTATGAATAACGCTTGTATTCATCTCGGCGGTGTTTTTATTTTTTATTTATTTTACTAGCGGGCCGGCTCAATTAAGAGCGGCACTCGGCCCACAGAGCCGAAGGCTCTCACGAGGAGTAGAGTGCATGAGGGGGACCCTAGTTCCCCCTGCGGCGGGCGGCAGCAGCAATTTGCAGCAGAAGCGCATGCTCCGCAGCAGCGGTAGGTGGGTTATGAGGACCGACGGCGCTGGCATCCTGTGGGCGATAAGCGGCGCTGGCAGTCGGACGACGGTGGCATCGTCGGGAGGACCCGGCGGCACGGGCGTCCCGAAGCGGTGACCCGAGTGGCGGTGCGGGCGTCCCCGGCAGCTGCTCGGGCTTCCCGAGTGGCGACGGCGTGAGCGGCAGCAGCTGAACTCCCGGGCGGCTCCCCGGAGGCGCGAGAAACCAGGCGGAAGAGGCAGGCACTCAATGAAGAACCGCAGCGACAGCGGCAATGAAGACGTCATCGACTCCAGAGCAAAACGAATTCCAGGCAACCAGGCGATGACAGGAGACAAGCGAAGCGACAGGCAAAACCAAGCGACGGCGATGACTGGAAAAAGAACCAGCGGCGGCAGTGGCTCGGCGAAGAAAACCCTAGGTACGCTCTGATACCATGTTATAAATAACGTTTGTATTCATTATGATGCCAATGAGCCAATATATATACATGTACAGGTGACATGTATGCAAGAAACCCCTTATACAACAGGATAAATACATATGTATCTAACATATCTAACAATAACAACCCTCTGCAGTGTTCCATTCCCTGCAAGCCTGCACAGCTCTGCTCACTCCACATCTGTAAGCTGAACAATTTCGGTGCTTTCAATTTGTTTCATCACGCAGTTCCATTTCTCTAAGATTAGGACCGGTTAATTTAGCTGTTTTTTTTAGCTCCTTGATTTCCTTTCCTACGATGTTTGTTCAATTTTGTATCTATCTTGTACAGTTTCCAGTTGGGCGTCTTTATCTGGCTTATTTACTTTAAATTTGATTACACGTGCCTCCAAATTTTTTCTTTGAAGGCATCGAGCCTCTCCAACTGTTCTAAACTTGCTTGGTGTTCAGCCGACTGCTTCCATTCATTCAAAGAACAGTAGCAAATTAGCAGCAGTTTTCTTGGAAACAGGCATACGGAGTTGTTGTATGCGACTCAGGTATCTATTCTATTTAGTAAAGCTGGGGGAATTGCTGGCAACCAGCCCCTCCATGTCATCACAAAAAGGCCAGCCGTCGGATGCGCGCTCGGCTCGGTTCTTGGCCGTCCGATCGACTGTCTGTCACCGCTGCCTCCGCTCTCCGCCGCCGACGCTTCTCACTGCTGCCCGTCCGATCGGTCCCGCGCCACACGCACTGCTTGCCCGAGCCCTATCCACATAGCCTCTCCCATCCGCAGCGACGGCGCTGCTCCTCGCTCCCTTTCCCCTTCGCCTCCGGTTCCCTTCCTCTCCCTTCGCCACCGCCTAGGTGAAGGCCAGGGCAACCCGGCCGCCAAATTTCGAAAGCAAAGACGCGCTCAGGAGAGCCACCTCGCCCGCTTCCCCGCCTCCACCATCGCCTCTCCGTCTCCGTCCCCGACGCCGGCGAATCTTCGCCTTGCTGATCCAGCCAAGCGCCTGCCCTCACCTCCTTGCTCCTTTTCCCTTCGCCACCGGTTCCTTCTCTCCTTCACGCCGCCAGTGAAGGCGAGCCGACCCGGCCACCACCCCGAGCAAAGACATGCTCTATGAGAGCCACTCGCCACACGCCGCCTCGCCGCTTCCCCCCACCGCCACCCTCTCCATCCTCGCCCTCGACGCGCAGAATCTTTCGCTGCTTCCATCCAGCAGTGGCAGATCTGCTTCCTCACCTCCTCACCTCCTCGCTCCCTTTCCCCTTCGCCTCCGGTTCCCTTCCTCTCCCTTCGTCGCCACCTAGGTGAAGGCCAGGCTGACCCGGCCACTAGCCCCGAGCAGCACGCGCTCTATGAGAGCCACCTCGCCTGCGCCCGCCGCCTCGGCCGCTTCCCCGCCTCCACCGCCGCCCTCTCCGTCCCCGTCCCCAACGTCGCGTGCATTGGGTCGGGCGTCGTCACCCTCCACACCGTCGCCTTTGTCGTCCACCACCTCATCTCCCAGGTCCTACTTCTTTTGGTTTATCGCTAATTTACTTGTACCACAATTCGAACCTTCTGTTTTGTTACATGGATCTTTGCTTAGTGTTAGCCAATGCATTACCAATTGCGATCGTGTTTTTATAGCGTTCATGTAATCGGGCAATGGTGCCATATATGAGGGTGGGGCGAGCCCGGTGATCTTTATCTTTGTCGCCTTCGCTTGCGATTATATACGATTAGTAGGAATCCATACCGACGCAGATCTTTGATTCAAGTAATTTGCCTCTCTTTGATTGTCGAATCTCCTCTTTTCTCCATGTGTTTTTATATATGTGTCTAATTTTTTTCCATCTTCACGTATTATCTTTATGCTTGCTTTGATAGTAGCTTTAGATATTGAAAGCATTATACGATCAAGCCAATTGCCTTTTCTATCTCCTTCGCTATATCCTAGGTTTTACGAATCATAGATGCTTAGTTGTGCCATTACTCTTGTTACTCTTGTTATATGGGATGTCCTCTCAGATATTATGCAACTTCGCTTCTGAATGTGCTTTATAGGAGATGCAATAAAATTATTTTTCTATGTGTGTTGTGTGGTTTATCTCCTATCCTACTCATGACGCTAGCACATATAGAGGGCTTTTCACTTTTATCCTTTTAGATTTGGTTGATCTACACTTCCAAAGAGTTATTCATCAATATAATGGACAAATCCATTGTGACATCTTTTCAGTTATAGATCTTTTTGTCGTATATACAATACCTTATTTTAATTCTTACATCGTAGGTGTTTGATTTTGCCTACATATTTGTGGCACATTCTGGTAAGCAGAACTTAATAGTACATCAGGATCCATTGCCTTGGCGTTAAGGATCAACTTTCATTGTTTTTAGTTTCTTTGCTTTCTTACAGGCATGAAGAATTTCCAAGATAGGAAATCACATGCTCACACCTTGGAAGCTATTTTAGAGCTAGATGCAAATAAAGCTAACTAAACCAACATGACAGATAATCTATAAATTTGTGTTAATCTTTATTAGATGGCGATCGCCACAACAAGGAGTCATCACCGCAGGACGAACTCTTTCTAATAATTTGTAAGATGCACTTTCAATCCAGTATAGAAGTTTTTTGTTCAATCTTAATGTTACTATATGCATCGTGTAATCCCTAGATGATGAAGAAGCCAAATTAGGGATGAACTTGTGGTCGATCGATGATTCAAATCCGTGAATTTTTTCGTGAATCGATTGTTACTATATGCATTGTGGCAAACAAGCTGGAGTGGTATGTACCCCAATGGGGTCAGAAAGTTCTCAGCTGCCACGTCAAATGACCCTGCATTTATTCAGTTTGTTTTGAGTGCTCCAGTTAGGTTCAGTTTTTTTTCCTACAACTAAATTATCCTTACGAACTATACTTACAAAAACAGCCCTCAATTCTTAGCGACACTGGAGTTGAAAATTTTCAGCTTTTGCAATCATTCTGTGGAAGTGAGCAATTAGGTTTTGATCTAGGCATTGAACAAGGTTAGTTCTGCTACAAGTGTGTAAGTTTCTGATTTAAATACAAATTGATATTGTTGACTTGCTTGTGTGTTTGGTTTTACCTTTTTTTATCGCTGTGCCACTATGGTGCTTCTGCTTATCTGTTAGTTCAACATTGCTCTACTATCTTTTGTCTCGTACCTGCTTATCTTTGGTTTCAGGTTTTGGTTTTGTCCCTTGCAGATAATTTTGGCCACTTATTAATGTTATTTGTGTAGGAGAGGGGTTTGTAGAAGGCATGCTGATGGATGGTTGGCTTTTGAAGTTGGTCCTCATATATGGTTCTGTTGAAGACTGTATCGCGTCGTGGACACTAACTAAGTGTAGGAATTTATTTCTATGCTTTGTTCAGTTCATGAATTGTTTTATTATATTGTGCTGTATGCTTATCACCATTATCCACCAGTGCTGTACTCATCCAATAAGAAGTTGCGACTTTCTGCATTTGACTTTTGGGATAGTGTTCTTTCCATAAATGAGGTAACATAATGATAACACCAGTTGTGTTTTTGTGTTCTACTTCTACCTTTATAACTTCTATACATAATCTTTGATTGATTGCAGGCTGATAAACTACTGGTCAACCTTGGATATTTTCCAAGCTACTATGTTCTAAAGGGTGCTGTACTTAGCTATGGATATCTATGTGATACTCCTTGCACTAAAACTTGCAACTCTGAAAGTGCGGTTGCAGGTTGGTTCCATACATATTTTCTTCCTTTATTAATCAGTTGCCACTTATATGCAATGCACTCAATTTTTGAGTCGCTAATTTTAGCCTGATGATGGTGAGCATGCTGAAAATTTCATGTCCGTTTGTTAATTATTTCCCAGTAGCTTGCAAATTCGAAAATAAGCTTTTGGTTATACATTACCAGATACTTCAGATGATGGTCCACCTCAAAATATCATTGCATGGTTAAGAGTTGTATCTGCTTGCTGCAAAATCAGGTAACTGGATGTTTTTGATACAGTGAGTATGATGTATTATTTGTTTCTGCTTGTGATTCACTTATAACACCTAAAATGGAAGCACCCTTACAAAATTAACTTCAAGATATTCACTGTAATTTCATATTTGCCTATGAAATTCAATGCATTTTTTGGTACTATGTGTGGGCAAGTCTTGTCTACAACAGAATGTATAGGACAAGATATCTATAGTTTTGTGTGACATTATGATCTCCTATTCTTCGTAATATGATGTACTACCTGGAGCAGAATTTGTCACTATTGTAGTCATGAAACTCATGATAACATGCTAGAATTCTTTACTACTCTAGGGACATTTCATGATTCTTTCTTGTTTTGTTGTTCCATACTTACAATGTGGTTGTATTGTTCCATAATTTGTGATAATGATGTCTTTCTTTTATAGTGACATTTGTTACTTACATGTGCATTTCATCCTTGAAGAAATTGTAAATGTTGTAACGTTAACCAAGATTTGAATAGTTCTACCATTCTTTCTGTACCAAGTTAATTCCGTTTCAATGTACCATTTTTCTATTGTACAGGAAAATGCATTTTGTTTTCTCACCTTCTGAGGCAGAAGATCTCCTTGTTATTGTTATTTCCCTCTTTTTGGACCGTCAACTTGAAGGGCTGCTGCTTATTTTGGGAGACTACCTAAAATCACTTATCTTGTACTTCAATACGAGTGAATGGGAAAGTAGGTGTCTGATGGTGGCCGAGTCAATTGCTTGAAGGTAAAATTTTCAGAGATATCTATTATAAATGTGTAATCAACTATCTTTTCATCATATATCTATGTCCAATTGAAGAATCGCTGGAGTAGTTAAACTAGGCGTGAATAATTAAGTTAGATACTGACTAGGAATGACTGCTTCTCTACAAGTCATATTAGCAATGAATCTCATTTGCTCAGTTTGCACTTTGTTTAGGTCTTAAGCTTCTCTATTACATCCAATGCATGTTAAGTCGTATATAAACCATACCATGTTGCCGTACCTATTTCCTCACCAAAACACAACACACTAGAAAAGAACTAAGGCATAAACAAACCAACGCCAAACAATTTCACACACTTCTCTCTTCTCTCCTGCCCGCCAATTTCATCACCAAAAAACATTAGGCGGATGCCTACCAATTTCATCATAAAAAACATCAGACGGACATGGTGTAGCGCGTAATCCGGCCTAGTGTAATGTATTATCGTGGTGTCTGGACCAACCTGACAGGTTCTATTTGGATACCATAATGTAGTTTTAAATTAATTCGTTAATTTGGATGTGCAAGACAAATAAACAAGTGTACACCGACAGATTCAGCTATATATACCCGGATAAATCAAAGCCACATGTACATGGTACCATATGTGCTACGTTTTTTTGAAAACCCCCTCCTGTTCTCTCTCTCCTCCCGCTCTCTCATTCCTCTCTCTCCACGCCGGCTGTCATGTCTGCGCTGCCCCGCCGCCGTCGCTGGAAACTCTACGCCCGCTGGAAACCTTGCCTCCCTGGAAACTCCACCATCCGTCGTTTGGCGGTGGCACAGGTTTCTGGCTAGCTTTCCGGTGGCGGCGTGGTGGGAAGAGAGGGGAAGGGAGAAAAAATGAGTTTTTTTTTTTTGGAAAAACGTGGCATAAATCTTGCATACTTTAACGATGAAAATTATGGGTTATACCCTACTCATTCAGTAGGTCTGTCTCCTGGTGAAGAAGGCATGACCTTAAAGAAGGCAAAACCGACAGCTTGGCCTTGCTTGACTCGTTGCAGGCTTGCCACTAAGCAATAATCGATTTGTTTAATACATAATCCCTGATTTATAGCTGGACTGTTGTTTGCAGGTGAATGTTCTTCCAAGTACATATGATGTTTACATGAAAACAAGCCTCTGTATTGCTGAGAGAAGAAAAAGCGTCTGGTAAGATTTCATGTTAGCCGTAGCATCAGTAGCTGTGACTCCCATGAGAATATGAGATGCATGTCACCTCTAGCGTACATTCATACCTATGTTGCATTAGTTCTTGGTCAAGTGGTGGTTCCATATTCCTTCCGGTATCGCAGTCTTTTTGTACACATGGTACACTACTGTACATCCCAGGAGTCTTTCGATTAAATGGCCACAGCTAACTCTTCGTCTGAATGCATTGACGAAAAATGTGCAAGAAACTGAGGGATCCGGATCCACTCTGCTGTAATATGTATGAACAATGCTTTGTGAGCGTGTAAGCAGTATGCAGCATGGTACCACGACAAGCAGTATAGAAACACCGAAATATTCACTGCAACAATATACCGTAGCAAAACATGGTATATTTTAATCTGGATTTTTGTTTTTTATCGAACGATGGAGATTGTCTTCTAATGACAAGTACTGTAGATCCACATTGAGACAATTCAATGCATATAATCCATTTTCATACTGGAGTGCATTGCAAGAATAGTATCTGATAAGTTTATAATAGGGTGGTATTATTCAGGTGAGTGTAAAAAGTAAAAAAGTGTGCGTGGTTTTTTTTGTTTACCCACCCAACTCGAGAAATCTATTCAAGATTTGGATCCTCTGCATTGATGTTATCATGTAGCTATAAATACAAAGGATCTACATTATATGATATTAGATAATGATCTCTACTGTTCAACTAAAAAAAATCAAAGGTTGATAATAGTAAAATTGTTGTGTTACATGTTCCGCTGTTGTACTGTTGCTACAGTCACTGTAAAGTAATTCATTGATTCTGTCTACGTCTCCACCACGGCGCACTGAAAATAACTGTTCACAAGTGAGCCGGATCCGGATCCGTCCATCCAAGCAAAAACTATACAGAGTCGAACTGGACCCACCCCTTAATTGCTGTTGCACGCTAGTCTATATCATTTGCAAGTATGTCCCTAATAGTGTTTACTTTCAATAACAGCAACTTATCAGGGAATTGGGCGAAAAGTTGTGACCAAACCAAATGGGATTAAAGAAACAACCTTCGTCACAGATTAATTACCTTATCATAATTCCGCCCTGTTTCTGTTTGTGTCCTTTCCTTGCGCCCAGATCTTACTTGGTGGAAGACCAGACGCTGTCATCATACTGGGTGCAGAAAACGAAGGCCTGAGCTAGACATCTATCTCTCTCTTTTCTATATTGAGACACGTATCATCAATCAAATATTACATCTCTAGGTTTATCTGAGAAGACAAAAATTATCTGTCTCTCAGACTACTCTCTCAGACACTACTTTTTATCAAACACGACTCTCGAGTCTCAAACCAATCATACCCTAAGAAGGCGCATCATCTGTTCCTCTTGCTACATGGCCTACCAACCCACCTACCAGTATGAGGATTTTGTTTGAATTGAATTGAATTGATTTGATATGGTCGAATAAGGAAAAGTTGAGGAGAGTGGAAGTGTGCAAAAGTTGAGCATTCTCAGAGACTACTTTTTCTGTAGAATTTCTTTTATTCTTGCTTCAGCTTTAGCTTCACGGAAGCAGCACCCTTGATCTGATTAGATGAATCTTTTTCTTCCTCTTTTCTTTTAGTCATATTGATTCCAAAATTCATCAGCAAACCGAGAATTTTGTTATGATTCATATGATTCAAGTCTTTTTTTTGTTGAGTGTTAATTTCCTGTATCGGTTTGGTCATCAAAAGAATTACGGAAAACGTTATCTTTTGCAAATTCAGCAAGATGAAAATCCAGGAAAGCATGGAATTCTGATCTTTCTCGATCCTTGCAGAGGCTCCTCGCTCCTGCAAATTAGGAACCCCTTTTATTTATCCAGAGAAACCAACCCAGGAAAATCAATAATTTATATTTCCTAGCTGATTCTTTCGAAATGGGGGGTTTCTTTCCCCTAACCCCATTCAAAGGAGCCAACTTACTGTGCGCGTATTGATAAATTTTCCATCTTTCGTTCTTGAAGGATCCATGGCAATGGTGCTGGACTCCTTCGTGAAGCGATGCACGGCGTCACTGGAGGACTTCGCCGGGCAGGACGCCTGCACCGTCCTCGGCATTGGGGACGACGCGCGGGGCCTCCTGGCCACTCTCTCACGCATCGAGGCCATCGTTTCCCATGAGGAGCGCAGGAGGGTCCTGAGTGCCAAAGTTGACACATGAGTGGCACAGATCAAGGATGCCATGTATGAAGTTGACGACGTCCTCGATGTCTGCATGCTCGAGGGTGCCAAGATCCTCGCCGACGACCTCCCGGCCACACCGAAGGTGCGGTGCTCATTCAGGTTCTCCTGCTTCAAGTATGCAGGACCCCTAAAGTTCCACCATGAGATTGGTTTCAAAATTAGGAACATCGATATTAGGCTGAGGGAAATCGAGGAGGAAATGCCCAGTGCTCCTGGTGGATCAGTGCACTCTGATACAAAAAGGGGTTGGTTCAGCAATAACATCTGTAAGAACTGTTGTTATGCAATCAAGCCCCATGCTGTAGGAACACAAGTCCAGAAGTATGTGGATGGCCTTGTGCCAAGGATGATTAGAGAGGGCAAGAAGAAGGTGGATGTCTTTGCCATTGTCGGTGCAGTGGGGATTGGCAAGACAACACTTGCTAGGGAGATATACAATGATGAGAAGATGACTGAAACTTTCCCGATTTGTGTGTGGGTCAAGAACTCAAGATGTCGAAGGATCTGTCGGAGGTACCTTTCTTAAAGAAGATCATCAGAGGTGCTGGTGCCAATGTTGGGGATACAGAGAACAAGGAGGAGCTCCTCGGTCTCCTCAGTTCTGCTCTTTCAAAGAGGTTTCTTATTGTCTTGGATGACTTGGACAACCCAGGTATATGGGATGATCTGCTCAAAGATCCACTGGGAGATGGTGTTGCGAGAGGCAGAATACTGATCACAACACGGAATGAGAAAGTGGTGACAAGCATGAAGGCAACCGTCCACCGTGTTGACAAAACGGACGCAGAGAATGGCTGGACATTATTGTGCAAACAAGTTTTCCTGGAATGCAATTCAGAAGAGCTTGCGGCACCGAAGGATGTCGGGATTAAGATCGCAGAGAAATGTGAAGGCCATCCTCTAGCAATCAAGGTCATTGCAGGTGTCCTAAGGTCAAGAGGCAAGAGCAAGGCTGAGTGGGAGTTGATCCCGAAAAGTGATGTTTGGTCCATGCGAGCATTCCTTCAAGAAGTGCCACAAGCACTCTACTTGAGTTATGTTGATCTTCCTTCTGAACTAAAGGAGTGCTTCCTCCATTGCTCTTTGTATCCAGAAGAATGCCCCCATTCGGCCCTTTGATCTTGTGCGGCATTGGATTGCTGAAGGCGTTGTAAATGCCAGAGACAACAAGTTACTGGAAGAATCTGCTGAAGAATACTATGTAGAATTGATAAGCAGAAACTTGTTACAACCTGATCCTGATAATCTTGACCAGTGCTGGATAACACATGATCTTCTCTTCTCCGTTCACTAGCCCGCTTTCTGATAACAGATGAGAGTATCTTAATGGATGGCCGGCAGAGATTGAGCATGGGCCCGTTGTCCTCATTGTCAAAGCGTTGGCACCTTGCATTGTGTAACATGGAGAACAGCTTGGAGGATCCAATTTCAGTGAAGCAGCAGATGAGCCTAAGGTCACTGATGCTCTTCAACAGCCCGAATGTCAGAGTAATAGATGATCTTCTCCTCGAGTCAGCCCCATGCTTACGTGTCTTGGATTTGAGCAAGACAGCAATAGAGGTCCTCCCAAAATCCATTGGCAACTTGCTACATTTGAGGTATCTCAATCTTGATGAAACTCAGGTCAGAGATATACCCACTTCCATTGGCTTTCTCATAAATTTGCAGACCTTGAGCCTTCAAGGTTGCCAAAGATTACAGAGACTTCCCTGGTCCATCATGGCATTGCTAGATCTTAGATGCCTTTGTCTTGGGGTAACTTCCCTAAGGTATGTACCAAAGTGTCTTGGTGAATTGAAGCATCTTAACTATCTATCTGGTCTAGTCATTGGTCATAACGACAATGATCCTGAGGGTTGTGACTTAGATGACCTGAAAGATTTGTCAGAATTGAGGTACCTTCATATAGAGAGTCTTGAGAGGGCTACTTCAGGAGCTGCTGCACTTGCAAACAAGCCATTCCTGAAGGATCTACACCTCTCTGAGCAAGCACCATTAATAGAAGAACAAGAACATGAAGAAGAACAAGAGAATAAGGAGAACCAAGAGGGAACAGAGAAAGAAGAGAAGGAAGAGCAGGAATTAAACAATAGTCAATGCAGTAGAGATGAATCAACCAAAGTGAGTGAAAAGATATGGAATGAGCTCACGCCACCCCAGAGCATTGAGAAGCTAGTAATCAAGAACTACAAAGGTGGAAAGTTCCCAAACTGGATGACAGGTCCCAAGCTAGGCACCTCCTTCCCTGGGCTTGTGTTCTTGGATCTTGACAACTGCATGTTGTGCACTACACTGCCTGCGTGTGGCCTCCTGAACCAGCTCCAGTCCCTGCAAATCTCAAATGCAGACTCGGTTATCACCATTGGTTCTGAATTCTTCGGCACCACTGTATTGTCACCAGCCACTTCATTCCCCAAGCTTGGAGGTTTTAAAGCTAAGAAACATGAAGAAACTGGAAGAGTGGTCTTTAGCTGTGGAAGACAGCCAGATACTGTTACCTTGTCTTAAGTCACTGCACATACAGTTCTGCCCTAAACTTAAAGCTCTACCAGAAGGCCTAAAGCATGCTGCTCTGTGTGACCTTCGTGTCGAGGGTGCACATAGCCTAGCAGAAATAAAGGACCTGCCAAATCTATCTGATGATCTCTATCTCAAAGACAACAGGTGCTTCAGAGGATCTGTAACCTGCCTGTGCTTCGGTCTCTCATTATTGACGACTGCTCAAAGCTGAAGCATGTGGCAGGCCTTGACACGCTGCAGCACCTCAGACTTGTGTTTCCCCCATCTACAGAGACAATTCTATTTCGAAGAGCTGATCTGTAACATCTTGATTTTCTAAATACTTTTTAAAATGTGTAAAATAAATTAAAACTATTTTTGCTTTAGTGAGAATTCAAATTTGGGTTCTATTGAAGGATTTGGGTTGTTGTGCCTCCTTGTCGAAAGCTCAACAATTCCCCTCAGAACCTATCTCTTCGAGTCTTGTAGGTTTAGACTTCCTCTAAAGCTTAGACCTTGTCTTACCAGGAAATACTCGTATGACCAGGCCTTCCTTCCTTTGAGCTTGGTCATTTGGACCTCTTTGTTGGTTTGAATCTCTTAGGGTTCAAACCTCTTTTCTGTTCAGACTTCACTTCAGTCTAAACTTCTTGTCGTCTGGACACCTCTTTATGCCCAAACCTCCTTTCATTCGGACCTCTATGCATCCCAATGGCCCTCTTGTGTGCCTTCGATTTTTCCTAAGATCATTTGAACCATTTTGGCTTTTGCTCTGGACCAAGAAGACCTCCCTTGAGTGAAATGTCCTCGGAACCACCCCGCATGAACCTCCCTTGTGCTGGATCTAGCGGTCCAGACCTCCTCCCATTTTTAATCCAAGGGTCTAGACCTCCCATGCGTATGTCCCTTCGCGGACCTCCCTTCTGCGTTAAATCCGACGGATCGGACCTGCCCTCACTTTGAATCCAAAGGCCCAGACCTCCCCGCGCGTCTGTTCTCTCTGAGGACCTCCTCCTCATGGCTCTTGGTCGTTGGACCTCCTCTCGAGATCCAACCGCTTAGACCTCCTCGCTAGACCTCCCTGGTGAGATCCTCGACCGTCAGACCTCCCTGTCTCGACCTCCTAAGCCTTTAGACCTCCTGTCTTTGGGCTTAAGACCTCCTAAACCACTCGGACCTCCCCGAGAACCTCCTCTGCATGGGTAAGACCTCCCTATGGTTGACCAGATCATTGCTAATTTGACCGGCCCCACTTGCCAGCCTTAGACGTTCTCATTTCTTCCGCCACGTATGTACCTGGGGCATTTAATGTAGGTCTTGTCACGCCTAATACATTCTCATACGTGGTATTTACTTTGAAGTGAGTCACTAAGCCGCACATGGATATTTTTCTTTGTTCCTTCCCATAGCGACTTCGTGTCTTTTAATGTACCTTTCACCTGTGGTGGTGACACCGCCTCGACATTCACCAACTTTTGACTTACCTCTATACTTATCCTTGGCACGTAAGTACCTAGTTTTCTTCACCACTTTGACTACACATAGACCAAACGTTCTAACACATCACCCTTCTCCTTCTCCACACTCTGTTACTTTGGCTCTCGTCCAAGAACTTTTCCAGGAAGACCTTGGCTCCTCGACCTCCCCTTTCACCCGCACTTCCTTTACAGTAAGTTCCTTTGATGATCTGCTCCACCCTTGTTTTCACCAAGGTATCGAATGATCTTGTCCTTCACAGACCTCCTTTCGTGGACTTCTTTTGAAACTCGAGGTGCTCGTGTGAGGACCTCCTCTCGACCTTGTGCAAGCATCTCGCCTCGAACCTCTCGCCTCTGCCTAGGTCACATCTTCTGGACCTTCTAAAGACCTCTTTTTCCTTTGGTAAGCTAGACCTTCTCCAAAAGAACCTAATCTAAATACAATGCTCTTCATTAATTGGGTTTTTGAGATTTCTTTGGAGTTCTCCGGTTCTTTATTTGGATCTTTATTGGATCTCTGCTTGAATCTTCTTTGAATTTGCCTTCTATATATATGTAGATTGTGAAGATTCCGGAATCCAAAGTTCAAGAAGAAGAATCTCTAAGTAGTGAGCAAGGCAAGTTGCATTCTTGATCATATTGCACCCATTATATCAAATTAATTATGTCCAGTTTTAAAATGTACTGCATGCTTATTTTTTATCAAGTTAGTTCAATACCAGTTTTAACTTTGTAGTTATAACCATTTCCTTTGTATGACCTCAGTTGATTTTGTATTGAACACATTGTCACCATTAGGTCAAACTTGGCCAATGCAAGAGTATGAGCCAAGATCATTTGAAAACATATGCTTAGTGGTGCTCAGACCAAAATTTTGTTTTGGGGAAATCTTTACCAACACAACCAAGAACTGCTTTGAATGTTTTATCATGACATAGGGATGTCATGAAGGTATAAAGACGATGCTGGGAAAGCAAAGAAAATAAAATGAATTGGACTAGGGCAAAATGGTTAGCTCGGTTGGTGCAAGTTTATGCACGGGATCGTGCCTTTATGGTAGATCGATGCCCTTGGGTTTGTGAAAGTTGCCCTAGTCATGTGAGGACCGGTCTTTGAGCGACCAATGCCATGCCTATAATGGGCTATGCAACAATCGTGCAACCACATGTCTCCAGAATGGGGTGTGGGACCTGGCTGAATAATTTGCAAAACTTCACTACATGCTGCTCCATTGGTGGTGTGGGAGGTCTTGTTGGCTAGAGGTCTTTGATGACCTATTGTTCCCACTGGTGCAAGAGGGGGCTTCCCGCCGGATGGCTATCCATAGGGGGGTGAAACCTTAGCAAGGAAAGGCTATGGTGGAGCAATGCATTGTAAAGGCCTTGTCATGAGCTCTAGATCTCTTACCTTTGGAAGTGAGAGGTGGTATTGACGAATGCCGGACAAACTAGAGTACTCATGTCGTGTGGGTAAAGTGCACAACCTCTCGCAGAGTTAAATCTATTCAATAGCCGTGTCCACGGTCAAGGACGTCTTGGCAAAGGCCACTTGAAGTTAGTTGTTGACTTTGGGAATTTCGAAATGATTTTCAAATCTGTTTTGGGACCGCCGTCCCATGGGTTTGGGCAGGAGCCTAATGTCGAGGGTATCCTTCACCAAATAATGATGAATGCTATCCAACCTAAAAATTGCTTTGGTAAAATGAATTTTATCTATTGAAAGACCTGCTTTGAAACTCAATAATGGTACTTAAAAGAAAATTTGCTTTGTGCAAAATAACCATATTATGCCATCCTTGATTATCCATTATGCATGTCATATTGTTAAT
Organism: Phyllostachys edulis; assembly: GCA_036346405.1. NCBI lineage: Eukaryota > Viridiplantae > Streptophyta > Magnoliopsida > Poales > Poaceae > Phyllostachys > Phyllostachys edulis. The sequence goes on along the minus strand of CM070556.1, from coordinate 80,436,957 downwards.
CCACGGGTGCAACTTATGCAGCACAAAGGGTAGTGCTCACTCTTGCTCATTACAATTTTTGCCAGGAGAAGACTTTGGTAGTGATGGAGATCAAAGCAGCTAGGTTATGCCTCCAATCAGCTGCCTGTGGCGTGTTGATGGACTCTTGTGCTTTCTTTTGATCCCTTTTGTCTTTATGTACTTGTGTTGGGCCCAAGGCCATCCTGTAATCAACTCATTAAATATTATGTTTCAATAAAGGTGTGTTCTGGATGTCACCACCATTGTGTCTCTGTTGTGAAGAGCTGGCCATGATCCTTGGGACCTGCTCGGGTTTCACAGGAACTTGGGAGTAAGCTTGGACCTCCATGTCCTCACCGAGAAGGGTATGCGAAGGTACCGAGGTGGACTCAGATCTCCACGACCTCCCCCGGAGGCTCGTGGGAGGTCTTGGGAACACTCTCGACCTCCTCGCTTCTCCTCTGCTTGGTTGTGGAAAGGTTCTCGGGTGCTCCTCGGTTCTAAGACCCTCTCTCGGGTTGTGATCTCTGGACCTCCAGAGGTCTTGCTGACCTCCGGCAGGTCTTGGTGGTCAGCCCGAGAGGTCCTTTGCGAACCTCCTGGGAGGTCCTGCTGGACTTTCCAGAGGTCCTGGAGGATCTCTCGGGAACCCTAGGATTGGGTCATCACATGATCATCTTCTGGAGTATTGTGTTCCCACGGTGGCTGGAGCTGCTGATCCGTAAGCGCAATGGCCTGCGTCGGTTCGAGCTGCAGTGCAGTTTCCCTTTACTTAGGAGCTGCCTGGACAGTGGCAAAAACTGGCACATCGTGCAGCAGATTCCCGAGGTGCGCATCATGAGCAGGCAATGGCAAGAGGTACATCCGGTATAACAAGGGCCGCCGCATCAATGAGACAAATACTCAATCTGAAGAATGAAGCCTGTCTGAAAATCTTGGTACAGTATGTTCTTTTCCGGCCTCACAATACTGTTCATATTGTCTATGTTCTCATGTTCAGTGATATGGTATCACTGCTTACAGAAGTATTTAATTCCTTTATTTTGCAGCCACTTGTTTGATTTGATAGAGGGGAGTCGCTCTGTGCGATTGTTTCAGGAGTTTGTGTTTTTATTGCGGGATTTGTGTTATTACCATCCAAGTGATATATAAACTGGAAATGGTATGATGATTTGATGAGCCCTGAGGAAAGAGTACGGTTTTTTGGTGAATCAGTCAGCAGATGCTCTGTTTTCTCCCTTTCCCTAAACTGAATATGGGTTCGATCCTTCACCAGGACTTGGTGTGTGTAATTCTTCTGTTTCCTGGCTATGGCGATTTGTAAATTGTAAACATTGGGTTTGATGGATTTTGATGTGTGTAAACTGTATTGACACTTAGGCACAGGGATTTGTTTTTTTTTATGTCAGATTTGTCTGTGTGTGTGACAGTGTGAGCTATATTGAACTAATTGGCAAATTTGCGTATCCAAATTTCGTGAGCTATAGCACAGGAATTTGGCCTCAAGATAGTAGGACGAATCTGTAGGCTATAATGCGGCAAATCATACCCAGAACTCTTGTAGCCATGATCAACAGAAAGTAGGCCCATTTCTTGAGTTATAGCATGACAAGTACGAAATCTGTTTTGATTGCTTTTGGTCACCGTCTGATGTAAGGAGTAATACGAAAGTTGCTGGTCTAATGCCCTACGTATGGACACATGATATCCAATGGCGAAAAGTTTACCTAATGCCCTACATGTGGATGTCAAACTTTTCCACGGCAGGTTAACCTTCGTTTCATTTCCTTGGTTCTAATTAACCTTTAATAACTGATGGCCCTTTCCCCTTCTTTTTGTGCCACAGGCAAAGCAGGAAGAATACGTGGTATACATCCATGTAAGGAATCTTACAGTGATATGATGTTCATGCCTTTCTTGCCTTCTATGTTTCTTGAGCATAACTTCTCCCGAGCAATGTGCTTTCTCCCCTGAGCTCACCGTCCCGTGTCTTCCATTTCCAGCTATGTCCGCAAAAAGAAATCTTTGTCCAATGAGGGAAGTTTTATGCCCTCTTCTATAAATTGTTGTTCATCGACACCCAGCCAATCACACAACTGCACAGCATTCTTCCTTAGTTTCCTTTCCCAATATAGTTCTTGAAAATTTTCCAAACACTTTCAAGTCTTGTAGTCTCTCACCATGGCCTCCAAACCTAGCTTCAAGAGATCGGACAGCATCGCCGAGAGCATGCCCGATGCACTACAACAAAGTCGGTACCAGATGAAGAGATGCTTCCAAAGGTACTGTAAATTAAGCTTTGAAGGCATCATTGATGGATAAAAAAAAAGGATTTGAATTTGCAACGAATGTGTGTGTGCTGTGATACACGTAATAGGTTGCCTTCTTCTTTGTTATGCATGCATAAGAGATATATTGCTGCTGTGAAAGCTTTGTCATCCTAAAATCTGGGATAAAAATATTTCAGGTATGTATCGAAGGGTAGGAGGCTCTTGAAAAACCAGCAGCTCATGGAGGAGCTGGAGAAATCTCTGGATGACAAAGTAGAGAAGGAAAAGCTTGTCGAAGGCTTTCTCGGTTACATTATTTGTTCCACGCAGGTGATTTCTCTTTGAAGTCATGTCCTTTCTTTGCAGTAAAAGTTAAGTTTGATAGATGGAACTTCTTACCTGAACTAAATTTATGTTTGCAGGAAGCAGTAGTGCTACCACCATTTGTCGCATTCGCTGTCAGAATGAATCCTGGTATCTGGGAGCACGTCAAAGTTCATTCTGAAAATTTGTCGGTCGAAGGAATCACACCGTCGGAGTACCTGAAGTTCAAAGAGACCTTATATGATGAGAAATGGTATGCATCCACCGATCTAGCGGGAGCTTCTGCATGGATTCGAAAGTAATTTGATGCCACGTGAGTAAAAGTATGAAACTGAAAAACAATGGTCTGTTCATGTGAATTTCAGGGCCAAGGATGACAACTCACTGGAAGTTGATTTCGGAGCTCTTGACCTCTCGACACCTCATCTGACGCTGCCCTCATCCATAGGGAATGGGCTGCAGTTTGTATCCAGATTCCTGTCTTCAAAGCTGAGTGGCAAACCTGAAAGCATGAAGCCGTTGCTAGATTATTTACTCGCCCTGAATTACCGTGGTGAGGTAAGGAGATCGGCCATTCGTGGTGCAGAGATCACCAGAAGATCAAAAGTAACCCACCGAGTGAACTTACATCTTTGTGAACATGCAGAAGCTGATGATTAATGACACCGTCGACACGGTGGACAAGCTTCAGACATCACTGCTCCTTGCAGAAGTCTTTGTTAGCGGGCTGCCAAAGTACACACCATACTTGAAGTTTGAACAAAGGTGATCTATTGTCATCTTGGGTAGATAAAATTCGTGGGACAAAAGTACGCAACTGTGCCTAAGGTTTCTTTATACAATGGTCTTGCAGATTTGAGGAGTGGGGATTAGAGAAAGGATGGGGTGACACTGCTGAAAGATGCAAGGAGACACTGAATTGCCTATCTGAAGTGCTCCAGGCACCAGATCCTATCAACATGGAGAAGTTCTTCAGCAGGGTTCCTTCTATATTCAACATAGTCGTCTTCTCTATTCATGGTTACTTTGGTCAAGAGAAGGTTCTTGGCTTGCCTGATACCGGTGGTCAGGTATGGGGATATCATCAAATAGTAGGAAATAGCCACAGCTCACCAATTGTCATGCTTTGAAAACATGGTTTCTGTGTAACAGGTTGTCTACATCCTGGACCAAGTCAGGGCCATGGAAGAGGATCTGCTGCAAAGAATCAAGCAGCAGGGTTTGCATGTAACACCAAAGATTCTTGTGGTAAAGTTCATTACACCATGATCCTAGTCGTTCTTATCATCTCATTTACAGAACTAGATAAACTAATGGCTGCTTTTGTCCGGCAGTTAACAAGATTGATACCAGATGCCAAAGGTACAAAATGTAATGTGGAGCTCGAACCAGTTGAAAACACAAAACACTCAAACATACTTCGCGTGCCACTCAAGACTGAAGATGGGAAGGATTTGAGCCAGTGGGTGTCCCGGTTCGACATCTACCCTTACCTAGAGAGATATGCCCAGGTTTGTCAGCTATGTATTCTTAACTAGCAGTCTATCAGTACCCTTTGTGAGGTGTGAGTTGAATAAATTTTTACCCAATATAATTTCAGGATGCTTCTGCCAAAATTCTTGACATTTTGGAGGGCAAACCCGACTTGATCATCGGCAACTACACTGATGGCAACTTGGTTGCATCCCTCATGTCTAGCAAACTAGGAGTCACTCAGGTGAAAAATGGGCATCAAATAGGATAGTGCAAGATTTCTTTTGGCACCAACCAAAATTCGGTATGACAACCGAAATGATCTTTCTGACAGGGAACAATTGCACACGCTCTGGAGAAGACAAAGTATGAGGACTCGGATGTCAAGTGGAGAGAGCTGGACCAGAAGTACCATTTCTCGTGCCAATTCACTGCTGATATGATAGCCATGAACACTAGTGACTTTATCATCACTAGCACGTACCAAGAAATTGCAGGAAGGTCAGTAACTGAATCTTACCGTAAATTCAGTGCTCTAACAAGTAAGAACGCTTAAGTACTTCTTCCTAGAATTTTCAAACATGAACTTATGACGCAGTAAAGAGAAGCCAGGCCAATACGAACACCACTACGCATTCACAATGCCGGGCTCTGTCGCTCGCCACAGGCATCAATGTCTTCGACCCAAAGTTCAACATTGCTGCACCGGTGCCGATCAGTCCGTCTACTTCCCCTTCACACAGAAGCAGAAGCGACTGACAGGTTTACACCCACAGATTGAGGAGTTACTTTACAGCAAGGAGGACACTGATGAGCACATGTAAGTCCCTCGGAAACACACAAACTTTTCTTTGATTAGACAAAGTTTCTAACTGTTGTGATGCCATGAAATCAGAGGGTATCTGGCAGACAGAAACAAGCCAATCATCTTCTCAATGGCAAGGCTGGACAAGGTGAAGAACATCACTGGACTAGTCGAGTGGTATGGCCAGAACAAGGAGGTCAGGGGCCTTGTGAACCTCGTTGTCGTCGCGGGCCTCCTGGATGCTTCACAGTCCAAGGACCGAGAAGAGATAGAAGAGATCAACAAGATGCACAATCTGATCGACAAGTACCAGCTAAAAGGACAGATCCGCTGGATCAAGGCACAGACTGACCGTGTCCGCAATGGCGAGCTGTACCGTTGCATTGCAGATACAAAGGGTGCATTTGTTCAGGTATACAATAACCTACATAACTAACTGTTTGGTCATGAACAATATATGCCCCCATCGTCTGAATTCTGAAGCTTTGGAGTAACGAACCATTGCATTGCATAAAACTCAACTCTAGCCTTACAATGACTATCTATGGTTTCAGCCTGCACTCTATGAAGCATTCGGGCTAACAGTCATCGAGGCGATGAACTGCGGATTGCCAACCTTTGTAACAAATCAGGGAGGGCCAGCAGAGATCGTTGTCGATGAGGTCTCAGGTTTCCACATAAACCCGATGAACGGCAGGGAAGCAGGCAACAAGATTGCAAACTTCTTTCAGAAGTGTAAGGAAGACCCAAGCTACTGGAACAAGGTGTCCACTGCTGGGCTTCAACGCATCTATGAATGGTAGGCACAAATCTTCCTGTAACTATCTGAAAAAAAAACTAACCATGTGTTATACATGATGGCAGCTACACATGGAAGATATATGCAACTAGAGTGCTGAACATGGGATCAATGTATGGCTTCTGGAGGACTTTGAACAAGGAAGAGAGACAGGCCAAACAACGCTACCTGCAGATATTCTACAATTTTCAGTTTAGGAACCTGGTGAGTGTAGGATCTGAATATCTGATGCAATGTCCAATGCTCAATGCAATCAAGATGGTAATAAAGGGAAGTCTGATCAATGATCATATCATTTTGTAGGCAAAGGCCGTACCAAGAGCAGGGGAGCAGGCTCCGAAAACCGCAACAGGCGTGACGCCTAGTGAGATTGTAGTAAAGCCAAAAGAAAAGCAAGTGTGCCCACTCTTACGAAATTTACTGAAGAAAGACCGGGGAAGCAACTGACTGACCCGTTTGTTGTTTGGAATTTGGATGCTGCAGAAAGCCGCAGAATCGGATTCAAAGGTGAGTTTTCTTCTATTCAGCAATGAGCTTAGCTGCAAAACAATAAGGTGATGAGTGTTAGATTATATCAAGCCTGCCTGCCTAATCCTTGAATACTCCATGTGTGCTCAGGATCACGACCAGTTTGCTCGGGCCAAAGCCTCCGACCTCTGATTAGAAGAGCTTCAGATGGAAAGCTATGGTGATATTCAGAAGCCGGAATACTCGCAGCTGAATTCATTCCATTGATACCAGTGTGTGAAGTGATTGGTGTGAGATTTGTGTACATGTGTGATTTTATTGTGTGTTCATTGTGGATTGGAAAGATGTAACAAAATCAAAATTGTCCATGGTTACAAGCCATAATAATACAAGGATTGAAGATTGTTCTATGCTGAGAATCTGTTTGACTGAAATTTCATACTGTTACAAACTTACAGGAGATCCGAGTCTTCAACCACCATTCATCTACTGCCATGATTAAATGGACTAGTTCCAAGCAAGCACCAACTTACAAAAATCAAATGAATATAATTGCTTCTGAAACATTTCTAAGCATAGAAAAGAGACAGCGCTGCCGACCGGTGACCGCTGAGAACGGGAGGTTCCACTTCTTTTAACAAATTCCAGATATCACGGAGGAAAAAGACCATAAAAAGACTTGCCTATAAACGAACCGTAAGGTAAACCAAAGCATGAAAAATCAGCGTGATATAACATTCAAAAGCAGTATGCACAATTGACAAAATAAAGCAACCATCGATGAGCCCGCTACGAAGTATGCGAATGCCACTCTTTTGTTCAATTAGTAACAGCCATCCCCAATGTGCTCACCTTGTTTCAGCACATAAATCCTGTTGATTTGGTGAATGTATTTTTCTTGTATATTCACTGTTGCTCACTTGGTATATACATACAGAATACAAGGCCACATGGGCCGGCTGGTATATGGCCCATATACTCAACACTCCCCCTCAAGATGAGAGATAGATATCTATCATTCCCATGTTGTCACATAGACAATTGGCTATTTGTTCTCTGGAAGTTACATGACTTAACTTCAAGGTACCCTCATCAAATTTCTCTTTGATGAAGAACCGATCCATCTCCACATGTTTCGTTCGGTTGTGCTGAACTGGATTATTTGCAATGTTGATTGCTGACTGGTTGTCACACCAAAGCTTTAATGGTCCACCTATTAGTAACCTCAACTCCGATAGGAGACCTTTTATCCATAGCATTTCACACAAGCATATTGCCATAGATCTATATTCTGCCTCAGCCGTTGATTTGGACACCACCGATTACTTCTTACTCCTCCAAGATACTAAATTTCCCCCACAAAGACACAATACCCCAATGTTGATCTCCTATCATCAAGGCAGTTAGCCCAATCAGCATCACAATAGCCATCAACGTCCAGGTGATCATTCCTTTTGAATCATAGGCCTTTTCCAGGGCTCCCCTTTAAGTATCGTAGGATTCGATGAGCTGCTTCCAGATGTCCACTCCTAGGGTCATGCATATAGCGACTCACAACGCTTACTGCATAGGAGATGTCAGGCCTTGTGTGACACAAGTAAATGAGACGACCAACAAGCCTCTGGTAGCCCTCCTTATCAATTGGATCTCCCGACTGAGCACACAATTTATGGTCTTGATCAACTGGGGTTATTGCAGCTCGGCATCCAAGCATTCCTGTATCATTGAGAAGATCCAAGACATACTTCCGCTGTGAGAAAACTATCCCTTTGGGGGACCTCGCGATTTCAATGCCTAAGAAATATTTTAGCTGGCCTAGATTCTTAACCTCAAACTCCTTGCTCAGTCTCTTCTTCAGTTACGACATCTCAACATTATCATCTCCTGTAATGACGATGTCATCCACATATACTGCAAGAATTGTGGTGTGACCCTCTGAGTGACGATAGAACACAGTGTGATCCCTATTACACTGCCTGTAGCCCATACCACACATAGCACGATGAAATCGATCAAACCATACTCTTGGAGATTGTTTAAGCCCATACAATGACTTCCTCAACCTACAGACTTTCCCCTTAGTCTGAGGTGTACCACAACCAGGTGGAATCTCCATGTAAACCTCCTCCTGAAGATCACCATGTAAGAATGCATTCTTCACATCAAGTTGATATAAAGGCCAATTACAATTTGCTGCACGGGATATCAACGTTCTCACTGTACTAATTTTTGCCACCGGTGCAAAGGTCTCATCATAGTCAATCCCATAGGTCTGACCATAACCTTTTGCCACAAGTCTAGCCTTGTATCTTTCAATCTTCCCATTTGGGTCTTGCTTCACAGTGTATACCCATTTGCAATTAACCACCTTCTTCCCCATTGGGAGAGATACAAGCTCCCAAGTCTTATTCTTCTCTAGAGTCGCCAGCCCTCCAAAGATAGCCTCGTGCCACTTGGAGTCTTGCTTCGCGGCTCTCCAATCAGTTGGAACTACTACAGACTGTAGTGAAGCAATAAAGGCTTTGTACTCCGGTGACAGAGATTCATATGACACATAGTTCGCTATATCATGCTCGAAGCCATACCTTAGAGGAGGTTTCGCCCCAGCTCGTGGTTCCTTCCTCAAGGCAATAGGCAAGATCTTTGAAATCATCTTAGCGCATATAGCTCATCATCGATAAGTCACAACCTTCAATAGCCGTTGGAACTCCGCTGTTGTTGTTGCTCCCCGCAATTGTGCCCCCCATCACTGAACTCTTTTTGTTGCCTCCTTGAATATACCCTTATATTTTCCTCCTCATTGACCCTTCTCCACCTATCTCCATCCATAGGACCTGGAATTGAACCAACCACAACTCTTTGTTGCTCACCTTCCTCAATCCTTGTGGCTTCAAGCTCCCCCTCTCGACAACCATCTGTTAGAATAGGACTCTATTTGTATTTCCTTATCTGTATATGGCAACCCCCTTTGTACTCCCTATATATATTGCCCATTGGACCCTCTTGAATATACACACAATATTCATAACTTGGTATCAGAGCTCTAACCTAGCTCTCCTTCCGCTGCCATCTCGCCACCCGACGCAGTCGGCCGCTAGGTCACCGTTCGACTAGAGCGCCGCCACTGCTGGTCAGCCGCCACTGTTGTCGCTATCAACCGCATTCGCTTGCCGCCAGAGTTGCCGCTGACCGCCGCCATTGCCGCTATTGCCGCCGCCATCGCCGCCGCCAGGAGCCCGACGCGCCGACGATCGAACCACCGCTGCTGCCGCTGCTGTTTATCAGATCCCGACGCCGACCGATCGACTATCGCTCGCTTGGCAGCAGCTGTTGCCGCTGGTTGCCGCTGTTGCCGCTTGCCGCCATTGCCGCCATTGCTTGGCCAAGCCGCCACCGCTACCGCTAGGAGCCCGACGCCGCCAACCGGGACCACCGCTGCCAGACGATCGCCGCTGCCGCTAAGCCGCCACTGCCGCTGCCAGGAGCCCGACGAGCCGCCGATCGACCACCGCCAGATCGACCCGACGACGCCGCTGCCGCTATTGCCGCCGCCTGCTCAGCCGCCGCCACAAGTGGGGGAACCCTAGTTCGGCTCCCCCGTGCGCTTTGTTTCTATCGGGCCGTGGCGTTTCCTTTAGCTCGGCCTGGGTAGTGTACAAGAAAATAAAAAAAAAGAGAAAAAAAAGAAAAAAAACGTTGTTCTAACCGCCGCGCCATCTAGCGCCGCCTGTTAGACTTCGTTGCCTTGGTCGCCACGCCGTCCGGCCGCCGCCACCGATGGTTGCTCCATCACCACGATCCCATTCTCGGGAACTAAGCTTCATGGGACGAACTACAGGTCGTGGTCTTCACTCATGGAGATCACGCCGATGGTCTTCGCCTAGGGACATGTCACTGGTGCCCGACCTTGTCCGCCATTGCGGCCCCGGCCTTTCTCCCGACAAATGCTTCAGACCTTCGCAGAAGATGAGGCCGCCAAGAAGGAGGCAGAGGCCGATATTGTTGCTTGCGATGTCACCGATGAGGCCTTTCAGTATGCCATAGACGCTTTTGAGCGCTGGTGTGCTGATGAGGCCCGTGTTCGAGCCATCTTGGTGGTCGGCCGACGACTCTATCCAATGACATTGTTGGTCTCGTGCCACTCGTCCGATCTGGGACTACTTGCGCGAGCGATACCAAAGAGAGCGGCGATGCTCGCTTTTTTTTCGCTTCAACAGAGTTGAGATGCTTCGCCAGAGGACTCCTCTGTCGACGACTTCTTCCGAGCCTCGCCACCATCGTGCCACTTAGACGAGCCGGGCTTCTCTCGCTTCTGCAGAGTGTCATAAAGTGCGTATATGGATCGTGATCGCCGCTTTTATGACTTCGTCTGCCGTCTTCGCCAGAGTTTGAGCCTGCAGTGGCTCAATCGCCGAGCCGCCACCACGAATCGACAACCACCGAGGCTCTTTCGACGCTTCAGGCCGAGGAGCTTCGCCATGGTTTAGCAAAGATAGTTTGTTCCGGCCAGGTTGCTACCCTTCTTCTTCGACTACACCGACGTTTTCGCTCGACTACGCCCCTCCACAGTGTCTCTGCTTGCCCTGCTTTTACACCAACTATTGCAAGAACTTCTGCACGACTACGGCGTAAGCATGCGGTGCGGCGAAGGGCATAAGGCGTGGAGTTGGGCGCCCAAGGGAGGGCAGGAGTCCCTTCCTCGACAGAGGATGCACCAAAGACGTTAGGATCTTCTCACGGGTGATTCTATTCAGCCAGCTATGCCAGCTCTAGTTCAAAATTTCTCTCTCTCACCAAGAGTTTCTCGCCACCTAGCTCAGACATCTCCTCCAGGTACTTCTTGGGTTCTGGATTCTGGTGCCTCTTTCCACATGACACATGACACCAGACTCCACATCTCTCACTTCAATAGGACCTCCTATTTTTCCTATCTCAATTCAGATAGCCGACGGTACTCCTCTGTCTGTCAGCAATTAGAGCACTCTTTTGTCGACTGACTTTTCTGTTCCAGCTGTTTCTCATGTTCCTCAGCTTACCATGCAGCTTCTCTCAGTGGGTTAACTCACCGATCTCTACCGAAGGTTGGTTTTGACTCTCACTCTGTTTTGTTCAGACCCATGCATGTGGATCGTGATTTGGGATCGCCGTGTCCGAGGGATCGCCAAGGTCTCTACATTCTTGGCCGCTTCCACCTTTCGTCCCACTTCGCTTGCTCCTATCACCTCTACATTCATCGCCATCATTGCCACCACCTCTGAGTTTTTGCGCAGCGGCATCATCGCTTAGGTCACTTGTGTGGGTCTCTGCTTTTCTTCATTAGTTCGTCAGAGTGTTCTTGGACGTGTTCTTGTTGACACGTCCATATTTTGTCAGGGTTGTAAGCTGGGCAAGCAACTTCAACTTCCTTATCATTCTAGTGAGTCCTTGTCTTCTCGCCCTTTTGATTTAGTTCATTCAGATGTATGGGGACCTACGCCTATTATCTCTAAAGGCGGGCATAAATCTTATGTGATCTTCATTGATGATTATTCCGCTTTACATGGATATTCCCTATATCTAATCATGGTCGGGCTTTTGCGATCTATCGTAGCTTTGCAACGATGGTTCAGACTCGCTTGATTCTCCCATCCGCATTTTCATTTGTGATTCTCACGGTGAGTACTGCTCGGCGCTTTTAGACGCTTTCTTTCCGAGTAGGGCACTCTTTACCGCCTTATTGTCCCGGTGCCCATGCTAGAATGGGGTTGCCGAGCGCAAACATTGTCATCCGATTGAGATCGTCAGACTCTTCTCCTTGCCTCTCACGCTCCACCACGCCTGGGTCGAGGTTGCTTTACTACCAGATATCTCATCAATATGCACCTTCCACCGCTCTTAAGGGTGTCACCCTATAGAGCGCCTCTACTCGAGCCCCCAAAGACACTCACCTTCGATTTTTGGTCAGACTTGTTTTGCTCTGTAGGTTCGTGAACGCACTAAACCATCGGTCCAAATCGGTTGAGTGCGTGTTTCTTGGTTACGCTTCGAGCATAAGGGTTATCGTTGTTTGGGATCCTTCGCCGACGGATCAGATTTCACGAGACGTTGTCTTTGACGAATCTCAACCTTTCTTCTATCGAGATTCGGCCTCCTCGCCACCGCTGAGTCGCTTTCATGGTTGTCTCTTCGACTCTTCACCTATTTCTCCACTATCACAGCCTTCCCCGGTTTGTCTCCGTGGTTCCTTTTGCACCTCCGCCTCAAAGGTCGCCTCCTCAGAGCACCGTCTCTTGTTCCTGTAGCACCACCGTCTCGTTTCTATGGTATTCACTTCTCCAAGCATCCTTGTCCTCCACCAGTCTCCTCTCCTGGTGTTTTGCCGCCACCCACATCTGATCCTTCTGATGATGCTCCTCGTTACGTCCTTTGTGACCGGACATCCCTTCGACCTCCTGATTGTCTTGGATTTGCGCCGATAGCTCATGCTCTCTCACATCGAGCCTAGTTCTATCGTGAGGTCGCCTCATTCCGAGTGGCACTGCTATGGCAGAGGAGCTTGATGCTCTTCTGCACGGAGACTTGGGATATTGCACCGACACTGTGCATGCTCGTCCGATCACGTAAGTGGGTGTACAAGATTAAGACTCGGGCTCGATGGTACTATTGAGCGCCACAAGGCTCGCCTTGTGGCTCGTGGCTTTCAAAGAGAGTATGGTCGTGACTACGATGAGACTTTTGCCCTCGCGCCTATATGACTACTGCTCGCACTTTTGTTACTTGTTGTTTCTGCTCACGGTGGTCTATCTCTCACCGGATGTTAAGAATACCTTTCTTAATGGTGTTTTGCATGAGGAGGTCTACATGCAGCCACCACTTGGGTATTCTGCTTCTCGATGGGCACGCCTGTCGTCTTCGTCGTGTTTTTATGGCCTCAAACAGGCTCCTTGTGCCTGGTTTGCGCGTTTTACCTCAGTGATTACTGCTGTCGGTCTCACTGTCAGTTCCCATGATCCTGCTCTTTTTGTCCATATCTCATCTTGGGGTAGGACACTACTTCCTCTGTATGTTGATGATATGCTCATCACTGGTGACGATTCCTCATTCATCACATTTGTGAAGAAGCATCTCAGTGAGCAGTTTTTGATGACTAATCTTGGTTCTCTTACGTACTTCCTTGGGATTGAGGTCTCTTCCATGCCCGAGGGCTACTACCTCTCCCAGCAGAAGTATGTCCAGGATCTTCTTGATCGGTCTGGTCTGACTGACACTCGCACCGCTGAGACTCCTATGGAGCTATCCCTACAGCTTCGTGCCACTAATGGTGATCTTCTTGAGGATCCTACTCGATATCGCCATCTTGTTGGGAGTTTGGTGTACCTTGTGAGCACTCGTCCTGATGTTGCTTATGTTGTTCATATCTTGAGTCGGGCTCATGGCTCGTCCTACCCATCTTCACTCATACCACCTTCTTCGTGTTCTTCGCTACTTGCGTGGGACTATCTCTCGTTGTTTGTTCTTCCCTAGCTCTACCTCACTACTGCCTTCAGCATACTCGATGCGACTGGCCGGTGATCCTTCCGATCGCCGTTTCTCTTTCGCTTCGTGTTTTTCTTGGCTCCTCCCTGATTGCCTGGAAGACTAAGAAGCAGATCGCAGCTTCGCTCGAGCGCAGAGGTCGAGTTGAGAGCTATGGCAAGAAGGATGAAGCAGAGGTTACTTGGTTGAGGTGGCTACTTGCAGATTTTGGAGTGCCTGTGATTTGACCTATGACTCTTTTGTCCGACAAGACAGTGCTATCAAGATTGTTTCGGGACCCAGTGAAGCATGAGCTCACCAAGCATATTGGTGTGGATGCTTCATACACTCGCTCACAGTGTGAGGGAGTACTTGCTTTACGCTTTATGCCATCAAAGTTACATGTTGTCAACTTCTTCACGGCCACGACTAGGGCACAACATTTGTATTTTCTCTCCAAACTCAGTGTGTGTGATCCATCATGAGTTTGAGGGGGGGGTGTTAGAATAGGACTCTATTTGTATTTCCTTATATGTATATGGCAACCCCCTTTGTACTCCCTATATATATTACCCATTGGGCCCTCTTAAATATACACACAATATTCATAACAGCATCATCCATGCTAGGAGAGTCGAGGTCAAACAGAGAACTCAAATCAGTTCTCTCTCCATAGAAGGGCTCTGACTCCCTGAAAGTCACATCCATACTCACAAACGCGTGGCTGCTCGTAAGGGCTCCAACACTTATATCCCTTTTGGCCAAGAGTATCCTGAAAGATGCACTTAATGTACCGAGGATCCAGCTTTCCCCCTGAGGGTCTGTGATCTCGAACGAAGCATGTACATCCAAATACTTTTGGAGGGACGGACGATGAACTCATTTTCCCCTTTCAACATCTCACATGGAGTCTTCATTCCAAGTATTCTTGATGGCATATGATTGATGAGGTATGTTGCAGTCATAACTGCTTCACTCCATAGAAATTTAGGCACATTCATAGTATACATGAGTGACCGGGCTACCTCCAAGAGATGACGATTTTTCCTTTCAACCACTCCATTCTGAGGGGGTGCATCTGGACAGGAGGTTTGATGTAAGATTCCTTCAGCTGATAAGAAGGTATCAAACTTCTTATTTACATACTCTGTTCCATTGTCTATTCTTATAATCTGGACATGGGTATTGAATTGATTCTTGACATACGCATAGAAGTCTTGGAAGCATTTTAGCACCTCTGTTTTGTGTTTCATAATATAAATCCAACTCATACGAGTGTGGCAATCAATAAAGGTAACAAAATATTTCATGCCGCTAGCAGAGACAACAGGAGATGTCCATACATCAGAGTGCACAAGTACAAAGGGGAACACACTGCGGAGTCCCTTGCTCATGTATGAGGATCTAATGTGCTTTCCAAATTCACATGCATCACACATTAGTTTACCCCTGTCCACTTTGTTCATTACATTAGGAAATACCTCACTCATAGTTTCAAAAGATATATGTCCCAGCCGACAATGCATAAGCATCACCCTAGCCTCCTCTTCACTTGACGTCGCCACCAAAGCAGTACATAAGCCAGCATCTCCCTCCCTTGGATCCAAGTACCACAACCCATTACTCCTGACGCCAGTCCTAAGCTTTCTGCCATTCTGTCTCTCCTGAATAAGACAAGTTTCTCGATTAAATATGACTCAGCAATCCAAATGATCAACCAATGAACTTATTGAGAGCAGATTTACTAGAAATGATGGAACATGTAAAACTGATGGTAGTGTAATGGAAGGACTGCATTGGACAACACCAACCCCTTTAATGGGTTGAGATGTTCGACCAGCCATTTGGATAGTTTCCATGTACGTGGGTGAGAATGGAGTATATCATTTAAATTCATCCAGCATACTTGTAACATGTGTTGATGCACCTGAATCTATAATCCATTTACTTGGATTTGAGTGAGCCAGATTAGCGGAAGCGCTGGATACAATCGTAGTCCTTTCATTTTTGTTTTCTAAATTTTCAACTCTCTTCTTTAGCTCCCTTAGCTCCTCTAGCTTTGCAACCGAGACCTCCACACGTTCAGGTGACTCTTCTCCAGTCATTGCAAAGTTCGCCTTGTAGCTACTCTTGCCTCCCTTACTTCCACCTCCTTTCTGTCCACTCTTAACATAGACTCAATCTTTACCCCGATTAGGCTTGCGGGGATGGGGATAGTTGCGGCTCAGGTGACCCGTCTCACCACAATTGAAACACTCTCTTGTTTCAGTTACTGCAAAGGCAGGACAAGTAACTGGCAATGTAGTAGTGTTTGTCATCACCTTTAATCTAGTCTCTTCTTGAGCAATAGCAGCAATTGCTTCCTCTAGTGTAGGAAGAGTAGGCTGGTGAAAGATAATAGCTCGCCTTCCATCAAATCTTGGATTTAGCTCTTTCAGAAATTCAATCACTCGCCTACGTTCAATCCACTTCTTAATAGTGGATATGCAGTCTGCATGAGGCAACTCTAGAGGATCGTAGTGATCTAGATCAACCCACAATCGCCAGTAATTCAAGAACATACTCCATCACGGGGCTCTCCCTGCCTTAGATCACTAACTCTCTCTGTGTCTCAACCATCAACATCACATTTCGCTGAGTACAATTTTGACAGAGTTTTCCATACCTCACCAAGATTTGAGATGGTCTCGACAGCTTCAAAGAATAGTAGGAGACACCGAACTCAACAGTACCACGCCACCACCAAGGAGTTGGTAGTACTCCAAGTTCGCCACTCAAGACTCGCCTTGTCCACTAGCTCAATTGATTCTCCTTGACAAAGCTCTCCAAATTCTTTTGTCCTCGGGATCAACAATGCCCTCCGTGACCAACTCAAGTAATTTCTCACACCTTCCAACTTAATCTCATTCGCATCAATTCTATTTTCTCGCACCATCTCAAAGATAAGGAACAATTGTTCTACCCGAGGACGATGCCCCACTCGTCTTCTCTATGAGAAGTTGTGCCAACTTCGAGCACGTCGCAGATCCATGATTCTCCTCCATTGCTACAAAGACAACCTCAAAGTCACAGCAAAGAAAAGTAACAAGAGTACCACTGCATGCAGCTCGAGCTGTGTCACCCGATCCCACCCCGCTTCCTTCCTCTCAAGATTTTCACCGAATGCGAGAGGGATCCAACAGCAGCCTACAAAACCAATTTTCACCGCCGCCTTCCTCTCCTCACCAAGGTCACTCCGATCTTCCTCCGGATCTCGCCTCCGCCACTTGGCTTCCTTCCTCTCCTCGCCTCGCCTTGACGCCTGATCTCGACTCCCCACCTCTGCTCGGTCGCTGTCTCGCTCCTTGAGCTCGGTGTCAGCCAGACCTCGCCTCCTCGAGCCACTCTCCGTGGCACACGAGCTCACACGCCTCGCCTCCCCGCCTGCGGCCTCGAGCCTCCCAGGTTCTGCCTCGCCCGCCTCGCCTCGCCGCCTCCTCCACTCAGACCAAGCACCGCCACCAGACTCGCCACCGCACAAAGACCTAGGGTTAGGGTGATCGGTGAGTGCTCTGACACCATGTTGATTTGGTGAATGTATTTTTCTTGTGTATTCACTATTGCTCACTTGGTATATACATACACAATACAAGGCCACATGGGCCAGCCGGTATATGGCCCATATACTCAACAAATCCAAATACCAGCTATCGTAGAGGCAGCCCACCGGCCCCATCAACTCGGGCGAACAAAGGCCGATGCTACAAAGAATACCTCAAGGTAGCCTCAAGCTCGAAGGGGTCAACGGCGAAGCCTTCGAAGGGCTCCCAAGGGGTACAGGAGGTACCCCGAGGGTGATCCGAAGCCTCCGAAGGGCCTCCCGAGGGGTACAGGAGGTACCCTGAAGGTGACCCGAAGCCTCCGAAGGGTGTCCCGAGGGATAGAGGAGGTACCTCGAGGATGACCCGAAGCCTTCGAAGGGTCTTTTGAAGTAACAACCGAAGAAGGCTCAAAGAGTATTCGGAGGAGATCCGGCCGGAGGAAAGAGAAGAGATAGCTGGACCAGAAGCTAAGCATAGGGGTAGGAAAGGACCCTGTAGTCCCTACACTAGTAGTACTTTTGTAGGGGTGCTTATGTAATCTCATGTATCCTGCTGTTTTGTCTAGAAATAGACATCCACCCCCATGTAATATCCAAGGTTTTTTCTCAGAGCAATACACAATATATCTTAATACACTATACATTTTTCCTGACAATCAGTCCCCTCTTTGAGGACCCTTCGAACAATCCGAGTGTACGAGGGGTCCCCCCTCTTTTACTGTCTGGCCCTTTTGCTACGACAGTTGGCGCCGTCCGTGGGGACGACAGGAAAGTCACGAAGCACAAACTCCGAGCTCACGCATGGCACCACAGAAGAAAACCAAGTCCAAAACCTCGACGGCCGAAGCAGCGGCGGCAGCCGCAACACCCAGCACCCCGAGGGCAAAGCGAACTAGAACCTCCGTAGCGGAAGCACCCCTCGCCCCGTAGGCGGAGGAGGAAACGAACAACTCCACGAAAGGAGCAGGCCAGCCCGCCATGGAAGTGGGCGCTAGTCAAGAGTCGTTTGTAGCATTGCAACAAGAGTTGGCAGATCTTCGTCGTGAGATGGCAACCCTCCGACACCCACCAACCTCAGCCCTTGTAGCTCCGCTGCTGCCCGAGCCAATCGTTGCAGCGGAGGTAATTCCCAAGCCTCCGGCCCCATTGCTCTGGGGGTATCCCAACTCCTCGTTGAGCGTAGGGCTGGAGACCGCCCGTTGGCCGCAAGGGTTCAAGATGCTAGAGGTCACACCATTCCAGGGGTGCACCAACCCTTTGGAATTCCTCCGGGATTATGAAACTGCAGTGAAGGCCACCGGAGGCGATGACACTACAAAAGCGAAGAGCGTCACCCTCGCCCTTAGGGGTGTAGCGCTGACATGGTTCTTCACCATCCCCCCACACTCCATCTACGTGTGGGAGCCGTTGCGAGACCTCATCAGAAATAAATTTCAAGGAAACTACACGGAACCCAAGGATGCGGGGCATCTTTTCGCAATAAAACAGGCACCAAGTGAATCCCTCCGCAGTTTTTTCAGAAACTTCGCAGAGGTCAAGTGCCAGGTAAAAGGCGTCAACGAAACCACCGTCATAAATGCCGCCACCTGTGGGCTCCAGAAGGGGCCCCTCTCGGAGAGACTGGTGCGCAAACCCGTTCGCACGGTGACGGAGCTCTTCAACAAGATGGAAGAGTACGCCCGGGCGGAGGAAGACAGTATTCACAGAGGAATGCTCACCACCACTCTAGGCCTAGCACCCTCAAAAGAAACGTCTGCCACCACCTCGGCCGGGACATCTGCCAAGCCACGAAGCAATGACTTCCGGCAAAAGGGAAGGGGAGTCTACCACGTGGATGGCGTGCCAAACCCCGAAGGAGGGCGATGCGGAGGTCGCCGCGGGCGAGGATGCGGGCGCCAACCGGATAACCGCTCCGGAAGACCTGCACCCTTTTGCGACCTTCATGGCAAAGGCACGCATACCACCAATGAATGTCGTACAATTGTAGCCATGCAGAATTACATGCGTCGCGAACAGCAGCCATCAGAGCCCAATAGTAAAGGAGGAAGTGACAATCGACTCCCCGCACCACCGCCAAGACACCGCATAGAAGGAAGCCACCCCGAGCACCACCACAAGATCATCAATATGATCACCGGAGGGTCTTCACTCGGAGTACCATCAAAACGGCAGCGCCGAGCATACGCTCGACAGATTCACCACCTCGCGGTGTTCCCTGCATCCAGCCACCCACCATACTCCGAAATCCCAATTTATTTCGGCCCAGAAGACGCTCAAGGAGTGTATTTTTTGCATCAAGATCCCCTCGTCATTTCCGCTGACATAGCGGATTTTGAGGTCAAGCGTGTCCTCGTGGACGGAGGAAGCTCCGCGGACCTCTTCTTCGTGGACGCCTTCGACAAAATGATGATCCCTCGGGATCGCGTGTCACCCTCGAGCATTCCATTGATAGGCTTCGGAGGGAAGCCTGTAACAGCCTTAGGCCAGATTACCCTCAATGTCACCTTTTGCGATGGCTACACAACCAGAACCGATGCCGTCACATTTGATGTTGTCCAAATGCAGTACCAGTACAACGTCATCCTTGGCAGAGCAACATTGAACTCCTTCGGAGCCATTGCACACCACAATTACCAATGTATGAAAATTCCCGTACTAGAAGGCGTCATTACCGTGCGGGGCGATCAAGACCTAGCAAGACAAATCGAGCTCCAGTTACTGTCACCAGCCCGACATGTCCACACTGTCGAGCAAGACAGCAACGAGCAACCAACCAGCCCTTCGGCAAAGTGGGCACCAAAGCCGAAGCCCCATGGCGAGCTCCGGAGAGTACCCTTAGATGACGACTCCCCGGACAGGACAGTCTCCCTAGGAGCCTAGTTGCCAACAGAAACGCACAACGCCATACTCAAGGTACTTCGCAGTAATAAGGACGTCTTCGCTTGGGGCCCCGAAGACATCCCCGACATAGCAAGAGCAACAATTGAGCACCGCTTAGCCCTCCAAAGTGATGCACCACCCAAGAAGCAAAAACTGTGACGCATGTCTGCCGAAAGATTAGAAGCAGCGAAGAAACAAATCACCAAGTTGTTAAATGTCGGGGTCATTCGTGAAATCAAATACATGGAGTGGCTCAGCAACCCTGTCCTCGTCCAAAAAGAAGGCAAATGTCGATAAAGGCTGACACACACTGGAGCTCAACAAAGCATGCCCCAAAGATGATTTCCCCCTACCACGCATTGACCAGCTAGTCGATGCCACTTTGGGCTGCGAGTTGATGAGTTTCCTCGATGCCTACTCCGGATACTACCAGATACTCATGGCCAAAGAGGACGAACCGAAGACATCATTCATCACCCCCGTAGGCACATATTGCTATACCCGCATGCCCTTCGGGCTCAAGAATGCGGGCGCGACCTTCACCCGCCTCATTTCTAGAGTCCTAGCTGGACAGCTTGGTCGCAACATAGAAGGCTATGTCGATAATATAGTGGTCAAAAGTGGGTTGGCAGATGAACACATGAAGGACCTGCAAGAAACCTTCGCCAACCTTCGCAAGGACGGAATCAAGCTCAACCCAGAGAAGAGTGCCTTAGGCGTTAAGGCAGGAAAACTTCTCAGATTTCTAGTATCCGAGAGGGGCATCGAAGCCAACCCCGAAAAGATAAGGGCCGTTCAGGAGATGAAGCAACCTCACAATGCCCGTGAAGTACAAAAACTTACAGGTCGGCTGGCAGCCCTTAGCCGTTTTCTTTCCCGCTCGGCAGAGAAATCTCTTCCATTCTTCAAGACACTCCACGGAACGGAGCCGTTCCGGTGGACCGAAGATTGCCAGCGTGCATTCGTAGAACTCAAACAGTACTTGACCCAGCTGCCAAGCCTTACCTGCCCGAAGCAAGGAGCAGATCTCCTGCTTTACCTCGCTGCCTCATCATCAGCAGTAAGTGCAATCCTTATCCAAGAAGACAATGGCCAGTGCCCAGTCTATTATGTCTCTGAAGCACTCCAAGGTGCAAAAACCCGGTACACAGAGCTTGAAAAGCTTGCGTACGCCTTGATCATGGCCTCGCGGAAGCTCTGCCACTACTTACTGGTGCACAACATCATCGTCCCCACTTCCTACTCCCTGGCTTTGTTGCTGCAAAGTAAAGACGCCATGGGGCGAGTAGGAAAGTGGGCCGCCGAGCTCGCACCCTTCAACATTACCTTTGTCGCCAGGACAGCCATTAAATCACAAGCTCTAGCAGACTTTGTTGCTGAGTGGACACCAAATAGCGAAGACCACATCCTCACTCACATCGAAAACCCGTGGACAATGTACATTGACAAATCATGGTGTTGCGCCGGAGCCGGAGCGGCAGCCATTTTGGTCGCCCCGGACGGGCACACCATAGCCCACTCAGTCCGCCTCGCTTTCCCAACAACAAACAATGCCTCCGAGTACGAGGAGCTGCTACTGGGCCTCTGCAAGGTGACGGCGCTGGGAGCAAAGCGGATACTCATCAAAAGCGACTCCAGACTAGTAGCGGGTCACTTTGACAAATCGTTCATCGCTAGAGATCCAGAAATGGCAAGTAATCTCGCCGTGGTCCGCAAAGCATCAACCTACTTCCTCGGCCTGACAGTACACGCCATACCTCGAAGCGACAACGAAGAAACAGACAGATTGGCCAAGATGGCTAGCTCCGGCCAACACCCTTCGCTAGATGTCTTTCACGAGGTACTGATGAAACCTTCGGCTGCACTCGAAGCACAAGGGGCTACGCCCGAAGAACATCGGGCTGCGCCTGATGTACAAGGGGCTCCGCCCGAAGCACATACGGTGTCACGCAGCGTGCTCCAAGTGGCGGAGGCCGACTAACGAGATGTTATCATCAAATACCTCGCTGGAGAAAAACCAGAAGATGAAGCTGAATCAAAGCGCCTCCGGCATAGAGCCAAAAACTACCATATCCTAGGCGGACAGCTTTACAAGGGGGCGGTCTGCGCCCCTTACTTACGATGCCTATCTCGGGAAGAAGGCCAAGTCTTCCTTAAAGAGATCCATGAAGGACTATGTGGCGCACATCAAGCACCTCGAAGTATCGTTAGCAAAGCATTTCGCCAAGGATTCTACTGGTCCATAGCGCTCCGAGACGCCCAAGACCTCGTTCAACGCTGCCAAGGGTGCCAGTGGGTTAGCAAGCAACCCAAGGCCCCCTCTCCTCAAGACCTCTTGCCACTGGTGTGGCCCTTGAGATGGGGACTTGATGTCATCGGACCATACCCCACCGCAAGGGGTAGCTGCGCGCGCATTTGTTGCCATCGAATATTTCTCAAGATGGGTCAAGCGAGCGGTCATAAAAATCACTTTAGCGGCGAAATTTCAGTAGTTCATTTGGAGAACCATAATTTGCTTGACGGTATCGCAAGCAACATCGCTCCTGCATAACGGGACCTAGTTTGACTCATTAGCCTTTCGAGCATTTTGCCAAAACCTAGGCATCACACTATGCTTCACATCAGTAGGGCACCCCGAGGCTAACGGAGCAGTCGAGCGCGCCAACGGCAATCTGCTAGAAGGCCTAAAGAAGCGCCTTGTCGGACTCCCAAAAGGAGTATGGCGGAAGAACTCGAAGGCCCCAGGGCAATCCGACATCCCAACAAGGGCCACGGGTTTCTCACCGTTCAAACTCCTCTTCGGTGACGAAGCCATGACCCCTGCAGAATTCACCGCAAAGTCTCTTCGAGCGACATCTGAACCAAACCCGGCAGAGAGACACACCTCTCTCGATCTCCTCGAAGAGCACCGAGTCGAAGCAATCACAACCATGTCCAAGTATGGCGACGGAGTAGCCCGCACATACAACCTGAGAGTTAAGATCCGCCCCTTGGCACCAGGTGATATGGTCCTAAAGCGGATCGCAAACTCCACAGCTGTGGGCAAGCTAGAGACCAAATGGGAAGGACCCTACATCATCACTAGCAATACCCGCGTTGGTACATTCCGCATCGCTACACCAGAAGGAGAACAGTTGGGCCACACCTGGAACGCGAAGACCCTTCGCAAGTACTATCCCTAGCATTGTAAAACCAGCTGCATCCGACGAATAGGCCAACTACCGCTACAAGCAGAGCGGGCATGTACAAAGCAAGCTGTAACTTGTCGCATATTTTTGCTCTTTTTCAATGAAAAAGCATCAAGAAACTACAATGAAAACAAAGACACTGCGCATGGCCTTCGGCCCTGGTGCACACCGATGCCTTCTGCAGGCACAAGTGTATAAACAAAGATACCGCGCAAGGCCTTCGGCCCCGGTGCACACCGATGCCTTCCGCAGACACGAGTGTATAAACAAAAACACCGCGCATGGCCTTTGGCCCCAGTGCATAGAAGGCCCCGGTGTACGCTAATTCTATCAGCATCAACGATCGCCCTGACGACGACGACGCGCAATGCGAACCCCAAGTAACCTTGGAGCCCTATCTAAAAAGTATGGGGGCGGTAGCGAGGCTTCGCCTCCTCAAGAAAAGTTAGGGCTCCCTGAGCCCTATCTAAAAAAATATTGGGGGCGGTAGCGAGGCTTGCTCCTCCCCCTAAAAAGTTAGGGCTCCCGGAGCCCTATCTAAAAAGTATGGGGGCACAGGCTTCCTCCCCTCGCAAAAGTTAGGGCCCACGAGTCCTATCTAAAAAAGTATGGGGGGCAGGTGCGAGCCGCCTCCCCTCAAAAAAAGTTAGGCTCCCTGAGCCCTATCTTAAAAGACATGGTGCCGCGACAAACAATAGTATACGAGGACAATCACGCCATGCTTCTTTTATTACACTCTGCATAACAGGTACACACATACAAGGGATCGCTCAAAAAAGCGATCTACGAAACAGTACAATACACCTCAACTCATATCAACAGTACAAGCCATTACTCGTTACAAACCACACAACGCCGCACGACCATGATACACCTTTAAGGGACAAAGTCCCACTCTTCTCAACGCGTAGCCCATTCCAGAAGCTCCTCATCCAAGGCATGAATAGTCAGCAAAGCCGCGTACTCCCTCTCCACAGCCACTTCCTCGGGTGTGGTGGACAAGCTGCTCGAAGCCTCCACGGAGGCATGGGACTGACAAGGTCACCGTGCCCCTGCGCTCCCAGAAAGCCCGGATCTCTTCCTGAGCTCTCGCAGCCTTCCGTGCGCGAAACCGGAAGAACGTTCTCATTGAGCCCGCAGGGCTAGCCTTCTTCCAACGTTGCCACTTAGCACCGTGGCATATCACGCCCTGGTAGCAAACATGCAAAGGCCACTTTGATACAAGAGTTCATTCATATTTCGAAGCACGCGTAGCAACAACGCTTTTTATCATATGACCCAGAGGCGGCCAAGGACCCCGTCGCGCAGCACACTTAAACAAACATCGTTCAACCTGCGTACAATGCGAAGCTCAATTTTAAGACAGCAATCAAACCAACTACAATCAGTAATGACAAATCACGGCCGAAGATTTCTCATTTAAAGAACAGAGGTCGTTACACAAAAAGAGGCCAACCTCCATAGAAAAGAAAAAGGCGGCTCCGATAAACAACAAACAAAAACGGAGCACGCCAACTACAAAATATCCAAATCCTATCACTCTAAACAGCAAGCGGGGAGGGGTTCACACCTTATCTCCGTGGATGGACCCCCGCTTGCCAGCTTCGGGAACCTCCTCCACAGCTTTCCCCTTCCCCTGACAGCCCTGAGCAATTCGGAATGACCCCTTGGTAGCTTCATGTCCACGCTTCATGCAAAAGTCCCGCTGCAGGACTCTTCTCGCCTTCCGAATCCGGGGATGCACAACAACAACCTCCTCCGCCGTAGCCGCGGGAACAGAGCCAGTGGCAACCCCGTCTAGGTGAGCACACCCTGCCTTGTCAAGGGTCGCGAGGGTCGCCAACCAAGTAACCCTCGCACAGTGGTCACCATAAGCACGCGCAAAGAGGCACGCATAAGCCAAGAACCACGTCGGCGCCCATGGTAATATGCATCTCGGCCGGGCGGTGGCTCCTGTTTGAAGTAATGGCACCCAGATTCGCTAAAGCACCCTCCTGAGCCTCCATGCATTCCCAAGCAGACTGACCAATAGCAGTTGATAGCTGCTTCTCATATTTGATATCCTCTTCAAGAGAAGCACAGACAGCTCGCAAAACCTTCACTTCCTCTCAAGGGCGGTCGCGCTTTGTTACAGATTCGCCACTTCGTCAAGTGTAGCACGCTCCGACTCCACCTCCGAAACCTTTGCCTCCAAACCCTTAATTCTCCCAAGAAGGGTCTCCCGCTCGGAGTTCAACACCTCGTTCCGAGCATGCTCCTCATTGACCCTTTTCTGAATACCCCCGTATGCCTGGGAGACATCAAGCTTGAGGGCTCGAGACAGCATCAAAGTCTGTGCGCAAATCAAAATATCACACACAAAAAAAACAAAAAAAACAAAGGGATATCAAATACGCGTAGTAACAAGCCTTACCCTTGCAGCATTTGCCTCAATACCGCAACATATAAAAGGAGAAGCATCTGACCACGAGGCGAAGTGTGAATAAAGAGAGCAGGATCATAAGCACTGGCAGAGAAACCAGCTGCAATGACAATAGAAGAGAAACGATCAAAGCAGGCACGAGGAGCTTACTTGAGGCCGTAAAGAGATCGATGAAGGCGACAAACCATACCCTTAGGAACAGAATACCCTGGTGGTGGCTGCATATAAACCTCTTCACGTAGCTCACCATTGAGAAAGGCATTCTTGACATCAAGCTGAGAGATGGACCATGCCCGAACAGACGCCATGGCAAGAAGAGTGCGAACAATGGTCATGTGAGCCACAGGAGCAAATGTCTTATCATAATCACGACCATGCTCCTACTGGAAACCACGTGCCACAAGACGAGCCTTGTAGCGCTCAAGAGAACCATCAGAGCAGGTCTTAATCTTGTAGACCCACTTTCACGTGATAGGAGTAACACGCACAGGAAGAGCGACAAGATCCCACGTGCCAGTACACTCAAGGGAAGCAATCTCCTCTGTCATCGCATGCTGTCACTCCTGATGAACAGCAGCATCATGATAAGAAGTCGGTTCGGCAAGAGCTGCTAAACAAAAGCGCGTAGGAGGCCAAATAGACTGGCGATCACGAAGAGCATATCGAGGAGAGGCCGAAGAAGATGAACCATCATAAGAAGATGACGCATCAGAAGAATCCTAAACTCGCGGACGACGAGTGTAGTAGAAAGGATAAGAAAGATGAAGACCGGGAGGAGCCTTTGGAGAGTGTGGCGGTGGCGAAGGAGACGGTGAAGGAGGAACTGAAGAGGCCAAAGGCTGTGGTGGTGTGGTGACTATGGGGGTGGCAGGAAAAATCAAGAAAGAAAGCAGCTCGACAGGAGATGCTGGAGTGGTGGAAGGAGAAGGACGATGGCAGAAAGAACGAGACTCATCCAAAGTGATGTCCCAAGAAACCGGCATCCATTGGCCAACAGGATCCCAACAACGATATCCCATATGCTCAGCGCTATAGCCCAAAAAACGCACTCCACAGACTGAGCGGTCAGCTTGGTGCACTTACGAGGGGGCAAGAAGAATATAGCACACACACCCAAAGAGGCGAAGACTAGAATAGTCATGAGTCTTGCCATAGAGATGCTTAACTGGGATCCCACCCTGAAGAGCAGAAGAAGGCTGAATATTAATAAGGAAAGTGGCGAGAAAGCGCCTCGGCCAAGTCTTGGTGGGGACAAATAGAAGCAAGCATAAGAGCACGGATTGTCTCAAGAAGATGACGATGCTTCCGTTCAGCCACACTATTCTGGGCATGAGCACCAGGGCAAGAAAACTGAGAGAGAGTGCCCTGCTCAGCAAGAAAACCATGAAGGATTCCTGACAAATATTCCCCAGCAGAGTCAGCACGAAAGACACGAATAGGAGAATCAAACTGAATACGGATCATGGTGGCAAAAGTCTTGTAGATGGATAAAACCTCACTACGAGATGACATAAAGTATATCCATGTGTGGTAAGAAAAATCATCAATAAAAATTATATAATATCGATGATCTCCTTTCGAAACGAAAAGAGCCGGACCCCATACATGTCGGACCTGGGAACGAAAGATCCCGAATCCTCTGTGTTCATACTCCGGTCCAGGATTTCCGGTGTACACAGTTACAAAAATGATAACATAACCAAATCTCGCATTGCATTAATAGTAAATCAAAGTTCGATACACTTGGGCATGAAGCCAAATAAAAGATTAAGCAACACAGCGGAAGTAAAAACAGTAGTAGTAGGCCAGAACGATCCGCCACAGGCAATCGTCTAGAGGCGTAGCCTAGGTGTCGGTGTCCTCACCGCCCTGATAGTAGTCTTCTCCTGAAATTTTGTTTGCATAAAGAAGCATGAGCACAACTACCGTGCTCGCAAGTTACACTCAATATGGAATTGTAATGCATGCATAAGGTAAACAAAGGATATTGGCAGGGTTATTTTGCGTAAAGCAGCAGTTTTAGTTTAAATAATCATATTAGATTTCAAGGCCATTTTCATACAGTAATTAAAATCATAATTTAAATGACAATTGAATAATGTGGATAACCTCCAAGAAAGGTGATGGATATCCTCCTATCACAATGGCTAACCGCCCAATTTTCCCACAGGACTAACCATCCTAAAAACATCTGTTGAAATCATTTTAAAACCAAAACAAGTCTAACTCCAAGTGGCTTTGCTAGCATATCCATGACCGCGGACGCGGCTATTCGAATAGTTTTTACTCTGCAGAGTTTGTACAGCTTTACCCACATGAGATAATTTGCTCCTTGTGTCGGCCAATCCACGCTTCCAAAGGCATGTGACAAAGCAATTATCACAAGGCCGTTACAATGATCTACCTCAAAGAACTCATGCCCGCTAAGGTTTCGCTTCCATTGGACTATCCATCCTCCGGGAGCCCCCTCTTGCGCCAGGTGGGACTACTGTCTAACCAACACCCACTCATTCATAATGGCACGAATATCTACGAGGTATCCCAAATTATTGAGCCAGGTCTTGCCCAGACAAGACGTGTGGTGGTACGGTAAGGCATAGCAAGATGCGGCTCAAAGACCGATCCTTAATTGACTTAGGCGTCTTTCAAAATCAAACCCTAGGCTTTAATCCTAACCAGATTAAACCCGTGCATAAACCTGCACCCACCATTCATCCGTTTCGCCCAAGTCCAAACAATTTTTTTAATTTTATTTGCAAAAACCACCTTTATAAACTCTCTATGGTAAAACAATACCATAGATTAAATTTTACACAAATTTGTAATGGTTTGGCTAAATCCTCCCAAAATCAAAATCATGGTCTAAGCATTTGCTAAGCATTTCCAAACAATTTATCTATGGTGACAAAGGAAGGACATTTCAATATTCAACATTGGCCATACAATAACAATTGGAATAACTAAGCATTTAAATAGGGCGTTAAAATAATTGACTAAAAATATGCATGCAATAATAATTTTAAAAACTGAATTAAATAACTTTAAAATAGTAGGGGCAATATGGTCAAAGTGTAACTTGCCTTCGCTGAAGTCTTGAAATTCTAAATCTTCGGAAGAATCAAATTCCCCGGAATAGTCGTAGTCTAAACGTGAAAATACGACAAATCAATGGAAATTCAAATAAATTCAAAAGGCAAATTAAACTAAGTCCAAATAAAATAATTTTATTTTATTTAGCTAGATAATAATTTTTAAGATTTTAGCAATTTGAATCACTCAATTTGGAATTAGGGTTCAAAAGACATGAATTTTACAAATTTAAATCCTAAATTTGTAGTTTAAATCATTTCAAATTCAAACAGACAGTTTAAACCTACTCCAAATCAAATATTTATATTTTATTTAGCTAGATATTAATTTTTTAAGATTTTAGAATTTGGAATCACTCAATTTGGAGTTGAGATGAAAAAGATATGAATTTTACAAGTTTTAAACTAAATCTGTAAATTAAAAGGATTTACCGAATTGTTTTTCTAAAGGAAAATCTAATTATGGCGCAATGCTGACATCAGCCCTGAGGTTATTTGGAAATTAAATTAATCCTGACAAATGGGCCCTACGTGTCATAGACACGGCCCACATGGACCAGACCCACGGGTTTTTGGCTCAGTGGGGAAGTGGTGATGTGGTGCGGCTTGCTGCCCGCCGTCGCCACATCGCCAGGCGGCGGCGTGGCGCCTACGTGGCGTGAAGTGGCGTGTGCGTGGCAAGGCCACGGCGGCAAATCTTGTGAAAATGAAGAGGAGGAACAGCGGTTCTAGTCGCGCCGCCCACTTTGACGAGGCGAGACTTGAGAGGCGGCCGCGGCGAAGCGGCGGCGAGGTTGCGGTCAACGGCGATGTGGTGCTCCGAGGGTCCTCCGGCGAAGGCGAGGCGAGCACCAGCTTCGCGGCGTCACGGCGATTCCAACGGTGGCGGCGGCGATGACGCGGGGTCGACAGAGGCGACGCAATTGAAGATCCGGCTTCTCGCCGTGGCGAAAACTCAAATGCGGCGCTAGAGGGAGGCAATGGGTGGCGGCGTCGGGATGGTTGAAGAGAGGGGCGCCCGGGGCTGCTTTTTATATGGGTCGGGGGTGTCCGAGGCGAAGATCGTGGGGTCGTCTTGTGCGATCGCGGGGCTCGTCGGCGAACCGCCATGGAGATGGGGAGAGGAGGTGGGGATCGTGGGGTTCGGGCGCGGTCATCTTGCGATGCACTTGGAGACGCGGACGGTTAGGCGCCACATTAGTGGCTTCGCCAGAGCTTCAATGGCGGCGCACAAGCGTCATGCCATGAAGAAAAAGAGGCGAGACGAAGGGTGCAGCCCACTTGGCGGTGAGAATAAGCGCCGCAGATGGGGTCAGTCTTGGGAGAGAGAGGATCTGGCGGTGTGGGCTGGCTTAGGCTCAAGGAAAAAGTGGTTTGGGCATACACATGTGGAATTCGCCCAAAGCTAATTTAGGTTTTTAAAATGATTTACCAATTTAGATATTGATTAATTCAAATAGGCTCTAGAAAATAGAAAATAAATTCCAAAAATTCTAAAAAAATTCACAGAAGTCCCTAGAATTATTATGGACTTAACTAAAATAATTCCAACTTAACGTGGATAATAGATTTTGAATTTAAATTTGTTTTGGCTTTAAATAATTTAAAGAAAAGCTTTTAAAGTTTCAGAAAATTCACAAATTCAAATAAGTTTTAAACTTTAAACAAATTTGAAATTTTGGGCTGTTACAAACCTACCCCCTTAAGGGAATCTCGAACCCGAGATTCAGATTCGGCCGGCAAGGAGGTGGGGATACTCCGCTTTAAGATCTTTTTCTCGCTCCCACGTGGCTTCACTTTCCGGGTGGTGGCTCCACTGGACTTTGTATGAACGGATGATCTTGCTCCGGGTGACACGCTCTGCGACGTCCAGAATTTTAATCAGTTGCTCCACATAAGTGAGGTCTTCTTGAAGATCAATGCCTTCTAGAAGGGTCTGATCTTCAAGCACTCGAAGGCACTTCTTTAGCTGTGAAACATGGAAGACATTGTGTACGGCGGATAAAGATGCTGGTAGCTCGAGCTGATATGCAACTTCACCTCTTCTTGCCAAAATCTTGTAAGGCCCCACAAATCTGAGTGCGAGTTTTCCTTTGGTCCGGAACCTTCTTACTCCTCGGAGTGGAGTAACTCGGAGATAGACAAAATCTCCTTCTTTAAAGGTCAACTCTCTCCGACGATTATCAGCATAGCTCTTCTGTCGGGTTTGAGCTACTTTCAGATGTTCTCTTATTGCTTTAACCTTGCTTTCAGCTTCTTTGATCAACTCCGGTCCAAAGAATTGATGCTCTCCTACTTCATCCCAAAGGAGCGGGGTTTTGTATTTTCTGCTATACAAAGCTTCAAATGGAGACATCTGTAGACTGGCCTGGTAGCTATTGTTGTACGAGAATTCTGCATAGGGCAAATTCTTGTCCCAACTTTCACCGTAGTCTAAGGCGCAGGCTCGAAGCATGTCTTCAAGAATCTGGTTGACTCGTTCTGTCTGGCCATCCGTCTGCGGATGATATGCGGTGCTGAAATTGAGTCTGGTTCCCAAAGCTTCATGCAGACTCTGCCAAAACCTTGACGTGAACTGTGATCCTCTGTCGGACACGATCTTCTTGGGTACTCCGTGTAGACAGACAATCTTGGCCATATATAGTTCTGCTAACTTGCTGCATCTGTAGGTGGTCTTGACTGGAATAAAGTGAGCTACTTTCGTCAACCGGTCAATTATCACCCAGATGGAATCACATCCTGATTGGGTCCTAGGAAGTCCGGTGATGAAGTCTATACCCACTTCTTCCCACTTCCACTCAGGAATCGGCAACGGTTGCAACAAACCAGCGGGTCTTTGATGCTCTGCCTTGACTCGCTGACAAACATCACAACGGGCTACAAACTTAGCAATTTCTCGCTTCATGCTGATCCACCAATATCTTTCCTTTAGATCCTGGTACATCTTGGTACTGCCAGGGTGAATGGAATAAGGCGACTCATGAGCTTCCTTCGAATCGATTGCTTTAAATCCTCTCGATCTGGTACACGATGCGTTTCGAACCACACTTGTTCCTTGCTCATCTTCAATAATCTCGGGCTTTGCCTCTTCTCATATTCTTCTTGATCTCCTTGATGTCTTCATCTTCTATCTGCTTTTCTCTGATCTGACTCTGGAGTGTGGATTGAACTTCCAAAGCGTTCACATATCCTTGATCCACAATCTCCAAGTTCAGATGCTTCAGTTCTTCATACAACTCTGGCTGATTCTTCTGAACCAAGATGGTATTGCAATACGCCTTTCTACTCAGGGCATCCGCAACTACATTTGCCTTGCCTGGATGATAATGAATCCCAAGGTCATAATCTTTTATTAATTCTATCCATCTTCTCTGCCGGAGATTAAGGTCAGACTGTGTGAAGATGTACTTCAGACTCTTATGATCCGTGAAAACCTCACACAAGATTCTGGATGAGATAATGCCGCCAGATCTTCAATGCATGTACAATCGCTGCTAACTCAAGGTCATGAGTTGGATAATTCCCTTCATGTGGCCTCAACTGACGAGATGCATAAGCTACAGCTTTGCCCTCTTGCATCAGCACACAACCGAGTCCCTGACGAGATGCGTCGCAGAAAATCACAAAGTCCTTATGAATATCTGGTAGGACTAACACAGGTGCAGAAACTAATCTCGTCTTCAGCTCTTGGAAACTTTCCTCACAAGCATCTGTCCAATCAAATTTCTTCTCCTTCTTCAGAAGTTGCGTCATTGGTCTTGCTATCTTGGAGAAACCTTCAATGAATCTGCGGTAATACCCGGCCAATCCAAGGAAACTTCTCACCTCTGTGACAGACTTGGGTTGTTTCCAATCCATTACTGCTTCGACTTTGGCTGGATCTACTGCAACTCCTCCTGTTGACACAATATGTCCAAGGAATGCCACCTGACTTAGCCAGAATTCGCACTTGCTGAATTTGGCATAAAGCTGGTGCTCTCTGAGTTTTCCCAAAATTATCCTGAGATGGTCCTCACGTTCTTCTTCATTCTTTGAATAGATAAGAATGTCATCGATGAAAACAACCACAAACTTATCCAAGAATTTCATGAATACTTTGTTCATCATATTCATGAAATAAGCGAGGCGTTCGTCAAACCTAAAGATATTCTTGTGAACTCGTACAACCCATATCCGGTGGTGGCGATCTTGAATATCTTACTGTCTAATCTTGATTGGTGATAGCGGATCTCAAATCAATCTTGAAGACACTTGCTCCTTCGAGTTGATCAAACAGATCGTCAATCCTAGGTAACGGATACTTATTCTTGATTGTCACCTCTGTAACGACCCGGCCCAGGGCACACCCGGGAGGTCCCTCAGGACCTCCAGGAAGGCCCAGAGAGGAGCCCCCAGGGGCGTCTCGAGGGTCCTCGAACCTCTGGGAGGTCATGAGGACTTCAGGATGTCCCGAGAGGACATCCCGGTGGACCGCACAGACCTCCCGAGAGGTCCGAGAGGACCACTCGGAGGTCTAGGAGGTCCTGACCCGCAGAGGTCGCTGGACCTTAGACCTCCCCAAAACTCCCTGTCTCCACCCGAGGGAGGTCAGGGAACCACCCCGAGGAGGTCGTGGGGCTTAGGGCAAGCTTTGAAGTCCTCTGTGATCCAAACCACCCCCAGAGATCATCGACCGTTCTCACAAACAAACAAGTGATAACATAAACATCCACAAGACTTTATTAACATCAAAAGGAGGTTTGATTACAAGGGTTGCTTACAACTCCAAAGAACAGGGAGCACACAAGCGCAATGAGAACAAAACCCAAAGACAAGGTCCACCCATTACACCACAGTGTGGTGGTTGGAGGCGCGCCTAATTGAGTGGTCATCTTCATCATCAAAGAAGTCTTAAATGCGCTCAATAAATGAATCAAGCAAGAGTGAGCACCACAACCGTGCTCGCAAGTTACACCTGTCAATTAATGTAATGACATGCATAGGGATATATCAAAGGACAGCATAGTAGGGTTGATTTGCATAAAGCCAATTTTATTTCAAATACAAGTATTAAGTTTCAAGGCGGTTACAATAATTAAAATTCAGTTTTACAAATCTATTTTCAGTTGGATACATTCATCATTGAAATGGTGAAGGATACCCTCCTGCACAAGGCTTCCCGCCCAAACCCAGTTTTGGTTAAGCCACCAAAACCAATTTCAATATTTCTTTTGAAGACTAAAACCAAGAGCTAACTTTGAGTGACATTGCCAGCATGTCCATGACCGTGGACATGGCTATTCGAATAGATTTACACTCTGCAGAGGTTGCACACTTTACCCACATGACATGAATTCTCTAGTTTGCTTGGCATCCGTCGATGCCACCTCACACTTCCTTTGGAGAGAGGTCTAGAGCATATGACAAGGCCTTTACAATGCATTGCTCCACCACAGTCCACCCACTCTAAGGTTTCGCTCCCATTGGACTCTCCATCCGCCGGGTTTAAGCCCCCTCTTAAGCCGGGTGGGACTACAACTAGTCATAACATGACAACCCACCGCGTCCGTAGGGCAAACCATGGTAGAGCTTTGCAAATTAATTAGCCAGGTCCCACGCCCCATACTGGAGACATGTGGTTGCACAATTTTGGCATAGCCCATTATAGGCTTAGCAAGTGGTGTCTCAAAGACCGGTCCTTAACCGACTTGGGCGACAAACCTCAACCCTGGGGCATCGGATCACACGACCCCCGTGCATAGACATGCGCCAACTGCATACAACCGGCTTAAGCCCAAGTCAAAACCATTTTTTTCATTAACCATGCTTTACAATTCTCCATGGCACATCAATGCCAAGGCCAAGTAAAACATCCATGACACACCAATGTCATGGCCGAAATCCCCATGGCACACCAATGCCATGGCTCAAAACATTTGAGTATTTGATGTTTTGGTCTAAACTCCCCAAATCAAGATTTTGGTCTAAGCATTACTAAGCATTTCATTTTTCAAGAGCTTGGGTCCTCGCTATTGCAAGAACCAGTTTTTATCTATGGTGACAAAGAGGTTGTTTCAATCATGGATAGAGGTCATACCAAGCAAAGAGTTTAACTATGGATTGAAAGCTAGGCATTGAAATACTTAGTAAAGTAAGCATGCATACATCTTTGAAAACGTCATAAGTAATTTGAAATATTGGGTGCAACATGTTCAAGAGTGTAACTTGTCTTGCTCAAGATCTCGATTTGCTTCCTCTCCCTCATTGAACTCGGGCTCCCAGATGCAGGGCAATCTACGTGAAGAACCAAATATTCAAACAAAGCTCAAGCAAAATCCAAAGAACTCTAAATAAACTTTAACACAAAACCAACAGAGAAGCCGGGAGGTCAAGAGGAGGTCCAAGGAGCTTGATGGAGAGGTCCCTGGAGCTCGAGAGAGAATGTCAAGCTCGAGTTGGAGGAGATCCAGAGACTAGAGAGAGGAGGTCTATGGTGGCTCGGTTGAGATAGAGAGTAGAAATGAGGAAGAAAGTGATAAAGGAGGGCTCTCCCAAACTATATATAGGGAAGTCATTGCACATGACCCAGTTGAGTCAACAAGAGTTGGTAAATAGGGCGATTAGGTAGGCAAGGAATGTGACATTGATATGACATGACTCTTGAAAAAGGTGAGGACATTTAATGCGACACAATGTGCATTAAATCTTTGTGGAGACTTCCTTGCCCAGACTCGATCAAAGGTAATGAGATCTGGGTGCTTGATGTCGATTAGGGGCGCCAAGACCCGCCAAAGAGGTCTGCAAGGACCTCGAGGAGGTCTTGTAGTGAACAAGGAGGTCCTCACCCACCGGGAGGTCTGACAGTTGGATCTCCAAAGGGAGGTCCAAGCGGTCAAGATCAAGCGCACGAGAGGAGATGCAAGGGCAAGGAGGAGGTCCTTACATAAGGGAGGTCTGACGGTTGGATATCCAAGGGGAGGTCCAACGGTCAAGATTTAAACACAAATGGGGAGGTCCTCAAAAGTGAAAGGGGGACCTCACCCGCAAAGGAGGTCTGGAACCGTAGGATCCAATCCAAGGGAGGTCTGAACGGTTAGGATTCCCAAGGGAGGTCTAACGATCGGATCTGCCAAAGAGGGAGATGCAGACGGCCAAGATTTCCAAAGGGAGGTCTTGACGGTCCGAGATCCTAGGAGGAGAATCAGGATAGTTAAGATCTCCAAGGAGGAGGTCCTAATGGTCCAGATGTGCAAGGAGGAGGCACAGGCCCTTTGGATTTCGATCGGACCGCCCAAAATGGTTGGGGCGTTCGGGCCTTGAACGCCACAACAGATCGGACCGTCAATGGAGATCAAAGGCTCGAGAGAAGGTGGGATGTTCAGACCATCCGAACGTCTCACCAGGATCAAGCCGTCCATTGCAAATCGGACGACTCACTTTCAATAGAGGTGGAAATAGATAGGGAGGATATCTTGGAGGACCTAAGGAGGTTTGGTGGGACACAGGGAGGTCCAATAAACATAAGGGGAGGTCCTAGAGGACATGGAGAGGTCCTGAAGGACACGGGGAGGTCAAAGCGTTTGGGTGATCTAAACCTAAGGAGGTCTGGACCATAGGAGGACTGCATAGAGGAGGTCTGGACCCTTGGATCCAAACGAAGGAGAGGTCTGGGCCAATAGATCTCAGACAAAAGGGAGGTCTAGACCAGAGATGGACAAGAACATGGACAGAGAAGGAAAGACCAACAAAGCTCCAATAACTCAACAAACCAACAAGGAACTTTAGTTGTAGTTTGAGTTAGTCAACTTAAAGCCATTATGAAATTTCAAGTTAAGCTTTGAATTCTCATCAAAACAAAATGGTTCTTTTTATTTCGAAAATTCCAAAAAGAATTCTAAAATAAATTCAGGGTGTCACAACCTCATTGAGCAATCTGTAATCCACACACATCCTCATACTGTTGTCTTTCTTCTTGACAAATAATACAGGTGCTCCCCAAGGTGATGAACTTGGCCGAATATATCCCTTGCTCCGCAATTCTTCAATCTGTTTCTTCATCTCTGCCAATTCATTGGTAGGCATTCAGAGGGTCGCCGAGATCGGAGCGGTCCACGGGACTAAGTCAATTAAGAACATTACGTCCCTGTTCGGTGGCATGCAGGTAGATCATCGGGAAAAACATCAAGAATTCTTGCACCACCGGTATATCTTCAAGCTTTAACTCCTTCAAAATTGGTCGATCTGAACTTCCTCGGTACAAGTCTTGGGCTTGAATTCAACCGTGACTCCATCCTCATTGGTGAGAGTGATAGACCTATTAGCCGATCTATCCGTCCTTGATTCTTGGCTAGCCATCCATCCCAAGTATTACATCCGGACCTTGAGAATGCGAGAACTATCAAGTGCGCCATGAAGAAACTCCTGATATCTCGAGGGTAAGATTCGGCATAGAGAATCTGGTTCTCATTTACGAGCAGGGAATGGATTATCATAGGATTATTTAATGGAGAAATAGGTAACCCATTTTGCCCACAAACTTATTGGATACAAAAGAATCTGACTCAGGAATCAAAGCAGGCGATCTTTGGTATCGAATTAACAAAAGCGTGCAGGGGCGACATCTGGTCTTTGCTGAGCTTCCTCTGCGTGGCGTGATTCACACGTCCTTCGTGAACCGGCTTCTGCCTTTGGGGTGTCGCCGGTGGTGGTACTCTGATCTTGGCTTTGGTGGTGTCATGAGATCGCCGCCTCTTCGGGCATTGTTGGCATAATGCCGATCTCGTTACAATAGAAGCATGTCACTCCTGCTGCTTGTGAGTTGGGTTCTTCTACTAAAAGCGCTGCAGATGCATTCTTTGAGCCGGAAGAGTTAGATTTGTCTGCGTCTTGGAGCTCTGGGTGTAGAAAATGGAACCTTCCACTCTGCGGTGGTGAAATTTGAAAAGCGAGCTTGGGTTGCCCTCGAGTTGAACCTCGGCGCCATCCTCGCTGCGGTTCTCCATCTCCAGATGTTTGGCCTCTTGGCGAAAAGCTTTATTCACTAACTGCTGGAAGTCAGTGTAGTCATGGGAAATCAGCTGGACTGAGATCTCATCATTCAGGCCATCCATGAACCTTTCCTGCCTCTCTTCATCCATAGCCACATCTGTTTGGGCGTGCGAAACAAACTGGTTGAACTTTGTCTGTGTACTACCCATGTGTCGATTGCCTTGTCGGAGTCGTGGAACTCTTTCTTCTTTAGGGTCATTATCCATGAGGATATGTGCATGGCGGAAAGCCCGCACAAACTCCTCCCAAGTGATAGTCTGCGCGCATCGGCATGGGAGATGTTGTAGTTATCCCACCATTCGATCTTGGGACCCATTGAAATGGTGAGAGGCAAACAGGACTCTCTCACGGTCGATTACATCATGTAAATATCCAACTTCTTTCCGATAGCACGAATCCGGTCATCGGCATCCATCGACTTTGTCTTTGCCGGAGAATGTCGGTGGGCGTATGCGCATGAAATCTGCCATGGTCATTCTCTGCGTAGGTGGAGGTGGTGGCCTTGATCCCGAGTTGTTACTGCACATTCTCGCACCTTCTTGAGGGACTGAGCTAGGAGGTTAAGTAGATGGTTTTGGTTTTCCATCATCGGCGTAATCCGGTCCTTGGTGGTGGCGGTGGTGGTTCTTTGCAGGATTTTCACAGTAATCCGCGTTCTCGTTACCCCGACCTTGGGCACTGCCACTGCCAGTACGGGTGGTCACCATCTGCTAGAACTCTGAAGATTTAGAAAAGACAGACGGATAGAAAGCTAATAGGGGTAAATTCTAATAGCCCAAGAACACAAAAAGCACACAAGGCAAAAAGCAAATTTTTCCAAGAAGTTATTTTATTATTTTATTCAAGTTTATGGCTACCACAAGGGATTAGTAGCTCATAATTCGTAACTAATGATCGAGCTAAAGGAAAGATAATAACTAGGGGGTACTAGGGGTATAATCCGGCTCACTGAAGCTAGCCTACTTGACCTTGTAGCTAGCTTGACTCATGATTCTGATCTTGACTTCTCCGCTGCCTCTGTGAATGCATTACGGCGGTGAGCAATTCATTCAAGGTGTTCCCATAGGCGTAGTCCAAAGCCTTGGCAGATCCACTGGTGCGTCACTGGGGAATCTTCGTCTCTAGCGGAGTTGAAAATCTTGTCGGCCGGGTCGGAATGTGCATCGGGTGGTAATGAAACCCGGTGCCATGAAGGCGATGGTCGTAGGTGTAGCGAAGTTGGCAGACTGCTGTAACATCCCAAATACCTAAACAGGTGTGTGTTTCAAATGTAATTAAATGTGTAGAAATTAAAACTTTTTCTCACATCTTGAAAACCCCTAAACTCACATATGATTCGTGTCCAAGAGTTGTGTTATCCAAAAACACCCAACTCTTGTTGACCAAAAGTCAAACTCATGTTCCGTTTGTCACAAATCTTGTGCCAAACTTTTGGAAATAATTTTCCTTGGTCCTAGTATTGATGTAGGGCCTCCCTGAAAAATATCATAAGTTATAAGACTTGTTTGATAATTTTTGGAGGTAAAACAATTCCTTGAACAGCCTTCATGAATTTCCTGAGAAAAATGCATTGCATAAAAACCTCTGGGAATTTTATGTAAGGTTAATCTTAATGTCAGCAAGCTCCAGTTAAAATTTCATAAATTTTGGAGTTGAATTGCTATCCCAAACAATTCTGCTAAGTCTCAGCTATTAAAAATTAAATTTAAAAAGGGGTGCACTGTTCCTTGGGCTGAACCGCTTTGCAAAGCTGGTCCAGCCCAGCCCCATCAGACCTCCCCGCCACCCACTTGAGGTCGCAACCGTTGGATCAAGATCCAACAGTCACGACCTCCTCCCCAGCCAGCGCAGCTCAACTGACCTCCCTCTCCACCTTGATGAGGTCGTAGCTGTTGGATTCCTATCTAACGGCCACGACCTCCTCCTCTCGACCAACTCATCAGACCTCCCTCTCCACCTTGTGGAGGTCGTATGATTGGATTCAGATCAAGGGCCATGACCTCCGCTGCCAACCATCGCAGCCAAAGACCTCCCCTCGCCTTGTGCGCGTCGGACCTCCCAAGCCGCGTGAGGTCGTGGCCGTTAGATGAGAATCTCACGGCCATGACCTCCCTTGTGCGTTCTTGCAATCCTTGGACCTCTGTCCCATTTTTCCTCGTCGCGCATCGCGTTAAAAAATCGTGGGGCCACGACCTCCCGTCCAAGATCGTGTGGGCTGGGACCTCCTCCCATCACTTTAAGCGTAACGGTTCAAAAATAACATCCGATGGCCACGACCTCCTCATTCACTTAATCCAACGGTGAGCTTGAGGACCTGTTCTTCTCCTAGCTTGGGCTCGCATGCGAGCCATGGCAGAGGGGAAGGTCAGCTCAAGTCTTGTCCAACGGCTCTGCTTGATGGATAAGTCTTAAGTCTCTTTTGTGTTGGCTGCTTTTGACTAGCATCTTAGCAGCTTTAGACTAGCATCTTAGCAGCTTTTGACTAGCATCTAGGACAAACATCTTAGACTAGCATCTTAGCGACTTTTGACTAGCATCTAGGGCAAAGACATCTTAGCGACTTTTGACTAGCATCTTAGACTAGCATCTTAGCATATGCTTGGTACGGTTAGCGACTTATAAATTGTATCCCCAACCCCTCGGGTTGGCATGGCATTAATGTGAGAAATAAACAAAGAAAATTGCCCCCATCTCCAAGTGTCATCCTCCAGATGAGAGTAAGGATCTTGCTATCACCAAGTGCAAGAGTCCAAATGACTAACAAGTGGTATCGAGTCGTATTATCACGCAACTTTGAGCATCTCTGTTCAATCCTCTCGGCCTCGCTTCGGCCCATGACCCCCAACCAATGTGAGCTCTCTCTCCGTATGCTTGATTCCCGGTGGCGCGCCATGTCCGCAGAGGCGATCTCGGCCTTCGATCGCCTCGAAAGCACGCGGCGGCAAGCGAACTTCGCTATAAGCGGAGAGGAACGCGAAGCGGCGGCAGCAGAGCAGCCAAGCGCGGCGAAAAAAAAGCGTCAAGGTCGGCAGCGGCAATGAGCGGCAAAGCAGCAGAGCGGAGGTGGAAGCGGCAGCAGCGGCGAATCTGGCGCGTCTGGCACCGCAGAGGTCGAGGTTCACATGCGGCGGCAAGAAGCAGCTCCATCTCTGGCGATAGCAGCGCCGACGCGGACCTTGAGCGGCCCAGAGGGAGGCAACATGAGGGCGAAGCGGCGATGGGCAACCGCGCCGCCCACAGCGGCGGCGAACGGCAGCGCGGACGCGGCGGCGCTCTGGAGGAGAGCGCCGCGGCGGCAACAGACGGGTCAGCGGAGAGCGCGGCCTTCACAGGCGACGCGGCTCTCTCTCCCCGGTTCGGTTGCGTGGTCA
The DNA here is from genome assembly GCA_036346405.1 of Phyllostachys edulis. Classification (NCBI taxonomy): domain Eukaryota; kingdom Viridiplantae; phylum Streptophyta; class Magnoliopsida; order Poales; family Poaceae; genus Phyllostachys; species Phyllostachys edulis. The sequence continues at coordinate 80,395,767 of CM070556.1, read as the reverse complement.
CCACGAGTACCAGGCTGTCGTCAGGGACATCGGCCCCGGCGGCGGGTGGCCTACCCTCACCAAGACCAACTACGTCGAGTGGGCTGCGGTGATGAGGGTAAAGCTCAGGTGCGGCATATGTGGGATCGCGGTCCGACGGAGGCGTCGACTCTGACCCGGGATCGGCGGGCATTGGATGCTCTCATCGCCGCGATCCGCCGAGATCGATTCTCGCTTACCAACAAGCGGACTGCCAAAGAGGCTTGGGACGCCATCGCTGCAGCACGCATCGGCAGCGACCGCGCCCGCAAGTCTACATTGCAGGCACTACGCAAGGAGTGGGAGAATCTGGCCTTCAAGCCAGGTGAGGGCGTTGATGACTTTGCTCTCCGTCTCAACACTCTGTTGCGAAGTTAGTGCGATTCGGCGGCGACACCTCTGCGAGAGAGAGAGCGTGGAAAGCTCTTCCGTGCGTCCCCGAGAAGTACAAGCGGATGGCTCGCTCGACGAGTCTCTGCTGGACCTCTCCGATGACGATCGAGGAGGCGGGTCGCCTCAAGGTCGTTGGCGATGAGGGATGGAAGCGGATCGAATCTGGTCGAATAGTCCCTAATCTGAATCTGAATCCCTATTTTCAAAAGCGAATCCGAATCTGAATCTGAATCCTATTTTTAAGCGAATCTGAATCTGGTCAGACATTCTCGAATCTGAATCTGAATCGAATGTAAATGCGAATCTGGTTGAATCGAATATGTACTCAATTCTATTAGAATCTGAATATCCTACAACTTTGCGACAAATCTCGGTAGAAAAAATTGTATTCGTATCCGTATCCCGACAAAAGCAGATAGTATTAGTATTCATTTTTCCCGGATAGTATTTGTTTTTTCTGATACTATCCGTTTTTCCGGATCTGAATAACACCGAATACGGATCACGAATACTAACCATTTTTTTCGGATCTGAATAACACGAATCTGGATCTGAATAACACGAATACGGATATGAATACTATTGAATGCGGATTTTACTTACCACATTTATGCGTTTTCCGGATCTGAATATCGAATAAAGCGGATTATCCTTTACCAATTTCCACCCCTAGTTGACGGCGATGAGCCACAGCGTCTCTCGGGACCCGTCACCATTGGCGGAAGCTCCTCCTCACTCGGGAAGCGATGGAACGCCGGCCAAGGTGACAGAAGAAGGGGAGCCTTCTTCCACGACAAGCGATCGCATAAGCGTGGCAAGCGCGCAAGCAGCGTAAAACGCCCGAGCGGGCGCGGGCGTGCCTAGGGTGATGACCGTGGGCGCCAGGCGGCGGCTGCTGGCAAGCAAAAGCGGCGCAGGCGACTCTTGCCTGGCTGTGGCAAGCACAGTCGTGGGCGAGGATTGTCGGCGACCACGATGCGGCCAGGCCCACGTCGCGGCGGCGGAGGAGGAGGAGCCGGCTCTGTTCATTGCTCATCGCGAGCATCGAACTACCTCCGGCACCGCCGCGGCGGCTCTCCTCCACCTTGACGAGCCAAAAGCACCGCCCTCCTCGGCGGCGATCCGCAACAACAAGACCGACGGTGGTGCCTCGACACCGCGCCACCCACCACATGACCGGGCGGCGGAGTTCTTCTCGAGCTCGACTCGGCGTTCGAGGCACCGTCAAGTTCGGCGACGCCTCGCCGAAGTGGAGATCAAGGGCGTCGGCTCTGTCGTCTTCGTCGCCAAGATGGCGAAACACCATTGCTCACGGTGTCTACTACATCCCGCGTTGAGAACTCCATCATCGCCTTGGGGCAATGGATGAGAACGGATCGCGTGGAGATTGAGCACGGGGTCTTTGCGCATGACAGGATCATAGTCGCCACTCCTCGTCAAGGTCAACAGAGCAACCGCCTCTCGTCCTTCACGCGCAGTGGCGCAACCTCTTTGTCTTGCGCGACCGCCGCGACGACGACGCTTGGAGGTGCACAGCGCTGGGCACCTCAACTTTGAGGCCACGAGGCAGCTCGGCAAAGAAGGAGATGGTGCGGGGCATGCCGCCGCGTCGACCCGTGGAAGCGATTCTGCGACACTGCGTCCTCACCAAGCTGCGGCGGCTTCCTTCCATCGCCAGCGAGCTTCGCGCCAAGGAGAAGCTGGGCTTCGTACACGGTGACCTCTGTGGCCCGTGACACCGGCTACACAGGAGGCGCTACTTCCTCCTCCTCGTCGACGGCGTATCCCGCTACATATGGGCTGTCTGCTTTCGGCGTCAAGGCATCGCGGCGGGCGCCATCAAGTGCCTTCAAGCTGCTGCGGGCGAGTCGCGACCGCAAGCCGGGTCCCGCGGACAACGGCGGTGAGTTCACGGCGGCCGAGTTCGCGTCTTGTGCCAACGAGGGATCCATCGTCACTTCTCGCGCCGTACACCCCGTGCGAGCGGCGTCGTCGGCGACGCAAACCGACGGTGGTAGCCGCGCGCCCTCCTCAGCGAGAGGATGCCGGCATTCTCTTGGGGTGAGGCGGTGATGGCTGCCGTTCACTTATTAACCGCTCCCCACCAAGGCCCTCGGCGGCAAGACGCCATCGAGGCACAACACGGCGCAAGCCGCGGTGAGCCACCTCCGTGTCTTGGTTTGCTGGCCTTCGTCAAGGAGCTCAACCACGTCGGCAAGCTCGGCGGCCGAACCGCCAGAGTCTTCGCCGGCTCGCGGGCGCCAAGGCCTCGCGTCCTCGATCCTCGACACGGCGGCGTCGCATCACGCGTGGCGTCGTGTTCGACGAAGGCGAGGCCGGCGTGGGACAAGATGGTGGATGGCGGCTCGACTCCGGCGACCAGCGATTTCGTTGTCGACTACGTCCACTTCGAGGCGGGGAGCCAACGGCTCGTCTTCACGAGCTCGCCTACCCCACCACCCGTTCGCCACCACCTCCCATGAGTCCTTCACCACCGCCACCACCAGCTCGAACAAGTCCACGAGCTCGGCGAGTCCACCGCCCGGCACCGCCGGCCATGCCTCGTTCTCCCACACGGCGCCTACTCCTTCAGGCTCGCTTGCCGGCGGCTTTACCACGATGAGCGGCACGGTGGAGTTCGCCACTCCGCCGTCAACGACGAGATCGCGCGACGCCTACCACGGCGGCGAAGCCTCTGCTTCAGCGTACCATGGGCGACCTCCTCGGTGGCGGCCGGTCCTGGAATGGGCGCGCGACCTCGAGGCGCACCTCGCCTGGGGCGATGGCGAGCCTCGTTCGCCAGCGGCGGAGAAAAAGCGGCATGGCGTGCGCGATGCGAGAGGAGATGGGCGCGTCGGCGAAACAAGGCGTGGGGCTGGCGATCTTCGGTAAGCCACCACGCCATCTCTCTCAAGTGGGTCTTCAAGCTCAAGAAAACGAGGCCGGAGAGGTGATCAAGCACAAAGCGCGTCTCGTGGGCACGAGGCTTCGTCGGCATGAAGTCGACCGGCGATGCCTTCTGCGCTGTTGCGGGATGGAGTCCGTCGTCTCCTCCTTCGCCTCGCAGCCGGGAGGCTGGTCGTCCATCACATGGACGTCAAGTCTGCTTTCCTCAGCGGCGACTTGAAGGAGGAGGTCTCGTCGCCGGCACGGATTCATCATCCCGACAAAAGCAAGCAAGGTCCTCACTTTGCGCAAGGCCCTCTCGGCTTGCGGCGAACACTTGAGCTTGAACGCAAGGTGGACTCCACCCTCAAGCAAATGGGATTCGGCCAGGCTCACGAGCCCATGATCTCACCGGCGGGGCAAGGAGGCAATGCCTGCCTGGTAGGCGTCACGTCGACGACCTTGTGATCACCGGTACCAAGGAGAAGGAGATCGAGGCGTTCAAAGGCGGAGATGAAGGCCACCTTCGGATGAGCGACCTCGGGCCCTCTCTTTCTACCTCGGGATCGAGGTCCACGAGACAACTCAGGCATCTCTCTTGCCAGATCGCCTCACCAAAGCGCATCGTGGAGGCTGGCGGCCTCGATGGCGCAACCCACCCACACTCCTATGGAGGAGAGGTTTGAAGCTAAGTCGTGAGAGTACGGCGGAGGAGGTGGGCGCGACGCGATCTGCGGCGCATTGTGGGCGACCTTAGCTACCTTGTCCACATGCCGGCCGGACTTGGCGTTCGCCGTCGGCTCGTCGGCCGGTTCATCAAATGACCGGCACGACGGAGCACCAAAGAAGTCGTGAAAAGGATCCTCCGCTTCGTCGCGGGCACCTCCGACTCGGCTTGCACTACCCAAGGTGCCCGGCGCAAGACACTTCATCGAATGCATACGACAATGACCACGCCAGCGACATCGACACGAGCAAGAGCACCGGCGGAATCTTGTACTTCCTCGGCAAGTGTCCGTCGGTGGCGATCGGTCAAGCGGCGGTAGTGGCTTTGTCTAGGCTGCGGCGAGTACATTGCACCCACTACCGCTTCTACTCGAGCTCTGTGGTCGGCACGGTACATGGCGATCTCCTTGGCGAGACGCAGAGGCGATGGAGCTCGGGGTGGACAACAAGTCCGCCTTGGCCTTGGCAAAGAACCTGTCTTCCATGGCGCAACAAGCACATCCGGTGAGGTATCACTTCATCGAAATTGCTGGATGAAGGGAGCGTCAGCCAACTACATCAACACCCAAGACCAGCTCGCCGACCTCCTGACCAAGTCTCTTGGGCGGATCAAGTTCCAGGAGCTTCGCGCCAGGATCGGGATGGCTCAGATTCCTCACAAGGAGACACACAAGACTTAGGGGGAGAGTGATGGATAAGTCTTAAGTCTCTTTTGTGTTGGCTGCTTTTGACTAGCATCTTAGCAGCTTTAGACTAGCATCTTAGTAGCTTTTGACTAGCATCTAGGACAAAGATCTTAGACTAGCATCTTAGCGACTTTTGACTAGCATCTAGGACAAAGACATCTTAGCGACTTTTGACTAGCATCTTAGACTAGCATCTTAGCATATGCTTGGTGGTTAGCGACCTATAAATTGTATCCCCAACCCCTCAGGTTGGCATGGCATTGTGTGAGAAATAAACAAAGAAAATTGCCCCCCATCTCCAAGTGTCATCCTCCCGATGAGAGTAAGGATCTTGCTATCACCAAGTGCAAGAGTCCAGCGACTAACACTGCTCTGGGCGCATTAAATGCGTGACAGCCCCCTTTCCGCCCACTTGGCCATGCTCTGACTACCTACTCTGTCCCCTCCATCTTGTCTACTCCATGGACCTCCCGTGGACCTCCCATGGGCTAAGCTCACCATGAGCTTAACCCATGGTGCAGGACCTCTCCTGCCCTAGGTATAAAACCTCCTCGAGCTCCCTTTGGCTTCTTTTACACACCATAGAGCTTGGCCTTGCCTGTGCTTGGCCGAGCTTGTCCTCCACCAACCTCCCTTTTGGCTGCCATTGTTGTAGTCCTTGGAACTCCTCGGTGGCTTTGTTCCAGTGGCTCCCTCTTCAACCCCTTGCTCAATTGGTGCTTCCTAAACCTCCTGGAGTTAAACCTAACACATGTTGGGTTGACATTTTCGGAGGAGGCTTAGCATTGGAGCTTGGAGCTTGGGCTTGGGGCAGTGGAGCTTCTCATCTTCCCCAACTCCGGTCATCACTTCCACGACCTCCTCAGCACCTTCACGACGTCCGGGTAACCTCTGGTAGTCTTTAGTCTTTGAGCACACGCTTGAATGATGTCGCGAGCTTTACTCGCATTTTGGTCGTTTGGCCGTGCTTGCCACCTTGGCCATCTCGGCTCTCCGGCGTTCAAAGCCGCCGCCGCCGCCGAGAGTTGGTCCATCAGTGCGCAACGCTATTGCGCACACAATGGTACCCTTGGTGGTCGCCATGAGGTCTCTGCATCGCGGCATTGCCCATGTCTTTACGGTGAGCTTTTTGTCTGGCCGACCACCCCGCCGCGTGTCATTAGGACAAAGATTTGGGGCGATAAATGCTCCCAATGATGGGGCATTCTTCTTTGTCTTAGCGCTGGACCTCCTTGTGTCCGCGCGTGGACCTCCTTGTGTCCTGCGCATTAACTTCATGTCGTAGCAGCGTCTTGCTGAAGCAAGAGCGCTGGATCTGCCATCAAGACCTCCTCCGAGGAGATCTTGAGCGTCGAGACCTCCCTTGCGCATCGGGGCCGTCTGACCTCACGGAGGTGCTGTGGCGCAAGACTCTGCGTGGACCTCCTCGAGGTCATCTAGACCGTTTAGACCTCCCTCGCTTCATCCCCACCGTTCCGGACCTCCCTCCGGTGTTGTGGTCCGTTGGATGCACCATCAATGGCCACGACCTCCCCTCTGCTCGCGCGCGCGTTGCTGGGAGGACATGGACCGTTGGATCCAAGATCCACGGCCCATGACCTCTGGACCTCGCGAGCGTGTCTGGCAACCTCGGGAGGTCTTGAGCCGTTAGATCTGAGATCTGTGGCTCATGTCCTCCCCAGTCTGATGGTTTTAGAAACTCCGAAAACTCTTTATTTGCAAACCTGAAAAAGGTAATAACTTCGAATTTCATATCTAATTCATTTTAAATCCAAATAAAGTGATTCAAATTTCTGCAACTCTGTCTTGGACTAGACTTTAATCTAAAAATGATTATAAGTTGAGTTCAGCTCTAGAACCTAGATTTGCCAATAGGTTTTAAAACTAACTTTAAATGTTACACATAAAATAGTGTTTAACTTGTAAAATGCATAAGTAATGCTCTGTAGATTATTTTTGAGTGAATCCAACTTTGTTGGTTTCCTCTATTAATGAACTTACTGTGAAAATTAGTTTTGAACATGTTCTTTGTTGTCAAAAGAGTACTTCGCATTATAATTTTGTTCAAGTTCTTGTTTTTGAAAAATTATAGAAAATGCATAATAGCTCCAAATGAGATGAACTCACTTGTGTTATTCATCTCATGAGGTGCTAGTTTTACAGTAAAAATCTCAGTATCACCACCCTTCTAGAAAATGTTGCCTAATAATTAAATTAGTGAATAGTGGCGGTTTGATATTTTTAGAAATTTGAGCAGATTTGTTTTGCTCATAACTTTTGCATTGAGAATCTAAATCAATTGGTTCTTATTGCTAAATTCCTAAAAATCATCCTCTTTCTGCTGTAGAAAATTCAGTGTATTTGGAGTTTGTTTGTCTTGTCTTTGTCTTTGTCGTTTTTAAATCGTTCTTATCGATTCTTTTCGTCTTTTCGATTAGGTGTTGACGAGTGTGTTGATCCCGTGGCGATCCTCAGCAAAATATTGAGCAAAACCAGCAAGGCAAGCAGTTTGATCATCTCCATCTTGTCCCATTACTTTAAGGTCTAATATATTGTTTTACTTGTATGTATGCATTGCTACTTTGTGTTGAAATGTCGCTAGTGATCCTATAGATGCATAATCAGTAGATAAATGTCCATTCTCTACTACTAAGCCTAGGATTACTTGCTGTGATGTGGAGTTTGTTGGATGAGCTCTCATCACTTAGTAGATCACGTTTTGATATGCTTAGCAATGCTTAGATAACTTGTAGAAATGGGCGGTTATTGACATTATGTCGATGACCTTGATCACACTAAAATTCTTATTCCTTTTGTCCATCTTGTGCTTTGTCACTTTGTAAACAAATAAAACAAACATGAAAACAAATCATTATTGACTTGGGCACAATGGATGATGGTGTGATTTGTTGGGTGTGAAAGGAATGGTGCCCAAGTCCCCAAGGACCGAGTTACTTGTGCCATCGATCCAAGCACTTATGCGTGCTAACCACACGAGGGGATATGGGACCTCTCTTGGCTAAGTACTTTGGGAGGTGTTAATTGGGGTCGCAGGTGAGTAAAACAGTTTTATAAGGAAAGAGCACTGCGATTCTTGTGGTGGTCGTAGGTGTCTCCTACCTTCAGGTTGTCGCAACTCTTAATTAGCATCGCTTATTGGAAATGCCTCGTAGGACTTAGCCGCGCTTAAGCATACCAAAGGAAGTGTGCTAATCATGTGGCGAAAAGGCGATGCAGCGTGTGGGTACATTGGTACACCCTATGAGGTTAAAACTATTGAATAGCCTCGTCCTAGGTTATGGACACGCTTGGTGATTTCGCATAAGAACTAGACTACAACATTTAATTAAAACTTGATGGGTTGGTATGAATGGATGTTCATGCTATTGTTGTGGTGGCTATTGGGTTAGTCACTTCCAGGATTGTTGTTGTCTATCTTTTGTTACTTGTCTCGTTGTTCTTGCAAATTAAAATGAATTGCAAATCTGCTTTGGAAATTATTTAAATATTGCAAATGAAAACTTGCTTTATGCTAAAATAAGTCCAAAGCCTCATCCACTAAATAAAGCTTGCATGTAGTTAAACTATAGTTCTGTTATCCTACACGTCAGTCTTGCGAGTACATTTTTGTACTCATTTGCTTTGCTTAATAACTTTGTTGCAGAGGAGGTAGGGTCCAAAGGACTTTACTTTTGTGAGATGTGCGGCGGTTGGGAATCGAGCTAGGCGTCTTGGTTGGTTGCCTTGTGGGCTAAAGGCAAACCTTGTGGCTCCCTTTTGTTTATCGCCATCTTATGGCATGTTGCTTCCGCTGTGTTACTTTTATTTGTTGTATTTGGCCGGCCGGCCCCTTTTGTAATAACTCTATATGTTGTATGTCTTTTAATCTAGTTCGTGCTTTGGTTCTATGTCTTGAATGGAATTGATGCATGATTTTGTAAAGGGGTGTGTATACTGCATTCTGGGAAGTATACATATCTCGAAGACACGGATTATTATGTTTGTGATGCTAGGGTCAATGGTTGACTAAGTATTACAAGCTTAATAAACCGGGGTCCTCACAACTGCCTCTCTCGCCACATCCTGAATGCCGTCGTCAAAGGTATCGCGCCGGATCGGAGCGTCAAAGATGTGGAAGACGGTGTCCGGCGCAAGATTGGAGTAGATAAGCACCTCTACTCTCCATAGCTGTTGTTCTCCCACCTGGTACCTGAATCCTTGAAAAGTTGGCCTCTTACGGTAACCCAGGTGCTGCATCATCTCCCAAAGAATCTCGGCCCAGTATCCAACAAAGGCTCCGTGGGAAGTAGCGTCCGGTCTCTCAGCCATCTAAAATTTTGAGAAGGAGAGGAGTTAGTGAACATTTTAAAGAGAAAGGTTGAGGAATGACTCTAGATAGACTCAAAATAGTTTTAGTTTTTGAAAATAAGTTCTTAAGGCAATTCTAAGGCCACGACCTACAGTCGATATGGCTCTGATACGACTTTTGTCGAACCCGGGAACGAAAGATCCCGAATCCTCTGTGTTCATACACCGGTCCAGGATTTCCGGTGTACACAGTTACAAAAATGATAACATAACCAAATCTCACATTGCATTAATAGTAAATCAGAGTTCGATACAATTGGGCATGAAGCCAAATAAAAGATTAAGCAACACAGCGGAAGTAAAAACAGTAGTAGTAGGCCAGAACGATCCGCCACAGGCAATCGTCTGGAGGCGTAGCCTAGGCGTCGGTGTCCTCACCGCCCTGATAGTAGTCTTCTCCTGAAATTTTGTTTGCATAAAGCAAGCATGAGCACAACTACCGTGCTCGCAAGTTACACCCAATATGGAATTGTAATGCATGCATAAGGTAAACAAAGGACATTGGCAGGGTTATTTTGCGTAAAGCAGCAGTTTTAGTTTAAATAATCATATTAGATTTCAAGGCCATTTTCATACAGTAATTAAAATCATAATTTAAATGACAATTGAATAATATGGATAACCTCCAAGAAAGGTGATGGATATCCTCCTATCACAATGGCTAACCGCCCAATTTTCCCACTGGACTAACCATCCTAAAAAGATCTGTTGAAATCATTTAAAAACCAAAACAAGTCTAACTCCAAGTGGCTTTGCTAGCATGTCCATGACCGCGGACGCGGCTATTCGAATAGTTTCTACTCTGCAGAGTTTGTACAGCTTTACCCACACGAGATAATTTGCTCCTTGTGTCAGCCAATCCACGCTTTCTAAGGCGTGTGACAAAGCAATTATCACAAGACCGTTACAATGATCTACCTCAAAGAACTCATGCCCGCTAAGGTTTCGCTTCCATTGGACTATCCATCCTCCGGGAGCCCCCTCTTGCGCCAGGTGGGACTACTGTCTAACCAACACCCACTCATTCATAATGGCACGAATATCTACGAGGTATCCCAAATTATTGAGCCGTGTCTTGCCTGACAAAGACGTGGTGGTACTGCAGTAAGGCATAGCAAGATGCACTCAAAGACCGGTCCTTAATTGACTTGGGCGTCTTTCAAAATCAAACCACGGTTTTAATCCTAACCAGATTAAACTCGTGCATAAACCTACACCCACCATTCATCCGTTTACCCAAGTCCAAACAATTTTTTAATTTTATTTGCAAAAACCACCTTTATAAACTCTCTATGGTAAAACAATACCATAGATTAAATTTTACACAAATTTGTAATGGTTTGGCTAAATCCTCCCAAAATCAAAATCATGGTCTAAGCATTTGCTAAGCATTTCCAAACAATTTATCTATGGTGACAAAGGAAGGACATTTCAATATTCAAAATTGGCCATACAATAACAATTGGAATAACTAAGCATTTAAACAGTATGCTAAAATAATTGACTAAAAATATGCATGCAATAATAATTTTAAAAACTGAATTAAATAACTTTAAAATAGTAGGGGCAATATGGTCAAAGTGTAACTTGCCTTCGCTGAAGTCTTGAAATTCTAAATCTTCGGAAGAATCAAATTCCCCGGAATCGTCGTAGTCTAAACATGAAAATACGACAAATCAATGGAAATTCAAATAAATTCAAAAAGGCAAATTAAACTAAGTCCAAGTAAAATAATTTTATTTTATTTAGCTAGATAATAATTTTCTAAGATTTTAGCAATTTGAATCACTCAATTTGGAATTAGGGTTCAAAAGACATGAATTTTACAAATTTAAATCCTAAATTTGTAGTTTAAATCATTTCAAATTCAAACAGACGGTTTAAACCTACTCCAAATCAAATATTTATATTTTATTTAGCTAGATATTAATTTTATAAGATTTTAGAATTTGGAATCACTCAATTTGGAGTTGAGATGAAAAAGATATGAATTTTACAAGTTTTAAACTAAATCTGTAAATTAAAAGGATTTACCGAATTGTTTTTTCTAAAGGAAAATCTAATTATGGCGCAATGCTGACATCAGCCCTGAGGTTATTCGGAAATTAAATTAATCCTGACAAATGGGCCCTACGTGTCATAGACACGGCCCACATGGACCAGACCCACGGGTTTTTGGCTCAGTGGGGAGGTGGTGATGTGGTGCGGCTTGCGCCAGCCGTGCGCCATATCAGCAGAAGCGAGCGACGTGGCGCCTACGTGGCGTGAAGTGGCGCGTGCGTGGCAAGGCCACGGTGGCAAGGTGCGCGAAATGAAGAGGAGGGAACGGCGGTTCTAGTGCGCTCACCCACACGACGAGGCGAGGACGGAGGCGGCCGGCGGCGAGGAAGAAGCGGTGGCGGGGTTGCGGTCAACGGCGATGTGGCGCTCCGAGGGTCCTCCGGCGAAGGTGAGGCGAGCACCAGCTTCGCAGCGTCACGGCGATTCCAACGGTGGCGGCGGCGATGACGCGGGGTCGACGGAGGCGGCGCAATTGAAGATCCGGCTTCCTCGCGGCAATGAAAAACTCAAATTGCGGCGCTAGAGAGGAGGTGGCAATGGGTGGCGTCGGGATGGTTGAAGAGAGGGCGCTGGGCTGCTTTTATAGGGTCGGGGGTGTCCGAGGCGGCGAGGAGATTGTGGGGTCGTCTTGGCGATTCTGCAGGGGCTCGTGGGCGAACCGCCATGAGACGGGAGAGGAGGTGGGGATCGTGGGGTTGCGGGCGCGGGTCATGCGTGTGCACGCGGGAGACGCGGGACGGTTGGGGCGCCCGTTGGTGAAGCTCGCCCAGGAGCTTCAATGGCGGCGGGCACGGCTCACAGGAGAAGAAAGAGGCGAGGACGAAGAAGTGCAGGCCACTTGGCGCGAGGAATAAGCGCCACGGGTGGGGTCAAGGGAGAGAGAGAGGGATGCGGTGTGGGGGCTGGCTTGGGTCAAGAAGGAAAAGTGGTTTGGGCATACAAAGTGGAATTCGCCCAAAGCTAATTTAGGTTTTTAAAATGATTTACCAATTTAGATATTGATTAATTCAAATAGGCTCTAGAAAATAGAAAATAAATTCCAAAAATTCTAGAAAAATTCACAGAAGTCCCTAGAATTATTATGGACTTAACTAAAATAATTCCAACTTAACGTGGATAATAGATTTTGAATTTAAATTTGTTTTGGCTTTAAATACTTTAAAGAAAAGCTTTTAAAGTTTCAGAAAATTCACAAATTCAAATAAGTTTTAAACTTTAAACAAATTTGAAATTTTGGGCTGTTACAATACATCAGAATGAACAAGATCAAAAGGACGCTGTGACACTGACTTACTGAAAGGATAAGGAAGTTGAAGCTACCAAGCTTACAACCCTAATAATTTAGAGAAACATCACCAAACACAGACCCTAAAAGACCACGACGAAGTAAAGAAGATAGACGCGACCCACAAAGATGTTCCAAATGATGATGCCACTGAGCAAAAGACGCAGTGGAGGATGCAGCAGAAGCGGCGGCGACGGTGGAGGCGAAAGACTGGCAGGGGTAGCGGAAGGAAGATGAAGCCAGTCAAGCTCCCAGAGACGCTGTGAGTCACAGCGGCGAGGGCCAGTACCAACTAGAGTTCCCGTGCGTCGATCCTGAATACAACAAGAATCAGAATCGAGAATAACACGATAACCATGATTAGTGAGCTGACCGGCAGATATGAGCTGCATTGTTAGTTTGGGAACATGAGAAACAGTAGGAATATGAAAAAGAGGAATTCAAAATAGTGCCTCGTCCTACGACAGAAAGAGAGGTACCATGTCTTGTAGGCAACATACTGAGTCTGAAAAGTCTTCATGGTATCCTCAAAAACCTTAGATGCCTTTGTATGAACGTCTTTGGAAGCATCCTTCGGGAGTACAGGTTCAGATGGCGGAGCAGGGCGAGGCGGACAAGACAACTCGCCGGTAAGAAACTCCCAAAGGTGCTAACCATGCATGTGGAGGCGCATATGCTGAAACCAGTCCCGATAATTGAGACCATTGAAGATCACCGGGCAGCGAGGAATGGAAACAGTGTCCATTGGTAGGCGGCGTTGAACGGCGCAGCGACCAAGGCAACGAAGTCTAATAGGCGGCACTGGACGGCGCGGCGGTTAGAACAACCTTCTTCTTTTTTATACTCGGGCCGGTTCAATTAAACAAACCGGCCTGCCAAAGCCAAAAGCCGATCAGATGGGAGAGTGCAGCGCGCGAACCCTAGTTCCCCGGGCGACGATAGCGGCGGCGGCCTCACAATGCATGCGTGTGGAAGAGGAGGCGTCCTCACGATGGACGCGTCGAGAGAGAGGCCGCCACCGGTATTCTATCGGCGGCGCCGCCGGGTGAATCCGGGCGGCCAGATGGAAGACAACGATGGGCGGCACGGTACCAGGCGGCAGCCGAGCTCGGGCGGAGATCAAAAGATGTGTAGCTTTGATTATGACTGGTTATAATTAATTTGCTAAAATAGAACTAAAGCATGACATGACAGAATACTTTGACTAGATTGATTATTGTTATTACTTTGCGATGTTCAACGAAAAGGATTAGCTTGATTGTGAGTCTTATTTTAATTCTTGGATTTGAAGCTAGTATGTCTCTCATTGCAATCCTTTTATACTCACTCATTTTGGTATGTTATAAAAAAATGATGAGAAAGAGAAAATTGAAAAGATGTATGCTTCAAGCATGCCATACATATCTATGTATATTCAAAAGAAAAAATATACGCACACAAAAGTGCTCAAATGAAAAGAAATATGCTTCAAGTATGCCACCAGTGAAAAGAAGTATGCTTCAAGCATGCCACCTTGAAAAGAAGTATGCCTCAAGCATGCCACATGCATAAGATTTGATTGTGGAGCAATAGGGTGTTATATGAGACTGCTAGCTCATCTAGATTTAAAGTTTGCATCACTGTTAGGTTTTAACTCTTCATGGTGATATCTCTTTGTGGTGTTTATAATCGGTTTAGTCATTGTTGAGATGCCTGTCATTGAGTTAAAATTGGTTAATCATTCTACAGACTTGTTTTGACATTGCTACATGGTATATGACTTTATATGATCCTGTTAACTCTACTTCAAAAGATGGCTTGGTTAATCTATTAAATTGATTTGAATAATCTACACAGCTTCTTGTCTCTTACTCTCCTTGCTCTTTTCTCTGAAGTTTTCTCTCTCTGAAGTTCTTGCTGAGTACATTGCCAAAGGGGGAGAAAGATGGGAGAAATTGTACTTGTGTTAAGGGGGAGTTTCTCGATTGGAATTTCCAGTTTGCTGCTGTGGTTTGTCAAAATTCTTTGCCTTGTAGTTTTTTGAATTATTGAAACTTTCTTTTTCAAATTCTTCTCTCTATTTTAAAATATTGTCAATGTATTCATCAGGGTGGAGATTGTTAGACCATGGGGCTTGATCGTGGTTTTTACTGATGAATAATTGACTTTTGGGTTGCATTGGAATTTGCGGTTGTGGAAGTTTGATTGATTCTGCTTTGGGTGGTCGGTTTAAGGTCTTCTAGGACCACCCTTGGTGAGGAGATCTTCCGAGTCCTGTAGCTCGAATACTATTCATCCTGAATACTATTCATTACGAGCACTGTAGCTTCGAGTGCTAGAATGCGTAGTGGTAGGCTTCGAGTGCTACGGTGCGTAGTCATAGTCCTGTTGGAAGTGGTCGTAGACATGGTGGAACTGGTCGTGGATTTCTTGAAAGTGATCGTAGATCTGGCAGAACAAATCGTGGTTGATCTGGATCTTGGTTATTGATGGCCTTCTATGTTCCTTGGGCATAACTTCTCCCGAGCAATGTGCTTTCTCCCCTGTCCTCCATTTCCAGCTGTGTCCGCAAAAAGAAATCTTTGTCCAATGAGGGAAGTTTTATGCCCTCTTCTATAAATTGTTGATCATCGACACCCAGCCAATCACACAACTGCACAGCATTCTTCCTTAGTTTCCTTTCCCAACATAGTTCTTGAAAATTTTCCAAACACTTTCAAGTCTTGTAGTCTCTCACCATGGCCTCCAAGCCTAGCTTCAAGAGCACGGACAGCATCGCCGAGAGCATGCCCGATGCACTACAACAAAGTCGGTACCAGATGAAGAGATGCTTCCAAAGGTACTGTAAATTAAGCTTTGAAGGCATCATTGATGGATATAAAAAAAAGGATTTGAATTTGCAACGAATGTGTGTGTGCTGTGATACACGTAATAGGTTGCCTCCTTCTTTGTTATGCATGCATAAGAGATATATTGCTGCTGTGAAAGCTTTGTCATCCTAAAATCTGGGATAAAAATATTTCAGGTATGTATCGAAGGGTAGGAGGCTCTTGAAGAACCAGCAGCTCATGGAGGAGCTGGAGAAATCTCTGGATGACAAAGTAGAGAAGGAAAAGCTTGTCGAAGGCTTTCTCGGTTACATTATTCGTTCGACGCAGGTGATTTCTCTTTGAAGTCATGCCCTTTCTTTGCAGTAAAAGTTAAGTTTGGTAGATGGTACTTCTTTCCTGAACTAAATTTATGTTTGCAGGAAGCAGTAGTGCTACCACCATTTGTCGCATTCGCTGTCAGAACGAATCCTGGTATCTGGGAGCACGTCAAAGTTCATTCTGAAGATTTGTCGGTCCAAGGAATCACACCGTCGGAGTACCTGAAGTTCAAAGAGACCTTATATGATGAGAAATGGTATGCATCCACCGATCTAGCGGGAGCTTCTGCATGGACTAGAAAGTAATTTGATGCCACGTGAGTAAAAGTATGAAACTGAAAAACAATGGTCTGTTCATGTGAATTTCAGGGCCAAGGATGACAACTCACTGGAAGTTGATTTCGGAGCTCTTGACCTCTCAACACCTCATCTGACGCTGCCCTCATCCATAGGGAATGGGCTGCAGTTTGTATCCAGATTCCTGTCTTCAAAGCTGAGTGACAAACCTGAAAGCATGAAGCCGTTGCTAGATTATTTACTCGCCCTGAATTACCGTGGTGAGGTAAGGAGATCGGCCATTCGTGGCGCAGAGATCACCAGAAGATCAAAACTAACCCACCGAGTGAACTTACATCTTTGTGAACATGCAGAAGCTGATGATTAATGACACCATCGACACGGTGAACAAGCTTCAGACATCACTGCTCCTTGCAGAAGTCTTTGTTAGCGGGCTGCCAAAGTACACACCATACTTGAAGTTTGAACAAAGGTGATCTATTGTCATCTTGGGTAGATAAAATTCGTGGGACAAAAGTACGCAACTGTGCCTAAGGTTTCTTTATACAATGGTCTTGCAGATTTCAGGAGTGGGGATTAGAGAAAGGATGGGGTGACACTGCTGAAAGGTGCAAGGAGACACTGAATTGCCTATCAGAAGTGCTCCAGGCACCAGATCCTATCAACATGGAGAAGTTCTTCAGCAGGGTTCCTTCCATATTCAACATTGTCGTCTTCTCTATTCATGGTTACTTTGGTCAAGAGAAAGTTCTTGGCTTGCCTGATACCGGTGGTCAGGTATGGGGATATCATCAAATAGTAGGAAATAGCCACAGCTCACCAATTGTCATGCTTTGAAAACATGGTTTCTCTGTAACAGGTTGTCTACATCCTGGACCAAGTCAGGGCCATGGAAGAGGAGCTGCTGCAAAGAATCAAGCAGCAGGGTTTGCATGTAACACCAAAGATTCTTGTGGTAAAGTTCATTACACCATGATCCTAGTCGTTCTTATCATCTCATTTACAGAACTAGATAAACTAATGGCTGCTTTTGTCCGGCAGTTAACAAGATTGATACCAGATGCCAAAGGTACAAAATGTAATGTGGAGCTCGAACCAGTTGAAAACACAAAACACTCAAACATACTTCGCGTGCCACTCAAGACTGAAGATGGGAAGGATTTGAGCCAGTGGGTGTCCCGGTTCGACATCTACCCTTACCTAGAGAGATATGCCCAGGTTTGTCAGCTATGTATTCTTAACTAGCAGTCTATCAGTACCCTTTGTGAGGTGTGAGTTGAATAAATTTTTACCCAATATAATTTCAGGATGCTTCTGCCAAAATTCTTGACATTTTGGAGGGCAAACCCGACTTGATCATCGGCAACTACACTGATGGCAACTTGGTTGCATCCCTCATGTCTAGCAAACTAGGAGTCACTCAGGTGAAAAATGGGCATCAAATAGGATAGTGCAAGATTTCTTTTGGCACCAACCAAAATCCGGTATGACAACCGAAATGATCTTTCTGACAGGGAACAATTGCACACGCTCTGGAGAAGACAAAGTATGAGGACTCGGATGTCAAGTGGAGAGAGCTGGACCAGAAGTACCATTTCTCGTGCCAATTCACTGCTGATATGATAGCCATGAACACTAGTGACTTTATCATCACTAGCACGTACCAAGAAATTGCAGGAAGGTCAGTAACTGAATCTTACCGTAAATTCAGTGCTCTAACAAGTAAGAACGCTTAAGTACTTCTTCCTAGAATTTTCAAACATGAACTTATGACGCAGTAAAGAGAAGCCAGGCCAATACGAACACCACTACGCATTCACAATGCCGGGGCTCTGTCGCTTCGCCACAGGCATCAATGTCTTCGACCCAAAGTTCAACATTGCTGCACCCGGTGCCGATCAGTCCGTCTACTTCCCCTTCACACAGAAGCAGAAGCGACTGACAGGTTTACACCCACAGATTGAGGAGTTACTTTACAGCAAGGAGGACTCTGATGAGCACATGTAAGTCCCTCGGAAACACACAAACTTTTCTTTGATTAGACAAAGTTTCTAACTGTTGTGATGCCATGAAATCAGAGGGTATCTGGCAGACAGAAACAAGCCAATCATCTTCTCAATGGCAAGGCTGGACAAGGTGAAGAACATCACTGGACTAGTCGAGTGGTATGGCCAGAACAAGGAGGTCAGGGGCCTTGTGAACCTCGTTGTCGTCGCGGGCCTCCTGGATGCTTCACAGTCCAAGGACCGAGAAGAGATAGAAGAGATCAACAAGATGCACAATCTGATCGACAAGTACCAGCTAAAAGGACAGATCCGCTGGATCAAGGCACAGACTGACCGTGTCCGCAATGGCGAGCTGTACCGTTGCATTGCAGATACAAAGGGTGCATTTGTTCAGGTATACAATAACCTACATAACTAACTGTTTGGTCATGAACAATATATGCCCCCATCGTCTGAATTCTGAAGCTTTGGAGTAACGAACCATTGCATTGCATAAAACTCAACTCTAGCCTTACAATGACTATCTATGGTTTCAGCCTGCACTCTATGAAGCATTCGGGCTAACAGTCATCGAGGCGATGAACTGCGGATTGCCAACCTTTGTAACAAATCAGGGAGGGCCAGCAGAGATCGTTGTCGATGAGGTCTCAGGTTTCCACATAAACCCGATGAAGGGCAGGGAAGCAGGCAACAAGATTGCAAACTTCTTTCAGAAGTGTAAGGAAGACCCAAGCTACTGGAACAAGGTGTCCACTGCTGGGCTTCAACGCATCTATGAATGGTAGGCACAAATCTTCCTATAACCATCTGAAAAAAAAAACTAACCATGTGTTATACATGATGGCAGCTACACATGGAAGATATATGCAACTAGAGTGCTGAACATGGGATCAATGTATGGCTTCTGGAGGACTTTGAACAAGGAAGAGAGACAGGCCAAACAACGCTACCTGCAGATATTCTACAATTTTCAGTTTAGGAACCTGGTGAGTGTAGGATCTGAATATCTGATGCAATGTCCAATGCTCAATGCAATCAAGATGGTAATAAAGGGAAGTCTGATCAATGATCATATCATTTTGTAGGCAAAGGCCGTACCAAGAGCAGGGGAGCAGGCTCCGAAAACCGCAACAGGCGTGACGCCTAGTGAGATTGTAGTAAAGCCAAAAGAAAAGCAAGTGTGCCCACTCTTACGAAATTTACTGAAGAAAGACCGGGGAAGCAACTGACTGACCCGTTTGTTGTTTGGAATTTGGATGCTGCAGAAAGCCGCGGAATCGGATTCAAAGGTGAGTTTTCTTCTATTCAGCATTGAGCTTAGCTGCAAAACAATAAGGTGATGAGTGTTAGATTATATCAAGCCTGCCTGCCTAATCCTTGAATACTCCATGTGTGCTCAGGATCACGACCAGTTTGCTCGGGCCAAAGCCTCCGACCTCTGATTAGAAGAGCTTCAGATGGAAAGCTATGGTGATATTCAGAAGCCGGAATACTCGCAGCTGAATTCATTCCATTGATACCAGTGTGTGAAGTGACTGGTGTGAGATTTGTGTACATGTGTGATTTTATTGTGTGTTCGTTGTGGATTGGAAAGATGTAACAAAATCAAAATTGTCCATGGTTACAAGCCATAATAATACAAGGATTGAAGATTGTTCTATGCTGAGAATCTGTTTGACTCAAATTTCATACTGTTACAAACTTACAGGAGATCCGAGTCTTCAACCACCATTCATCTACTGCCATGATTAAATGGACTAGTTCCAAGCAAGCACCAACTTACAAAAATCAAATGAATATAATTGCTTCTGAAACATTTCTAAGCATAGAAAAGAGACAGCGCTGCCGACCGGTGACCGCTGAGAACGGGAGGTTCCACTTCTTTTAACAAATTCCAGATATCACGGAGGAAAAAGACCATAAAAAGACTTGCCTATAAACGAACCGTAAGGTAAACCAAAGCATGAAAAATCAGCGTGATATAACATTCAAAAGCAGTATGCACAATTGACAAAATAAAGCAACCATCTGATGAGCCCGCTACCAAGTATGCGAATGTGTGACGCTCCGTATCATTACCCCAAAGGTAATCACACTTAGGCATACAGATTACTATTCGTTTGCTCAGTAAAACACTGCTCCAACGAATAGTAAGCATTCACTAGAGTTACGCAGCAGAACAATAAGATAGAAACTATACAACTTTATTTCAGTAATAGCCACGCAAGGCTATAGTTCTTAGTACAATTATTACATAGCTACAAAAGGAATTTCTCCGCTTCCCTCGCCAGCCTTGCAGTCTCGGCCGTCTATTCGTCTCACGTGTCAAATATGGCGTCCACCTCGCCTTGGCCCTCGTAGTCAGTGCCTTCTCCTCCTGTGGTTGCTTCGGTACCTGCATGTCCTTCGTCCCACTAGAGATAGTTCCCGACCAGATTAGGATCTACAAAGGAGAATACTAACAAGGTTAAGTACACGAATGTACTCAGCAAGTATTAATAGCAAAGAATACACTTGATTGACTCTACCTCAAGTCCTTATTCAAATTCATACCTCTTCTCTTATTCTGAAAATAGTTTTCAAAACTTAATTCTGAAAAGACTACTTGATTACTCGGAGAGAAGATAGACCTTCGGCGGTTCCCGTAGACCCCAATTTAGGAGACTGACATGAATTCATGATTTTGTATAGCACTGCGTAGGCTTGTACCACTTTACCCATAGTTATTCTGAGCTCTAAATGAGCTGGATCCCCTGCATTTCCTTTGATACGGGTTCGTGTTCAGAATACATAACGTTTTCCAGGTTACGTGATTAAGTCTCCACCCACTACTTTCCATCGGTGCTGATTTAATCACGCTGCTGACCTCGTCATACACCGAGTTCCAGTAATGTTGGTTGAGGCGGCTCTCTTCCGTGCTCAACACTCCACCTTGGGGCGGCTCTCTTCCGTGCCCAACACTCCAATGTGACCTATTGTGGAGAACTTAATTACGTAACAAGGTAGCATTTTCTGCCCGTCGAAATGGGAAAATGGTTGGTACTGAATTTACGGCTTCAGACCGAGCAAGAGTTTTGTTTGTCCTTATATTATAGCCATATGTAAAAAGGGACCCACCTCTTACCTCATCATCATCGTTATCGTCGCGTTCCCGTGCCAGGGCCCCCTTTTACCCACTTATTAATTCTCATTTCTTTCTTAATCATCTTAATCATTTTCATCTCAATCATTTATTTAAGTTTTGAGAAAACAATTTTGATGCAATAAATATAATAGTGCAATATACGGTTTATATTTAAATTAACTATATTTA
The DNA here is from genome assembly GCA_036346405.1 of Phyllostachys edulis. Taxonomy (NCBI): domain Eukaryota; kingdom Viridiplantae; phylum Streptophyta; class Magnoliopsida; order Poales; family Poaceae; genus Phyllostachys; species Phyllostachys edulis. Next base: position 80,374,601 of record CM070556.1, on the reverse strand, counting down.
TGTTCAAGAGGATCGCTTGCCTTTGGAGTTGTAGGAAAGATTGGCGTTGATGAAACTCTGATCAACTGCTCTCGTCGGTGCTGGTTCGTCTTCTAAGGCAATACGGCAGCATGAATAATAATATAAGTAAATACATAGTTGATTTTGAGTGATATTATACATACATAAGTTAGTGGCTTCTAATTGTTAGCTTGATTTAATTTAAATAAAGCTTTTCGAGTCCTCTGCTAAGTTAGCACTCCCCACTAAGCCGCTCTACTGTCTACTCATGCTATGCTCAAAAACCCAAGGTTCGCACTTTAATGGACAAAAGAAGAAAATAAAAGAAATACTACTCGCACTCACAATTAAAACATATAACCAATGTAATTCGACAGAAACGCTTAAATGGTTTTACTTAAGTTCGCCCGCATTAAATTAATTCTTTACAAAGGTTCGGGATTGCTTTAGTTAATTAACAAGATTAAAACAGTTTAATAAGCTCGACTAAAATGCCATCGATGCACAAGATTGCTACGCATGTAAATTAACTTGTTATTAACAGAACTAGCGGCAACACACTTCATTTTAGCAATTATTCAACGGATTAATTTTAAGTTTGGTTAATCCGATAAGACTCAACTTAAATCATTCAATCGCAGAACTATGCAGCTAATACTCATTTAATTTAATGCTAACAACTAAGGGGGTGTATCCAGTGCACATAGGTGTATCTGTGCACATATGCACATGATGCATCCTAACCGTCCATGGCTCATTCAATGGCCACGATCAAGCTTCCCTCCCACCCGCCGCTATTTGTGTTTCGCCGCCTAACGCAGCTCTCGGCGTTCGCCCCTCACCTCCTCCAGCTGAAGCGCTAGGGTTCGCCACAAGCCTGCGAAGCGCCTCCCCTCGCCTCCCGGCCCTCGCATCCCCTCCTCCTCCTCGGCGCCCGCGCCATCGCGTCGCGTCGCCTTTGTCCGTGGCGACCACCTCCCTTCACCTCCTCCCGCCGACCCAGCGCCGGTACCGTAGCTCCGTGGCCGAGTGCTCGCTATCGACGAGCTGGGCCTTGGCGGCGACCTCCACCGCCGCGTCCTCTCGGCTCGGCTACATCACCACGCAGCCTTTCCGTCACGGCAACGTCCGTGCTCCCACCATGCGCCGGCTACAATCGCCGCCCCTACTCCCCTCTCCATCGCCGCCTCCCCTCCCTGTCGTCGCCCACTCTTTAGGAATATCTTGTGGCGGAGAATAAAGAGAAACCAGAATCCATGAATGCATTTGCTCTTATTTCAAGGTCGCAGGGATTCAACCTTGAAATTTTGTTTGAGAAGGAGATGATGGTAAGTTGGTAGAACCATTAATTTATTATTTCCCCATATTGTGATTGTGTTACGGTTTAGTTTTCATTAGATCGGAGGAATATCTTTTCGTAAACAAATGGTAGATCGATACTTAATATAGTTTTGCTAGATCATAATTTCCTCATTGTTTGAATGTGTTAGTATGATGATTAGCATGCATTGAAGTAACAAGTATATTATAGAATTGTTACGCTATTGATTGTTCCTTTTAGAAATATAGTCGTCTAGTTGGGGATAAATTTGTACCGTTAGCAAACCTTCTTGATTCTTAAATAACCCAACCATCTCTAATATAGGGAATGGTAAAGCGGGAAACATCCTTCACATCTCAATGTACACCAAGAGATCATGTCTAAAATGAGCCATTCAGGACTTACATGGATTTCTCCTTTTGGACTTCCAGATGAAGTTGAAAGGGGACAAGATTGGAAGAAAAGGCCATTTATCTGTAGCAACGGAGGTACCTGCACTATCCTGAATATTGAGACATGAGAGTATCATGTTATAGCTGTATAAGGCCGCAGTAACTTTTGCTTTCAGTTCTCATTTAAAGTGCTAACCATATATGTTTGTATTCTGTTGTATGGATCTTTTTTGCTTAGCTATGTGCATGGTATTCACATGCTATATTTTGCAGGTTTTTTAGGTTGCTCCATCGCTCCACATGGTTGAGCTTCGTAAAACTGGAGGGGACACATTGGAGTTTCACAATGTATTATCTCAACTGTTGTGTGCTGATCAATGGAATAGCTGATACAAGCAACATCTCAAATGAATGAAAGTTCTTGTTCTTCTGGAAGTTTTTTCATGGATGTAATAGCCAAGCTCTGAAATGGATGTAATAGCCAAGTTCTTGTACTTTGGATGTGTTATGTTAATTCTATCATGTATTGCCGGAAGACATGTTTTCTCATGTGTTATCATAATTCTGAAATGAAATGGCATTTGTTGTATCCAGAACATCATGAATGTATCATTTCAGTGCAGATAGCATTCACATGTTGTTGAATGTATCATGAATGGAGAACAAGCATTACAATTGTTGAATGCCTAGATTTTTTGAAGGTCTTGCATATGTTGTCATCTCATTGTTGCTTCAATTGAACTGGAATACTTTAACTATTGAAAAGGATCCACTTGAATAATCATGCTAGGGGATATCTTATCCCAGAAATTGTTGTTTTCATGGACAATGAGGTCATGTAGTTCTGGAGTTTTACTTAATAAGGTCATGGAGTTCTGGAGTTCATTTTCACATTCAATCATTTGAGAGTGCCTGAGAATGCTTCAAAATCATTTGAAATTGTTCAGTATGCCTGAGAGTGCCTGAGAATGCTTCAGATTTTGAAAATACTTCAGATTCTGAAAATGCTTCATATTGGAGTCAAAATTATGTTCTTGAACATGATAAATTATGTTCTTGAACATGAAAATGCTTCAAAATTCTGTTCTTGCATGTGAGGTAAATCAAGAATCAATTTTCATTCACATTCTTAAAAATACTATCGGTCATTGACTCTGGCTGTGTTGATATCTTCCTATTACCTGTTCTTCAACTCTATCTCTTTTGGTAGAGGAAGGCATTCCCAGTATAAATGATGATTCTTACTTAACTAGATACAACAACCATATACAACAACCTGACACACGCTTCTGAAATATTTCTGATAGAAGATAATTAGCATTCAACATAATAGAATGTGTTGAAGCATTCAATAGTTCATACATCAATTTCTTTGACAGATTGTACTCAACCAGACAAGAGTTCATTACATCAGTGTGAGACTATTTCATTCATGAGTCAAGTTACATTAATGGATGAATCAAAATATGTTCAATAGACGAATGTGTTGTACTCCGCTCAGATCTTTTGCACACCACTCAGATCTCATCAACAAGTTGCACACTTAGAATCAGTGCTTCCCTTTGCCATGTTTTTTTCTAACCTGGAGAAGAAGAACATGGCCTTCTAGAATTGGAACATGATCATCATCTTGTAGGCCTCGATCAAATGAAAAGGAGGAATGCCCATGACAATTTGCAATGCCAAATTGATTGATTTGAGTCGCTGCGAGAGTCATAAGGTAGAGAAATGATGGTAAGAAGCAGTGTAACCCATATTCCATACTTTGGGCTTAGGACTATGCTAGTATGGGAAAAGGTGAAACTGAATACACCAAAGCGAATCACTTATCCTGAAATGGCGAAAACAATCACCTCACTAAAGCAGGATGTGCAACCAAGAACCAAAGAAAAACATGAGTACCATGTCATAATTATATTTGTCTTCAGATTTGATCATTTCATCATCAGCTGCTTAACATATATAAGATAAAGCTCAATCCTACCAATACTCCTAAATTCGGAATTCGAAATATGGTGAGCCAAACTATTAATCAGACATGTTAGGATAAACATCATTACACATATTAGAACCTTGTCTAGACAACTGAACAACTCCTTTTGTAACCTCCCGTGTTACTCAATGACAGGACTTGCATAGAACCCATGCAGTCATGATGAGCCATGTCAAAACAAGTTCATTTCTGAATTAGAAAGAATCTACGAGAAGAAACAATGATGAAGCTCTAGATATGAGAGGAATGGATCAATCATGCGGGAGGCAACTCGATTGGCTCGACGGCGATCGGATCTCGGGCGGAGGTGACCGAATCTGAGGGGCAGCGACGGGATCTCCACGGCAGCAAGTTGAACGGCACCTCCCTCATCTCCCTTGGTCTCAGGATCTCACGAGCACTTGGGAGAGTAGGGATGGGATTATTCGCAAGTGGTGGTGACGAGGGGAGGTGGGCATAGTGTGCACGGGAGGTAGCGCAAGGGGAAAGCAGAGGGTGTGGCGGGGAGAGCCAGAGTTGGCGGCACCGACAAGGAACCTGGAGGGGAGGCGGGCATGGAGTGCGGAAGGCGGCGCCGGGTGGCATGACAGACGACGAGAGGGGTGGAGTGTGGAAGGGGGACGAAGGCGGCGTAGGGGGTGGCGGCGCGGCGGGCGATAGAGGGGGTGGAGTGTGGAAGGGGGAAGAAGGCGACGTAGGGGCTCGGCGCCGGGTGGCGCCGCCGCCGGCGACAGAGGGGGCGGCGTGGGTCTTGGTGGGGAGGCGCAGGTCTGAGGAGGACGGTGGGGAATTGAGATAAATGGATTCCAGCCGGGGGTGGTTTCGCAAATGTTGCGTAAGTGGGAGGTGGGTGAAAGGAGGGTCGTTGATCGCTGGATGGACGGTTTGGATGACTTATGTGCATATGTCCACGAAATACAGCATGTGCACACGATACGTCCCCAACAACTAAGGCTAAAGTTAAAGACATAAGTACAACAAGTTATTAGCACTACACAGCTTCTAAAATTATTCAAATCTAAACCCTTCTAAACCTAATCCCCTAATTACCTTACCCAACCTCTCTCTCTCCTTAACCCCCCAGCCGACACACCCCTAACCCCATCTCTTCCTATCTTTTTCCTTCCCCCAATTCCCCTTCTCTCCTCCTTCCTCCCTATGCCGCTGCCGCCCCTTGCGCCCGGCCGCCGCCGCTCCTGCGTCCGGCCGCCACCACCTCTGGCTCCTTCCTCCTCTCCGGCGTCGCTCCCTCCCTTGGCGCCGCCACTCGGGTTAGCCTTGCCCGGCCCTGGTTTAGCCCAGGTCCTCCAAGGCGCCGCTCGGCTCGCACCTCGTTGTCGCCCTCTTCTTGCTCTTTGTCGCCCTAGCGCCTGCGCTGCGTCGCCGCTCCGTCGCCATCGCCGCCGCCTCTCGCCGACCACAGCCGCCGGGCCTCTAGCGCAGCCCGCGCCCGCCGCTATCGCCTCCCTTCCTCGCTGGCTCCTCCTCCCAGCCGCCGCCTCTGGTGCGGCGGCGCTCTTCTTCTTGCCGCCCGACGACTACTTCCACTCCCCGGCTCCAGTGCAGCCCAGCGCCGCCATCTGCGCCACCGTGCTCTTGCCTAGTCCCAACTCTCAACGGCCTCCTCCTCCTCCGGCGCGGCCGGGTAGGCCAGCGCCGCCTCTTGGTGCAGCCGGCCCCATGGCGCCGGCACACCATACGGCCCAGCTCCCCTCGCGCCTGGCCCAGCCTGGTCTAGGCCGCTCTCACATCAGCTGCCGCTGCTTGGTTCGGTCCAAGCCGCCTCTTGCCGGCTACCATCACCTCCGGCTCCGCCATGGCGCCGCTCTTCTCCGACCTCCGGCTTCGGCTCAACCCGCGACTCTTCCTCTACGGCGTCGCCCCGCTCCTGGCCCAACTCCGCTGCCGCCGCTAGGCCCGGCCCACCTGGCTTCTTATGGGCTCCCCTGGCTCCCCTCCGGCTTGACCTCCCCTCGGCGTGGCCGAAGGCCAGCGCCGCCTCGTCGGTCTGGCATCCCTTCCTCCAGCGTGTCTTCACTGCCAGTCACCGGCAGCCTCTGACCACCGACAGCCTCCACTACCTCTACACACCTCCAAAATCCCCCTTACTCACTAACCTCCCCTTTTTATTCTCGCTTTGCTATGATTCTACTGATTGTGCCGATTTCCTTTCACTGATGGGGGTTATTGTGCTTATGCATGAATACTGGATGAGTTGGATGTGGCTATGATGCTTGCTATCGGTGGTGAGGGTGGTGCTGCTAAAGCCGTGCTCTGAGGTATACTCCCCCTCGCTCTCTAACCCAAACCCTCCTCTGCTCTGTGATGAAATATGAACTGAGAGCTATATGTGAGCATTTCTGTGAGGGTATCTATGGGTGGATGATGATGTGTGGAGCATTGAGGTTTAACTAAGGGTTACCTTCTGTTGAGATTAGGGGTGGGGAAGAGGATGGTAGTGCCGGTCCCGTGCTGGTGCTCTCCCCTTCGCCCTCGCTGCGATCGGCTTGCAAGCGGTGATGATGCAGAATCTAAGCTTGCTCCTCCCCCTAGCTGCCTTGATGCCTGGCGATATTGATGGTTGCTGACGGTTCAAGGTCGTCGCCCTGGCTCCGCCGGCTTCCTCCTCTTCTTTGCGCTCCCTTCCTCTTCTACTCTTTTCTATTGGATGTGGGTGTGGATGGTTAATGATGGAGGTGATACTTGGCTCGATTCTTGGTTGTGGATTTGGGTGTTTGGGCTTGGAGTCTTGCTCTTGGCTGCTACTTGACTGCTTGGCTGGCTGTGGTTGAGTTGGTGGGAAAGAAAGGTGGTTTGCAAGGCTTGCTTTGCACTAGGAGTGGTGGCTTTGGTTGTGCATGAATGAAATAGGGGGCAAGGGGTGGCTTTGTGAATGGCAGTTTTTATATGGAGGTGGCTTTGGCTATGCACTCTCTTGCCCAAACACAAGACCATTTTTCCCTTGCTCTTATCCTTATGGCAAGATTTTCGTTGGGGGCTTTTTGGTCTATGGTTAGGAAATCACTATACGGGTGATTTTCTGTGGCTGAGTAATTCGGTATACGTGGGTGTCAGATTAAATTAAACACCGGATGATGAAACCCACGAAAGCAAAGAGGTGCCGGTTAACTCTAGTTAGTCTGGGTACCTTGACGATCAAGGGGCTGGCTAGCTTGAGTTGGTTAGGGAACCCTAGTGAGCTTCGGAAAATTCTGACGGCCACTTCCAACCTTCTAATTCTATTTTCTATTATCAACTTGGCTTTGGCTTGCTAACCGCTTTCTAATTTTTTTTAAACGAGCGATGGGAATGGATCGTGAGATGGCTCTATGGACTGGTGCTCAAGGTACAAGGTGGCAAAGATAGCTGCTGCTACAAGAATGCAAGAAGCGGATACAATTTAATTACTTGCTGTTATAAACATTGCAATTGGGTTGTAAAATAAATTTTGTAACAAGCATTGGGTTTGTAATATATTACTTATGATTTGTAACTGGATTGATGCAATGTTTTCAGGGTTGTCACAAGGGTGTATTATCTGATTGTATTGAATGGTGTAAATATTTCTGAGTCCGTATTAATGATCCACTTATGCCTGCAATAGATTTATTTTGTAATTGAAACTTGATTGATAATGATATTGGAGAAATTATTTTTATAACCCTCTTGTTTCCAGATGTAATGATTATGCGTTTGATATTAACTCTGAAATTACTATTTGTTCTAGATTTAAAGAATTTTAATTATCGTTAATCACCGATTACTGTAATTTAGTTTAGGTTAAATCTGCGGGTTCTCACAGAATGCCACTCTTTTGTTCAATTAGTAACAACCATCCCCAATGTGCTCACCTTGTTTCAGCACATAAATCCTGTTGATTTGGTGAATGTATTTTTCTTGTGTATTCACTATTGCTCACTTAGTATATACATACAAAATACAAGGCCACATGGGCCGGCCAGTATATGGCCCATATACTCAACACTCCCCCTCAAGATGGGCGATAGATATCTATCATTCCCATCTTGTCACATAGACAATCGGCTATTTGTTCTCTGGAAGTTACATGACTTAACTTCAAGGTACCCTCATCAAGTCTCTCTTTGATTATGAACCGATCCATCTCCACATGTTTCGTTCGGTCGTGCTGAACTGGATTATTTGCAATGTTGATTGCTGACTGGTTGTCAGACCAAAGTTTTAATGGTCCACCTATTAGTAACCTCAACTCCGATAGGAGATCTCTCATCCATAGCATTTCACACAAGCATATTGCCATAGATCTATATTCTGCCTCAGCCGTTGATCTGGACACCACCGATTGCTTCTTACTCCTCCAAGATACTAAATTTCCCCCACAAAGACACAATACCCCAATGTTGATCTCCTATCATCAAGGCAGTTAGCCCAATCAGCATCACAATAGCCATCAACGTCCAGGTGATCATTCCTTTTGAACCATAGGCCTTTTCCAGGGCTCCCCTTTAAGTATCGTAGGATTCGATGAGCTGCTTCCAGATGTCCACTCCTAGGGTCATGTATATAGCGACTCACAACGCTTACTGCATAGGAGATGTCAGGCCTTGTGTGACACAAGTAAATGAGATGACCAACAAGCCTCTGGTAGCTCTCCTTATCAACTGGATCTCCTGACTGAGCACACAATTTATGGTCTTGATCAACTCGGGTCATTGCAGCTCGGCATCCAAGCATTCCTGTATCATTGAGAAGATCCAAGACATACTTCCGCTGTGAGAAAACTATCCCTTTGGGGGACCTCGCGATTTCAATGCCCAAGAAATATTTTAGCTGGCCTAGATTCTTAACCTCAAACTCCTTGCTCAGTCTCTTCTTCAGTTGCGACATCTCAACATTATCATCTCCTGTAATGACGATGTCATTCACATATACCGCAAGGATTGTGATATGACCCTCTGAGTGACGATAGAACACAGTGTGATCCCCATTACACTGCATGTAACCCATACCACACATGGCACGACGAAATCGATCAAACCATGCTCTTGGAGATTGTTTAAGCCCATACAATGACTTCCTCAACCTACAGACTTTCCCCTTAGTCTGAGGTGTACCACAACCAGGTAGAATCTCCATGTAAACCTCCTCTTGAAGATCACCATGTAAGAATGCATTCTTCACATCAAGTTGATATAAAGGCCAATTACGATTTGCTGCACAGGATATCAACGTTCTCACTGTACTCATTTTTGCCACCGGTGCAAAGGTCTCATCATAGTCAATCCCATAGGTTTGACTATAACCTTTTACCACAAGCCTAGCCTTGTATCTTTCAATCTTCCCATTTTGGTCTTGCTTCACAGTGTATACCCATTTGCAATTAACCACCTTCTTCCCCATTGGGAGAGATACAAGCTCCCAAGTCTTATTCTTCTCTAGAGCTGCTAGTTCCTCCAGCATAGCCTCGTGCCACTTGGAGTCTTGCTTCGTGGCTCTCCAATCAGTTGAAACTACTACAGACTGAAGTGAAGCAATAAAGGCTTTGTACTCCGGTGATAGAGATTCATATGACACATAGTTCGCTATATCATGCTCGAAGCCATACCTTAGAGGAGGTTTCCACCTTGACTCGTGGTTCCTTCCTCAAGGCAATAGGCAGATCTATCGAATCATCTGTAGCACATAGCTCATCATCAGATAAGTCAGCACCTTCAACAGCCCTTGGAACTTACTGTTGTTGTTGCTCCCCCTGCAATTGTGCCCCGCCTACTGCTGGAACCTGCTGTTGTTGCCTCCTTGAATATACCCTTAGATTTTCCTCCTCATTAACCCTTCTCCACCTATCTCCATCCATAGGACATGGAATTGAACCAACCACAACTCTTTGTTGCTCACCTTCCTCAATCCTTGTGGCTTCAAGCTCCCCCTCTCGACAAGCATCATCCATGCTAGGAGAGTCGAGGTCAAATAGAGAACTCAAATCAGTTCTCTCTCCATAGAAGAACTCGACTCACGAAAGTCACATCCATACTCACAAACGCAAGTCGTTCGGAAGGGCTCCAACACTTATATCCCTTTTGTCCGTAAGAGTATCCCGTAAAGATGCACTTAATGTACCGAGGATCGGCTTTCCCACCGAGGGTCTGTGATCTCGAACGAAGCATGTACATCCAAATACTTTTGGAGGGACGAACGATGAACTCATTTTTCCCTTTCAACATCTCACATGGAGTCTTCATTCCAAGTATTCTTGATGGCATACGATTGATGAGGTATGTTGCAGTCATAACTGCTTCACTCCACAGAAATTTAGGCACATTCATAGTATACATGAGTGACCGGGTTACCTCCAAGAGATGACGAATTTTCCTTTCAGCCACTCCATTCTGAGGGGGTGTATCTGGACAGGAGGTTTGATGTAAGATTCCTTCAGCTGATAAGAAGGTATCAAACTCTTTATTTACATACTCTGTTCCATTGTCTGTTCTTATAATCTGGACATGGGTATTGAATTGATTCTTGACATACGCATAGAAGTCTTGGAAGCATTTTAGCACCTCTGTTTTGTGTTTCATAATATAAATCCAACTCATACGAGTGTGGCAATCAATAAAGGTAACAAAATATTTCATGCCGCTAGCAGAGACAACAGGAGATGTCCATACATCAGAGTGCACAAGTACAAAGGGGAACACACTGTGGAGTCCCTTGCTCACGTATGAGGATCTAATGTACTTTCCAAATTCACATGCATCACATATTAGTTTACCCCTGTCCACTTTATTCATTACATTAGGAAATACCTCACTCATAGTTTCAAAAGATATATGTCCCAGCCGACAATGCATAAGCATCACCCTAGCCTCCTCTTCACTTGACGTCGCCACCAAAGCAGTACATAGCCCAGCATCTCCCTCCCTTGGATCCAAGTACCACAACCCATTACTCCTGACGCCAGTCCTAAGCTTTCTGCCATTCTGTCTCTCCTGAATAAGACAAGTTTCTCGATCAAATATGACTCGGCAATCCAAATGATCAACCAATGAACTTATTGAGAGCAGATTTACCGGAAATGATGGAACATGTAAAACTGATGGTAGTGTAATGGAAGGACTGCATTGGACAACACCAACCCCTTTAATGGGTTGAGATGTTCCATCAGCCATTTGGATAGTTTCCATGTACGTGGGTGAGAATGGAGTATATGATTTAAATTCATCCAGCATACCTATAACATGTGTTCATGCACCTGAATCTATAATCCATTTACCTGGATTTGAGTGAGCCAGATTAGCGGAAGCGCTGGATACAATCGCAGTCCTTTCATTTTTGTTTTCTAAATTTTCAACTCTCTTCACTAGCTCCCTCAGCTCCTCTAGCTCTGCAACCGAGACCTCCACACGTTCAGGTGACTCTTCTCCAGTCATTGCAAAGTTCGCCTTGTAGCTACTCTTGCCTCCCTTGCTTCCACCTCCTTTCTGTTCACTCTTAACATAGACTCGATCTTTACCCCGATTAGGCTTGCAGGGATGGGGACAGTTGCGGCTCAGGTGACCCGTCTCACCACAATTGAAACACTCTCTTGTTTCAGTTACTGCAAAGGCAGGACAAGTAACTGGCAATGTAGTGTTTGTCATCACCTTTAATCTAGTCTCTTCTTGAGCAATAGCAGTAATTACTTCCTCTAGTGTAGGAAGAGTAGGCTGGTGAAAGATAATAGCTCGCCTTCCATCAAATCTTGGATTTAGCCCTTTCAGAAATTCAATCACTCGCCTACGTTCAATCCACTTCTTAACAGTGGATATGCAGTCTGCATGAGGCAACTCTAGAGGATCGTAGTGATCTAGATCAACCCACAATCGTTGTAATTCAGCAACATACTCCATCACGGGGCTCTCCCCCTGTCTTAGATCACTAACTCTCTCTTGTGTCTCAACCATCAACATCACATTTCCTGCTCCCGAGTACAATTTTGACAGAGTTTTCCATACCTCAGCCACATTTGAGATGGTCTCGACAGTTGCAGCAATAGTAGGAGACACCGAACTCAACAGCCACGCCACCACCAGTGAGTTGGTAGTACTCCAAGTTCGCCACTCTGCACTCGTCTTGTCTACTGGCTCAATTGATTCTCCTTTGACAAAGCTCTCCAGCCCTTTTGTCCTTAGGATCAACAATGCCCTCCGTGACCAACTCAAGTAATTTCTCACACCTTCCAACTTAACCTCATTCGGCATCAATTCTATTTTCTGCACCATCTCAGCATAAGGAACAATTGTTCTACCTGAGGACGATGCCCCACTCGTCTTCTCTGTGAGAAGTTGTGCCAACTTCTCGAGCACGTGCTGCAGTCCATGATTCTCCTCCATTGCTACAGCACAACCTCAAAGTCACAGGCAGCAAAAGTAACAGTAGTACCGCTATTGCAGTTCAAGCTTCCGTGTCACCTGAACCCACCGGCCGCTTCCTTCCTCTCAGTATTTTCACCGAATGCAGAGGGATCCAACAGCAGCTACAAAACCAATTTTCACCGGCCGCTTCCTTCCTCTCCTCAGCCAAGGTCACTTCCGATCTTCCTCTCGGATCTCGCCTCCGCCAACCCACTTCCTTCCTCTCCTCGCCTCTGCTTCGACGCCCGGATCTCGACTCCCTACCTCGGGCTCGGTCGTCGCCTCGCTCCTTGAGCCGCTCAGTCGTTGCTGCCCGGACCACGCCTCCTCAAGCCACTCTCCGGTGGCCACGAGCTTCTGCGCTGCCTCGGCTCCCCCCGCCTCGGGCTCGGTTGCTGCCCCGAACTTCCGCACCTCGGTTGCCGCCCCGAGGCTTTTGCCGCCTCGCTGCCACCCGACCTTCCTCCTCCACTAGGACCAAGCACCGCCGCCAGGACCAGTCGCCACCACCACAGTACCTAGGGTTAGGGCGACGGTGAGTGCTCTGATACCATGTTGATTTGGTGAATGTATTTTTCTTGTGTATTCACTATTGCTCACTTGGTATATACATACACAATACAAGGCCACATGGGCTGGCCGGTATATGGCCCATATACTCAACAAATCCAAATACCAGCTATCATAGAGGCAGCCCACCGGCCCCATCAACCTGGCGAAACAGTGCCGAGGCTACAGCAAATGCCCTGAAGGTAGCCCGAAGCCTGCGAAGGGTCAACGAAGGAAGCCTCCGAATGGTCTTCCGAGGGGTACAGGAGGTACCCCGAGTATGACCCGAAGCCGCCGAAGGGCCTCCCGAGGGGTACAGGAGGTACCCTGAAGGTGACCCAAAGCCTTCGAAGGGTGTCCCGAGGGGTACAGGAGGTACCTCGAGGATGACCTGAAGCCTCTAAAGGGTCTTTTGAAGTAACAACCGAAGAAGGCTCAAAGAGTATTTGGAGGAGATCCGGCCGGAGGAAAGAAAAGAGACAGCTGGACCAGAAGCTAAGCATAGGGGTAGGAAAGGACCCTGTAGTCCCTACACTAGTAGTACTTTTGTAGGGGTGCATATGTAATCTCATGTATCCTGCTGTTTTGTCTATAAATAGACATCCATCCCCATGTAATATCCAAGGTTTTTTCTTAGAGCAATACACAATACATCTTAATACACTATACATTTTTCCTGACAATCAGTCCCCTCTTTGAGGACCCTTCGAACATTCCGAGTATACGAGGGGTCCCCCCTCTTTTACTGTCTGGCCCTTTTGCTACAACAGTTGGCGCCGTCCGTGGGGACGGCAGGAAAGTCACGAAGCACAAACTCCGAGCTCAAGCATGGCACCAAAGAAGAAAACCAAGTCCAAAACCTCAACGGCCGAAGCAGCGGCGGCAGCCGCAACACCCAGCACCCCGAGGGAAAAGCGAACTAGAACCTCCGTAGCGGAAGCACCCCTTGCCCCGCAGGCGGAGGAGGAAACGAACAACTCCACGCAAGGAGCAGGCCAGCCCGCTGTGGAAGCGGGTGCTAGTCAAGAGTCATTTGTAGCATTGCAATAAGAGTTGGCAGATCTTCGTTGTGAGATGGCAACCCTCCGACACCCGTCAACCTCAGCCCTCGCAGCTCCGCTGCGGCCCGAGCCAATCGTTGCAGCGGAGGCAATTCCCCAGCCTCCGGCCCCATTGCTCTGGGGGATCCCAGCTCCTCGTTGAGCGTAGGGCTGGAGACCGTCCGTTGGCCGCAAGGGTTCAAGATGCCAAAGGTCACACCATTCCAGGGGTGCACCGACCCTTCGGAATTCCTTCGGGTTTATGAAACTACAGTGGAGGCCGCCGGAGGCGATGACACTACAAATGCGAAGAGCGTCACCCTCGCCCCTAGGGGCGTAGCGATGACATGGTTCTTCACCATCCCCCCACGCTCCATCTACGCGTGGGAGCAGTTGCGAGACCTCATCAGAAATAACTTTCAAGGAAACTACATGGAACCCAAGGATGCGGGGCATCTTTTCGCAATAAAACAGGCACCAAGTAAATCCCTCTGCAGTTTTTTCAGAAACTTCGCAGAGGTCAAGTGCCAGGTAAAAGGCGTCAACGAAACCACCGCCATAAATGCCGCCACCTGTGGGCTCCAGAAGGGGCCCCTCTCGGAGAGACTGGCGCGGAAACCCGTCTGCACGGTGACGGAGCTCTTCGACAAGATGGAAGAGTACGTCCGAGCAGAGGAAGACAGTGTTCGCAGAGGAACACTCACCACCGCTCCAGGCCTAGCACCCTCAAAAGAAACGTCTGCCACCACCTCGGCCGGGACATCTGCCAAGCCACGAAGCAATGACTTCCGGCCAAAGGGCAGGGGAGTCTACCACGTGGATGGCGCGCCAAACCCCGAAGGAGGGCGACGCAGAGGTCGCTGGGGCTGAGGCCGCGGGCGAGGACGCTGGCAAAATTTCAGGCGCCAACCGGACAACCGCTCCGGAAGACTTGCACCCTTTTGCGACCTTCATGGCGAAGGCACGCATACTACCAATGAATGTCGTACAATTGCAGCCATACAGAATTACATGCGTCGTGAACAGCAGCCATTGTGGCGACCCAACCTGTAACATCCCAATTCTGAAAATGAGGGGAAATTAAAACTTTTTATTTATCTTTAGGTTCTTGAACCTTTTCTGTAATTCTTGTAAAAGAATTATTGGAATAGAAATCAAATCCCCAATTTAAACTCCAATCAAAACCTCTGGATAAAAAATCTTTTGTCCAACACTTGTAAATATTTTTCCTAAGTTCTAAGGAAGCCTTGTGACCCCTCTGAATTTTCTTACAATTTTTAGAAATTGTTTGAATAATTTTAGAGGCAGGTCAAACCTAGTCAAACCCCTGGTCAAACCTCACTATCCATCCTTCTGGAATTTCGTGTGAATTTTGTGTTGCACAAACATCTCTGAAAATTTTATGAGAGGTTAATATGTTAGTCATAAAGCCCTGTAAAAATTTCATGAATTTCGGGGTTGAATTGATACTCCAATTAAATCCCCAAAGTCTGCTGTTTAAAAATCAAATTCAAAGTTCATTTGTTTCACGGGCTTGAACCCGAGTCCGACTCGAGCCACTTCACTCGACTCAACCTCCTAGCTTGCATCAGGCGACTCGGGCGCTGGCGCTCAGGCGTGGACCGTTGGATGTCGATCGAACGGCCCACGATCGCATACCCTTCGCCATGATCCCTTCTCCGCCAGACGATTTAGATCGGACGGCTCTGCGTCGTCGTCCTCCTCCGCACCCTCTCTCTCTCTCAAGCCGGCCGCCATGGCGGGAGTGGGTAGGGCGCTGTCGCGTCGCGTCGGCGGCGTTCAACGGAGCCTCTGCGTCGCATTTAATGCACTCGTCGCCGCCTCGAAGTCTCGCTCAATCGCTCCGTCGCCGTCGTTGTTCTCTAGACCGGTGAGAGCACCCGAGGCTCCCTACCGTTGTTCTCTCCCTCGGTTGCTACTTAAGCTCCTTGGCATCCTCCTTGGGCTTCTTTTCGACACCCAAGAGCTCTAGCTAGCACCCACTCGCCTTCTTTGGAGCTCCAAACAACCATTGCACCTCGCCGCCATTTTCGCCTGTGAAGCTCGTCGGTGGAACTGGTGCTCTGTGGCGCCCTTGCTCCTTCTCTGCTTCCTTCCTTCCTCTTCCCTCCGGAGTAAGCACCTAACTCCGATTGGTTTGCCTCTCCGGTAGCGGCGAATTCGGTTTCCCTTTGCGGTCGTGAGCACCCTCTTCGTCTCCAACGACGGTGAGTGCTCCTCCTTCGATTCCTTCCTCTGGTAGCATCGGTGGGAGGTGCGGAACCTTTCCGATGACGCGGTCTCACCGACGGCCCAGTCACTCTCTCGCGTCTTCGTCTCCACCGCCGCAAGCCTCTCCGCCGCCGTGCTCCTCAAACCTCTCCCGCCCCTCCGCGACCTCCGGTATGCTCTGGTAGTCCTTAGTGGCTTTGGCACCCACCGGTTTAGCCGCCGCGAGTGAATATTGTTGTCGTCGTTTCATAGCATCGCCGCCGCTCCTCGCCGTCATGCTGCCGCTCGATCCCACTCCAACGAGTGTGAGTGGTGCGGCGTGACCACTTGCTATTGTGCACCGTAGGTAACCTTGGCACGCCGCCGTGGCCTGTGTCGCCGGCGATGAGCCGTGGAGCGCGTCGGGGTCGTTGTCGGACGCGCCGTCGTCGTTTTCGGTCGAGTCGACGTGGCTCCTTGTGCGCCCTCCATTTCGTGGATGTGCGGCTTAGATCTCACCGCGTTTTGTTCTTTGTCCACTATGGACCGTCCGTTTCGCGATCTGTGGTTGAGATTCGCTCGGACATTTGTAGTTCACTGTGTAGGCGTGGTCGTGAGCCGTCCATCTCAAGATCAACGGCCCACGACCATTTGCCGCGTCTTCGGAATCCAAACGCGTCGCGGTGGATTCAACGAGGCCGTTGGATCCAAGATCAACGGCCCCGCTCATCGCTTCCACGCGCGCTTGCTTGTTCCTCGTGGTCGTTGGACCGTCCGATCCAGGATCGACGCCCACAATCGTCCACGTAGTTTTCAAGATTTAGAATTTCCGATGGATTTATTTATGAACCTAAAAAAGGTATTAATCTTTAGAAATGCATATCTTTTTCATGTTAATTCATTTTAGGTGATTCCAGTTGTGTTAATCCTGTTATAACCTCAACTTTAATCTAAAAATGTTTAGGAGATTAATATGACTCCAGAAAAGCATGAAATTAGATTTTAATCATTCTCAGCTTTATTAATTGCAATAAAATTTCTGTTAAATTGAAAAATGCATAACAAATTCAATATAAATCCTTTTTAGCTAAACTCAACTTTGTTAATTCTGTTATTACCTACACTTCAATCTAAAAATAGTTATAATTATGTTTTAGTTGCAATAATGTCCAGAATTAACTTTGACTTTGCATAGGCTTTAATTGTTTCTCTAAAAATCATTGTAACTTATAAAATACATAACTAATTCTCTGTAACTGATTTTGGAGTGAATCCAAGTTTGTTGGATTCCTCCATTAATGAACTTGCTAGGAAAAATAGTTTTGAACATGTTACTGTGTCTAGGAGAAATAATTATGCATTATAATTTTGTTCAAGTTCTTGTCTTTAAAAATTGTAGAAGTTGCAATGTAACTCCAAAAGAGTTGAAACCACTTCCATTAGTCTTAGAATGTCATTACCTATCTACCGTAAAAATTTCATGTCCAGAAGACCCTAGAAAATATTTTATGAACAGTAGCCCTTTTAATTTAAATTGGATTTTTCTGGCCGAATTGAATTGTTTTGATCATATCTTTTGCATTAAAGATCCAAATCAGTTGATTCTTGTTTCTATATTCATGTTAAATCAATACCTTGCTGCTATAAAATTTCAAATCATTCGGAGAACTTTTGCTGTTGGGTCTTGTTGCTTTTTCTTTACTCTTATCGACTCTTTATCGCCTTTTCGTTAGGATTCACATTTGTGGTAATCCCGAGAACGATCCTCCGCAACAAAGTGACCCTCAACAGCCAGGCAAGCAGTTTGACCATGATTCATCCTATAATTGCAAGTCTATTATGTTGTTTAAACTCTATGTATGCATTGCTACTTTGTTTTAATTATGGTTAGTGGATCCTATAGTTGCATAATCTGTAGGAATACCATGTCTTTACTACCATGAGCCTAGGTTATTTGCTGTGGTTGGAGTTCGTGGATGAACTCCTATCACTTAGTAGTTGTGATTTCAAATGCTTAGCAACGCTTAGATAACGGTAGAAATGGGCGATCATCGGCTTAGTCGATGGTCTTGATCACACAAATCTAAATATTACTCCTTTATGTCCAGCACTTGTGCTTTGTTAATTTGTAAAGTAAAAATCTGAAAATAAAAGATTGTTTAGACTTGGGCATATTGGATGAAGGGTGTGGTTTTTGGATTGTGGAAGTATGCCTAAGTCCCTAAGGACCGAGTTACTTGCGCCTCCGTCTTGAGCATATTATGCGTACTAACCACACGAGGGGAAATGGGACCCTCTTGACTAAGTACTTTGGAGGGTGTTAATTGGGGTCGCTTCGGTTGGTGGTTTTAAAGATAAAATGTGTGTGTGTGGTGTGGGAGGAGCATTAGCTTCCGGTAGGTCGCCTAATGTCTCCTTCTCCCGTGGGTTGTGCGACTCAGAATTAGCATTGTCCATTGGAAATGTCTCGTAGGACTTAGCCGTGCCGCATACCTTCTAAGTGTGCTTAAAGGAAAGGCGGTCGGCGTGTGGAGTGCAGTGGTACACCTGCAGGATAAAACTATTCAATAGCCTCGTCCTAGGTTATGGACACGCCGGATCGCCCGTGAGAACTAGACTACAACATTTAATTAAAACTTGACTTGGTTGGTATGAGCGGGAGTTCATGCTATTGTTGTGGTGACTAATGGGTTAGTCACTTCTAGGTTGTTCATGTTGTTGTTATTATGTATTATCGTGTTGTTATTTCAACAATTAAAATGCTTTGCCAAATTGCCTTCAATCTATTATGTTATTGCAAATAAATGTTGCTTTATGCTAAATGAGACATACAACCTCCACTTACATAAAGCTTGCATGTAGCATATGTTATAGGCCTGTTATCTTACACGTAAGTCTTGCGGAGTACTTTATGTACTCATCTCGCGTGGTTGTGGCATTTTGTGGCTTTTGTTGCAGAGGAGAGGGTGAGATCCTAGAGCCTCACTTTTGTCCTCGTGTTGCAAATTCTTCGACGGCTAGCTTGGCGGTCGGTCGATGCCTAGGGTTAAGGCACACCGATTGGCTTTGTGTTATAGCCATCTTTATGGCACTTTTGCTTCATTGTTATCTTTTTAGAATTGTTGCTATTTGGCCTAAGGGCCCTCTCTGTTGTAATAGCTATTCCATATTAATATTAACTTCTGGTTTGTTGCTTATGTACTATGTGTTGTATGGAATTGATACATTCTTTTGTTGTGAGGTATGTATACTGCATCCTGGGGAGTATACATCTCTCGAGACCGGGGTTATTTGGTTGATAATACTAGGGTCAATTGGATGACTAAGTATTATGAGCCTAATAAATCCGGGTGCTCACACAACCCTAGGGCACCCGAGAGGACCTCCCAGGACCAAACCTAGGACGTCCCTTAGGACCTCCCAGGAGGTCGGGTGGCACCTCCCGAGGCTCGGGTAGGATCTGCCCCCGGTAGTACCCATCGAGACCCTGTCAGGACCTCTCTGAATTACCACTGAGGGAAGTGGGAGTCACGGGGAGATCCCCAACTGCCACGGCCAACACAGGAGAGGTCGCAGGACCTGACCTGAGGAGGTCGTGAGGCTTGGGGGATCACTCTGTGATTCCCAGTGTGAACTGAGCTAGTCCCAAGGATCTTAAGCTAGCTCTTCACAACAAACAAGAAGGGTAACATCCACGTCAAAGACTTTATTTACAACATAACCAAGGAGTTGTTTACAAAAGGTGGCCTTGGGCCAAAAGCAAGCTTACAAAAGAGCAAAACAGAGGTCCATCCACTATACCACGAGCAAAATGGCCGAGGGCACAACCTACTCGTCTGGTCCTCCTCTTCTCCTTGTTGTCTTCTCTGATAAGATTTTGCATTGAGCAAGAGTGAGCACTACCACTGTGCTCGCAAGTCACACCCGTGGGTTAATAGAAATGACATGCATACATGGATATACAACAGAGGGCATAATATGGTTGCTTTGCATAAAGCCAAGTTTCTTTCAATTACAATTACTAAGTTCCAAAGCAGGTGTTTAATAGAAGAAAAATCCATTTTATAAATTTGATTTTCAGTTGGATAGCATTCATCAATAAATTGGTTAAGGATACCCTCCTGCACAAGGCTCCCTGCCCAAACCCATGGGATAGAAATCCCAAAACAGTTTATTACACATTTTTAGAAACACAAAACCAACATCTAACTCGAGTGGCACGCCAAAGATGTCCATGACCGCGACACGGCTATTCGAATAGATTTACACTCGATCGAGGATGTGCACTTTACCCACACGACATGAGTTCCTCTAGTTTATCCGGCATCCGTCGATGCCACCTCTCACTACCAAAGGTAAGAGGTCTAGAGTTCATGACAAAGCTTTTAAAATGCATTGTTCCACCACGCCTCTCCTTGCTAAGGTTTCGCCTCCTTTGGATTCAGACTCACAGATCTGGCCCCTCTTGCACCAAAGGGAACATAGGTCATAAAGACCACCGGCCATAGAAGACCTCCCACTCCTCCAACTGGATTAATCATGTGGAAGTTCTGCAATTTACTTAGCTAGGTCCCACGCCCCATCTTGAGACATGTGGTTGCACGGTTTTGGCATAGCCCATCATAGGCCTAGCATTGGCGGCTCAAAGACCGGTCCTCAAGCGACTTGGCGACAATCACAAACCCTTGGACCTCCACCTTTACCAGATAGAGTCCGGTGCATCAACCTTGCACCAACCAAGCAACCAATTCGCCCAAGTCCAAATCAGTTTTCATTTCCTTTTGCTTCCCCAAAGAATATTTCCTTACTCCCATGACATCCCAAATGCCATGGTCAAAACATTTTAAACAATAGTTGGTCATGAAGGTAAAGATTTTTCCCAAATCAAATGTTTTTGGTCTAAGCCGCCTAAGCATATGTTTTCAAAATTGCTCTGGTTCACACTAATGTATTAACGAGGTTTTGTCTAAGGTGACAACAGAGTTGATTCAATGTCAAGTTGGCCATATGAAGGAATTTGGGCATAACTATGTGTTTTAAAGACAGTATTAAATTATCTTGGTAGAACTAAGCATGCATTATCCTTTGAAATGTAACATAAGTAAATTGAAATGTTGGGTGCAATATGATCAAGAGCATGACTTGCCTTGCTCACTGCCTTGAGAGTCTTCTTCTTGAAGGTCTCACGCTCCTCGGTGTCCTCACGATCTATACGGAGAAAGGAGACAACTCAAACCAAATTCCAAATAAAGAGCCAAGAAGAACTTCAAAAGAAACTCTTAAGACTCAATTAACAGAGACCATTCACAGACTCAAATTAGGTTCTTTGGGAGAGGTCTCAACTTCTCGGAGAGAGATCAAATGAGGAAGGTCCTCGCAGAAACCAAAGGGCGGCGATAGCGAAAGACCAAGATGAAAACGCTTGTGTGAAGTCCAGAGGGTGGTCTTTATACAAGAACCATAGAGTTCCACCGAGAATCCCAAGGAAGAGGTCCCGAAGGGATATAATCTCTTATGGTGGAGATAAGATCAAGAACGGTCAAGGCACAAGAGGACTTACCAAGATAAGGAGGAGGTGAGGAGTTGAAGGGAGGTCAAGGCAATCTGGGCAATTAGGGTCAATGCCCAAGCTCCCGATGAACCTCCAATGGCGAAAGTGCGATGAAGGCGTTCTCGGGATGCCCTCGGCGAGAAGGTTCTCCAAGAAGCCACCGAGCGTGAGTCAATGTAGAGTGTGGGAAAAAGGTGGTAAAGGAAGGCTCCTGGGGCTAGTTATAGTCAAAAGAGTGTAAGGGTCATTTAATGCGTACGTGACTTGATGAGCATGAGGGTAGGAAAAAAGGTACGAGAATGTCCCGGAAAAATAGTAAAGGACATTGTGCACTATTGCGGAGAAGACTAGAAAAGACACCAACAAAGTCCTCAAATGACTACATTCAATGGAAGCATCCATTTTCAAAGTCAGATTTAATGCAACAAGACATGCATTAAATGCCCATGGTACTAGTGTGGCGGGAAAAGAATGGATCACCTGGCGGTGGGGCGATCAAATTTAGAACCAACTGGGTCAAAGGAGGAGGTCCTGACAGTTGGATCTCCAAAGAGGAGGTCCGACGGCCAAGATTTAGTGCAACCGGGGAGGTCCGCAAGGCGGGAGGAGAACCTCACCCGCAAGGAGGTCTAGAGTCAGAGGATCAACTCCAGACAGAGGTCCGAGCGGTTAGGATTTCAAGGAGATCCTAACGGTCGATATGTCAAAGAAGGAGGTCTCAGACGGTTAAGATCTCCATTGGGGAGGTCTTGACGGTCCAGATGTTCAAGGAAGAGGTCTGGGGTTTAAGGGGCCCTGATAACCAAGATCTCATCGGGGGAGGTCCTGGCTGAGGGAATCCTTGCAAAGAGGAGGTCCTGACTGGTAGGATCTCACCAACGGGGAGGTCCTATCAGTTAGGCTCTCAAGAAGGGAGGGTTCCACGGCTCAAGGAAGTCTTGAGAGGAGGTCTAAAGGACTAGGTCGACAAGGGGAGGTCCTAAACGCTAGGATCTCCACGATGGGAGGTCCTGGCGGTGAGGATCTCAATATAGGAGGTCCAAATGGTTCGAGAGGAGGTCTTCAGAGGTCAGAGCTCCTACGATAAATGAGTAAGGAGGTCAAATGGATGGGGAGGTCCAGAGGACAGAGGTCGATATGCCTCACGGAGGTCCAAAGGCGTATAAGAGGTCCACTGGAACACAAGGAGGTCCTGACCTAAAGAGGTCTGGACATATTGATACGTTCGAGGGAGCAAAGTCTGAGTCCCAAGGGAGGTCTAAAGTAAGGCCTAAACATGTAGGCACGTCTTAGCCATGAGGTGGTCTGGGCCACACAAGAGGTCCAAACCGATTTCATCACAGAGGAGGTAACAACATGAAGCTTCAACTTCTCCAACAAACCCAACTTTTAATTTACACCAAAATAAAAATAGTTTTATTTTGTTTTACAATTTAAAGGAAAAAGGGTTTGAAATTTCAGGATGTTACAAACCTACCCCCCTTAAAAGAATCTCGACCCGAGATTCATACAGGATCAGTGAAGAGGTAGGGGTAATTAGCCTTGAGGTCTTCTTCCTTCTCCCATGTAGCTTCACTTTACGGATGATGACTCCATTGCACCTTGTAGGATCTGATAATCCGGCTCCTGGTAACCCTTTCTGCAACATCCAGAATTTTAATTGGCTGCTCCACATAGGTAAGGTCTTCTTGAAGATCAAAATTCTCTAGAGATGTGTGATCCTCTGGCACCCGAATACATTTCCTTAATTGAGATACATGAAAATATTGTGCACAAATGAGAGGGACTCGAGCTCCAATTTATAGGCTACTTCACCAATTCTGTCCATGATCTTGTATGGGCCGACAAACCTTGGTGCAAGCTTTCCTTTAGTCCGAAATCTTCTAACTCCCCTAAGTGGTGTCACTCTAAGGTATACAAAATCTCCCACCTCAAAGGACAAATCTCTTCGACGGTTATCAGCATAGCTTTTTTGTCGAGATTGAGCCACTTTCAAACGCTCCTTTATTAGCTTCACCTTGTCTTCAGCCTCTTTAACTAGGTCTGGTCCATAGAGTTGATGTTCTCCAACCTCATCCCATAGGAGGGGTGTTCTACAAGGTCTACCATATAAAGCTTCAAAAGGGGACATTTGTAAACTAGTTTGATGGCTATTATTGTAAGAAAATTCAGCATAAGGTAAGTTCTTGTCCCAACTCTTCCCAAAATCCAAAGCATAAGCCCTGAACATGTCTTCAAGGACTTGGTTCACCCTTTCGGTTTGCCCATCAGTTTGAGGGTGATAGGCGGTACTAAAATTGAGCTTAGTACCGAGAGCTTCATGTAAGCTTTTCCAAAACCTCAAGTGAATCACGACCCTCTGTCTGAAACTATTCTTTTGGGCACTCCATGTAAACAGACAATTCTTGCCATGTACAGTTCTGCTAGCTTATCACTCTTATAGGTGGTCTTTGAAGGGCCACGGGTAGGCTACACTAGCGCAAATTAATAAAAATTCTACCCGTAAACCAAGATCACTGTAGTTATAGATCACGGTCTTACCACTAGACGCGTAGGTGCGGAATTGATGCAGCACGTCGGGGCAGAGTAGTCGTACTAAGTTGATGCAGCACGTCGGGGTAGAGTAGTCGTACTACTTCCTTGTCCTCGTCGCGGCGTCCACGCACGACTCCTCTCTTGCGGTTCGTCCAAACGCTTCTGATCTGGCGCCTCAAAGGTATCCACACGTGCGGGAGGAAGCGTCGCCGCCGGACTACTAGATCTGCGCGAGCGATTAGGGCGTGGGAGGGTGGCGGCGGGTTTGATGGTGTCACGAAAAACTCATCATCAAACACAGGCGCCTTTGCCCTCCTTTTATAGACGTCCTTATAATGGGCTTCTACTAATAGAGGCCCATTAGGACTCAATGCTCATCTAATTCGGATCCAATCCGAATTAGGCTTCACTTCTAAGTGTGTGACCCTATAGGTTCACGTATGTTTAGACATGACGCGAGTATACATACTTGGTCAATAGTTGGTAGCGGTCTCTAGCAAGACGTGCCAACTCCTAAACGTACACAAAGATCATATCGGACGAACCATCACAACGTTATGTACATGCCAATCCTTTGCCTCACGATATTCGATTGAGCTCCAAGTGACCACTCTTTCTCGATCCCGTGATTCTAATCCCTTACTAGGTTAACTCTTAACCTTAAGTAGCATGGCCATGCATTTCGATCCGATCACTCGAGGGCCCAGAGATATCTCTCTCGGTAGAGAGGGCAAATCCCATCTCGACCGACCATGCCTCGCAAAGATGCTTCATGACAAACCCGAAAACTACCTTTATAACTACCTGCATTCACAGAGTAGCGTTTGATAGCCCCTAAGTAGGTCGATTCACATCTCAAGTACATGCGACAATCTCGTGTCTAAGGACAAGGCGTACACATTGTGTAGAGAGAACCATAAGTATAATTGTTATGTCTCATGTTGGGTCGGTCCAACCCCATGTTCTAAACATGTGTCCACATTATTGGTTTGACATCTCCATGTCTATGACACATGTGAAACATGGTCATCAACCGATACATGTGCTAATTCATCATTCACATGTGTCCTCACATGAACTCGACTAGGGACAATCTTTAGAATAACCATACAAGTGAAGAGTTTCACAAACAAGTCACATACTTGTTAATCAACACAAAGGCAATATTCAAGGAACATTTATTAAATCATGGATACAACGAAATATCATCATCTCTATGATTGCCTCTAGGGCATATTTCCAACAGCTCCCACTTGCACTAGAGTCAATCTAGAAGATATCTAATACCCATAGCTCTTGTGTGTGCCTCATGCTTAGGGCAGGGAGAGGCTTCACAAAGGATCTCAAATATTCAAATCCGTGTGTATTTTGCATATCTTTAAATCTCCTCGATTGAGGATCTCTCGAATGAGATGAAACCGCCGCAAGATATGTGTTTGTTCTTTTGGTGATTCCTCGGCTCCTTGGCTTGCATAATGGCCCCACTTGTTATCACAATAAAGATCCAGAGGATCGCACGCACTAGGAACCACACCTAGTTCGGTTATGAACTTCCTTATCCAAACACCTTCCTTTCTTTGCTTGAAGCGCAATGTACTAAACTTCGTTGTAGAGTCGAGCAGCCTCTCTGCTTGGAACTCTTCCAATCGACCGCACCACTGCTCAAAATGAACACAAAACCCGATTATGATTTGTATCGTCTTTGTCGGTTTGGAAGCTTGCATCGGTGTAACCATTTACAACGAGCTCTTCCTCACCTCCGTAGACAAGGAACACATCCTTAGTTCTTCTCAAATACTTGAGGATGTTTTTAACCGCCCAATGACTCTCACCGGATCGACTTGGTATCTCGCCAGAACACTTAGAGCATAGGAAACATCTGGCGAGTACATATCATAGCATACATGATAGATCCAATGGTCAAGCATATGGAATCTTACTCATGCGATCTCGCTCATCGGTTGTCGAAGGACACCGAGTCTTGCCAAGATTTATGCCATGAGACATGGGCAAGAAACCTTTCTTTGCCTCCCCATGTTGAACCGTTTCAACACTTTGTCAATGTAAGTACTCGCTTAATCCTATTAGCCTTTTGATCTATCTCTATAGATCTTAATACCCAAAATATATGCCGCTTCCCTAAGTCCTTCATTGAAAAACTATTTTTCAAAGAGGTCTTAACGGACTCGAGCATAGGAATATCATTTCCAATCCGTAATATGTCATCTACATATAAGATTAGAAATCTGACGAGCTCCCACTTGCCTTCTTGTAAACACAAGATTCTTCTTCGCTTTTGATGAAGCCAAACCCTTTGACCACTTCATCAAAACGAATGTTCCAACTCCGAGATGCTTGCTTCAATCCATAAATGGATTTTTGAAGTTTGCATACTTTTCTAGCATTGTTTGATCGACAAAACCCTCGGTCAGTATCATATACACGTCCTCGGTTAAATTTCCATTAAGGAAAGCCGTTTTGACATCCATCGCCATATCTCATAGTCGAAATATGCAAAGAATAGCTAGAATGATCCTTATAGATTTAAGCATCGCTTCTGAGAGAAGGTCTCATCGTAGTCAACTCCTTGAACTTGCCGAAAACCTTTTGCATAAGTCGAGCTTTATGGATATGAACATTTCCATCCATATCAATCTTCTTTTATAGATCCATTTGCACTCTATGGTTTTAACACCATCAGGCGGGTCAACCAAGTTCCAAACTTGATTGTCTCCCATGGATGCTATCTCGGATCTCATGGCAATATGCCATTTCTCAGAGTCTGGGTCCATCATTGCTTCCGCATAGGTCGTAGGCTCATCATTGTCTAACAATAACATATCTCGCGTATTGCGGAGCCTTTCCGACCTTCGTGGTGGTGGTGCTTCCTTTGTCATGGGTTCCTCAACTTGTTCTGCCACGTGGGCATCATTCGTCGAGTCTTCCCCGATTGGTTCATCTTGAACCTCTTCAAGCTGCACCGTTCTTCCACTTGTCTCCCTGTTGAGAAACTCTTTCTCTAGGAAAACACCACTTCGAGCGACAAACACTTTGCCCTCTAGTCGGTTGTAGAAGTAATATCCAAAGGTTTCCTTCGGATATCCCACGAAAATGCATTTATCCGACTTGGGTGTGAGCTTGTCCGACTTTAGTCGCTTGACAAACGCCTCACATCCCCAAATCTTTAGAAAAGACAAACTGTGACTCTTCCCAGTCCATATCTCATATGGTGTCTTAACTACGGATTTAGACGGTACCCTATTAAGTGTGAAAGCTGCCGCCGTTTCTAGAGCGTAACCCCAAAATGATAATGGTAGATCTGACTGGCTCATCATCGATCGAACCATGTCCAACAAGGTCCGACTACGCCGCTCGGATACCCCGTTTCTTTGAGGCGTTCCGGGCGGTGTTAGCTGTGGAACAATTCCGCAACTCTTCAGATGATTGCTAAATTCATGACTCAAATACTCGCCACCACGATCAGATCGCAGAGCCTTAATTTTCTTGGCACGTTGATTTTCAACTTCATTCTGGAACTCTTTGAACTTTTTAAAAGTTTCAGACTTATGCTTCATTAAGTAGACATAGCCATATCTACTAAAATCATCGATGAAAGTTATGAAGTAATGAAATCCACCTCTAGCGATCGTGCTCATTGGTCCACATACATCAAGATGTATGATCTCCAACAAGTCCGACGCCTCTCAAAAGAACCTTTGAAAGGTGACTTGGTCATCTTACCAAGCAAACAAGCTTCACATGTCTCGTATGATTCGAAATCAAACGAAGTTAGAAGACCATCATCATGGAGCTTCTTCATGCGCTTTTCACTTATGTGACCCAAACGACAATGCCAAACATAGGTGGGATTCAAATCATTAGGTCAAGTCTTTTAGCATTTATGTTAAAGATGGGCATCATCAAGATTTAAAATAAATAACCCATTCACAATGGGCGCAAAAGCCATAAACATTTCATTTTTAGAGATCAAACAACCATTGTCTTTACTTGCAAATGAATAACCATCTCTCATCAAACATGAGGGGGATAAAATGTTTCGACTCATACTAGGAACATAATAACAATTATTCAATTCCATAATAAATCTCAAGGAAGCTGAAGTTGCATGGTGCCGACGGTCAACGCAAAGAACCCTTGCTTTATTTCCGACGCGAAAATCAACTTCACCTCTTGCGACTCCTCTACTTCTTATTAGCCCTCGCATCGAGTTGCAAATGTGAGCAAGCGATCCGTTATCAAATACCCAAGAGTTAATAGGAGAATCACGAGAAAATGTCTAAAACATTTATGACAAGTGTACCTTGGGTGGAAGTCTTACTTCCAGCCTTCTTCTTGCATTCCTCGGAATCCAGGTACTTCTTGCAGTTTCTCTTCCAGTGGCCAGTTTCTTTACAATAGAAGCATACTGTCTCAGCTCCAGGTCCAGCATTAGGCTTAGGCGTTGGCTTCGAGATCATATCTTTAGCCTTGCCCTTATTCTTTGCCCATGGCTTCCTACCCTTTTCTTGAAGTCGACTTGTTCTCGCATGACCATCACATGGCTAGGGCCTGCACACTTCTTAATGTCACTCTCTGCTGTTTTGAGCATCCCACAAAGCTCATTAAGGCCCTTTTCCACCCCATGCATATGGTAGTTCGAAATGAAATGTCCATAGCTAGGTGGAAGAGATGCCAAAATGAAATCAGTTGCCAACTCTTGGCTAATTGGAAAACCAAGTTTATCCAAAGTCCGATCAGAACCAACCATTTTGATCACATGTGGGCCTCACGGTGCACCTTCATTAACTTGCATTCCGTAAAAGCCTTAGAGACATTGAATCGCTTCACCTGGCACGTGGTTGCGAACATGTCCTAAGCGCCATGATCATATCATACGCTTCTGATCCTCAAACCGCTTTTGAAGGTCGGTTCCATGCATGCAAGCATAAGACAGCCTAACCTCAAGAGAGTCATCACATGCTTTCTTGTAGGCGGTTTAACAAAGAAGAACGCAGTGTTAGCGTGCTCTTACGGGATTGGGGTGTCGAACGTTTTCCTTTTTATACGCCTACGAGAACAATTCTCGTGTTACGGACCCAAATCAAATAGTTTGTTCCATTTAATTTTTCTTTCTCAAGAATCGATCGCAGCAAAAAAAGGGTGTCTTGCGGTTGCTAGATGCCATTGATCTACAATAGGAAATGCAAAATACTAAGACAAATAAAACCATGATAGAGTAAATCAGATTAAACAAATTTAATAGAATGTACTCCCACTAAAATCAACATCCTCTATTGATTCTTAGCGATTCAAGATCCGCAATTAACGAGTCTACTAGTGAGCTTTTGCATCACCGCTAGGAGACAAGGTAATTCGGTAAGCAACACCTTGCTAATCATATCTCTATATGACTCTTGTTGTTGGGTGACATCTCTATGCCCCTACGCCC
The DNA here is from genome assembly GCA_036346405.1 of Phyllostachys edulis. NCBI lineage: Eukaryota > Viridiplantae > Streptophyta > Magnoliopsida > Poales > Poaceae > Phyllostachys > Phyllostachys edulis. Next base: position 80,345,191 of record CM070556.1, on the reverse strand, counting down.
AACCTTTATGCCCCAAGGCCCATAACCTTTATGATAGCCTTGTTAAGTTCACCAACCCTTATGCATGTAGGTATCCGATACAAACCCATCTAGTCAAGGAAAATCGATGGTGCCCTAATTTTATAGACCCACCATCAATTTACAAGACATGGGATGGTGCAGAGTTTAGTTGGGAGGGCATATGTTTAACTTAACATTTTGTGAGGATCGTTATACTTCTACCATTCAAACATGCATAGGAGTAAAACAAACAGAATAGCATTCACACAGTTGTGACTCAAGATGGCCCATTTTCTCATGGTGATCTTCATCGCCATAGAATCATCCCACCATGATGATCTCCATCTCCATGGTTAATGTGTGCCATCCTCCAAGTGATGTGTCCTCCGAGTACTAATATAAGCTATTACTCATAACACTAGTAATAAAATACATGGATGCAAGGAATCATCACAAGTCGACACACGCAGCCGTTAATACAATACTTTGACAACACAATGGCTCGGTAGTGTTGTTTAACCCACGACACGCAGTCATGAAAATATTACAAACATGCATCACATACACATTAGGCCATCTTGGTCACATGCATCCCGCAAAAACAAGTTATGCATAGAATGCAATCTCTGGGATAAGGGGTCGAGGGGTTCTCCATCAGGGTTCGAAGGCGGCGCCCTCAGGACTTCCGGGCGTCCGACATTCGTAAAAAACAGAGATCCAATCTATGCAATTTTTACTTAGGATTTTGATTGGCAAATCATATTTACCACAAATCGACCATTGTTCCGATTCGACCAATTTGTATTGATCTTTGCGTGCGACAACGGTTTTACGTGTCCTTTGTCTACCCCGATGGCGAATCCGACCGGTAGGGTATGTTGTTTCACGACCTTAGCGAAGATGATCACGTAACATCGATTATCAATCTAGATTCGATTCGACCAATCATATTGATCTTCGCATTCCGCAACCGGTTTTACGTGTCACCGCTCTACCCGATGGCGAATCCGACCGGTAGGGGTATGTTGTTTCACGACCTTAGCAAAGATGATCACGGAAACCGATCGATCAATCCATTACGTAACTATACAATCGATCACATCGATCATACCGACTTACATATCGCCATATGCAAATCACCGAACCTATAACATGACAAAGAACCGCTCGATACCATCAAGGGCCACGGGTAGGCTACACTAGCGCAAATTAATAAAAATTCTACCCAGTAAACCAAGATCATCAGTAGTTATAGATCACGGTCTTACCACTAGACGCCAGCGGTCGGAATTGATGCAACGACGTCGGAGCGAGTAGTCGTACTAAGTTGATGCGAAGACGTCGGGGTAGAGTAGTCGTACTACTTCCTCGTCCTCGTCGCGGCGTCCCACGCCAGCCTCCTCTCTTGCGGTTCGTCCAAACGCTTCTGATCTGGCGCCTCAAAGGTATCCACATCGCGGGAGGAAGCGTCGCCGCCGGACTACTAGATCTGCGCGAGCGACTAGGGCGTGGGAGGGTGGCGGCGAGGTTTGATGGTGTCACGAAAAACTCATCATCAAACACATGCGCCTTTGCCCTCCTTTTTATAGACGTCCTTATAATGGGCTTCTACTAATAGAGGCCCATTAGGACTCAATGCCGATCTAATTCGGATCCAATCCGAATTAGGCTTCACCCATAAGTGTGTGACCCTATAGGTTCACGTATGTTTAGACATGACGCGAGTATACATACTTGGTCAATAGTTGGTAGCGGTCTCTAGCAAGGCGTGCCAACTCCTAAACGCACACAAAGATCATATCGGACGAACCATCACAGCGTTATGTACATGCCAATCCCTTTGCCTCACGATATTCTGATTGAGCTCCAAGTCGACCACTCTTTCTCGATCCCGTGATTGGAATCCCTTACTAGGTTAACTCTTAACCTTAAGTAGCATGGCCATGCATTTCGATCCGATCACTCGAGGGCCCAGAGATATCTCTCTCGGTAGAGAGGGCAAATCCCATCTCGTGACCATGCCTCGCAACATGCTTCATGACAAACCGAAAACTACCTTTATAACTACCTGTTCACGGAGTAGCGTTTGATAGCCCCTAAGTAGGTCGATTCACATCTCAAGTACATGCACAATCTCGTGTCTAAGGACAAAGGCGTACACATTGTGTAGAGAGAACCATAAGTATAATTGTTATGTCTCATGTTGGGTCGGTCCAACCCCATGTTCTAAACATGTGTCCACATTATTGGTTTGACATCTCCATGTCTATGACTCATGAAACATGGTCATCAACCGATACATGTGCTAATCCATCATTCACATGTGTCCTCACATGAACTCTGACTAGGGACAATCTTTAGAATAACCATACAAGTGAAGAGTTTCACAAACAAGTCACATACTTGTTAATCAACACAAAGGCAATATTCAAGGAACATTTATTAAATCATGGATACAACGAAATATCATCATCTCTATGATTGCCTCTAGGGCATATTTCCAACAGTCTTGACCGGTATGAAATGGGCTACCTTGGTCAACCGGTCAACTACCACCCAAATGGAATCAAAACCCGTTTGGGTGCTAGGCAATCCAGTAATGAAGTCCATGCCTACCTGTTCCCATTTCCATTCAGGGATCGGCAATGGTTGTAACAACCCTGCCGGCCTTTGGTGTTCAGCTTTAACCCTCTGACATACATCACACTGAGAGACATGTTTGGCAATATCTTGCTTCATGCTAACCCACCAATACCTTTCTTTGAGGTCTTGATACATCTTGGTCTTTGCCTTGATGGATAGAATAAGGTGATCCGTGGGCTTCCACCAAGATGAGTCGCTTGATATCTTGATGATTGGGCACACAAATTACATTTGCCAAACCACACTATCCCTTGTTCATCTACAGAGAAACAGGGGCCTTACCTCTCCTCATGTTCTTCTTAATTTCTTGGATGTCTTCATCTTCTCCTTGATGTTCTTTAATTTGGTCCGAATAGTTGGGCGCACCACTAAGGTGTTTACACATCCTTGCTTTACAATTTTCAAGTTGAGGTACTTCAACTCTTCATACTGACTTCGATTGTTGTTCTTGAACCAACAAGGTATTGCAATAACCTTTTTACTCAAGGCATCTCGCCACTACATTGGCTTTGCACGGGTGATAATGAATCCCAAGGTCATAATCTTTAATTAATTCCAACCATCTCCTTTGTCTCAAATTGAGCTCGGTTGTGTAAAGATGTATTTCAAACTTTTGTGGTGCATGTATATCTCACGGCGATTACCAATAAGGTAGTGGCCTTGATTTTCAAAGCATGCACAATAGTCGCCAACTCTAGATCTGTGTTGGGTAGTTCTCTTCATGAGATCTCAAGCTGTCGAGATGCATATGCTACTACCCTTCCATCTTGCATTAGCACACATCCAAGACCTTGATGAGATGCATCACAAAATACCTCAAAGTCTCTATGGATGTCCGCAAGACTAGGATCGGGCCGTGACAAGCCACTTTTTCAATTCCTGAAAGCTTTGCTCACAGGTGGTGGTCCATTCAAATTTCTGCTCCTTTTTCAAGAGCTGGGTGAGAGGTCTAGAAACTTTGGAAAAGCCTTCAATAAACCTTCTATAGTAGCCAGCTAGACCAAGAAAACTTCTCACTTCAGTCACTGTCTTGGGAGGTCTCCATTCTAGCACAGCTTCTACTTTGGAAGAGTCTACAACCACTCCTTTGGCCGAAATGATGTGACCAAGAAAGGCTACTTGACTTAACCAAAATTCACACTTACTAAACTTGGCGTAGAGCTGCTGCTCTCTAAGTCTTCCTAAACAATCCTAAGGTGGTCTTCATGTTCTTTTTCATTCTTGGAGTAGATGAGGATGTCATCAATAAACACCACCACAAACTTGTCTAGGAAATCCATAAATACTTTATTCATCATGCTCATGAAATAAGTTTGGTGCATTTGTCAACCCAAATGACATTACAAAGAACTCATATAGTCCATACCTTGTGGTAAAGGCGGTTTTAGGAATGTCTTACGCCTCTAATCTTTAATTGATGATACCCGGATCTTAGATCAATTTTAGAGAACACACTTGCTCCTTTTAGTTGGTCAAAAGGTCATCTATCCTGGCGGGGATACTTGTTTTTAATGGTGACCTCATTGAGTGATCTATAGTCTACACACATCCTCAGGCTATTGTCTTTCTTTTTGACAAATAGCACAGGTGCTCCCTATGGTGAAGAACTTGGTCTAATAAACCCTTTGTTCTTTAATTCCTTGATCTGCTTCTTTAACTCTACCAATTCATTCACAGGCATCCTATAAGGCCTTTTTGAGATGGGTGCGATCCGAGGACTAAGTCAATTAGAAACGATATATCCCCTCGGGGGCATACCGGGTAGCTCTTCAGGGAACACATCCATGTACTCTCTGACCACTGGGAGGTCTTTTATCTTCACTTCCTTCACACTGGTCAGAATAGGTTTTGTGCTAGGGGAGGTCTTGGACTTATATCCCACTTGTATTCCCTGGTCATTAACAAGTGATATGGACTGGGTAGCACAATCTATTTGCACTTTATTCTTGGCTAACCAATCCATCCCAAGAATCACATCCAAACCTTGAGATTGCAAAACTATTAAATCTGCATGGAAAGGTACTCGAAATCTCTAAGGTAAGGTGCAGGCGAGGGTATTAGTCCTCATATCCAAGCCCTGAGCATGAATTAACATAGGGTTAGCTAGAGGAACTATAGATAACCCATACTTCCCCAAAACTTGCTTGAAACAAAAGAATGGGAAGCTCCTTAATCAAATAAGACCAATCTTTGGTATGGAGTTGACAAGGAACATACCCAAGACTACTTCAGTCTTGGCTTGAGCTTTCTTGGTAGTGACATGATTGACCTGCCTTTGTGAGATCGTTTTGGCTTCACACTTGAGGCGCTGCCCTGTGCTTTGAGACACCTTGACCAGATCGAGCTGGGGCAGGTGCTTGCTGCTTCTTTGGGCACCTACTAGCATAGTGCCCCACCTCATTACAAAAGAAACAAGTCACTCCAGTAGTAAAGGTCGTGGAGGACTTCTTTTGGAACTGACTTCCAGAGGAGGCCTTATGATGGTTTGATTTGCTTGAATGCTGCATTGTCTTTGGAGGTCTTTCTTGAAGAGGTCCGAGAGACCTTATGATGGGAGGACTGAGGTTGGGAGGTCTTAGACTTAGGAAAACCTCCAGAGCCAAACCTCTTTGCCGACTTCTTCCTTTTTTGGCCTTCCATCTGTTGGAGCTTACTTTCCTGCCGAATGGCCTTGCTTACAAGTTGATGAAAATCGAATGCTCTGAGAAACAAGGTGGATGAAATTTCATCATTAAGCCCTTCCAAAAAGTGCTCCTGCTTACTTTCATCCGTGGCAACATCTCCCGGGCATATCTTGCCAATTGATTAAATTTATACAAATACTCATTCACGGCCGGTTGCCTTGTTTTAAAGTGCGAATTTGTCCTTTTAAAGACATCACACGGAGGAATGTGGGCACGACGAAAAGCTCGCATAAACTCATCCCATGTGATGGCCTAGGCATCAGCATGAGATTGACTAAAGTTATCCCACCACTCAGATGCTGGTCCACTAAGCTGGTGAGAAGCAAAAAGAACTCTCTCATGATCTGTGCATTGCACCATGTCCAATTTCCTGCTCACTGTTCTAAGCCAATCATCAGCTTCTATTGGCTCAGTGCTGCTGGAAAATGTTGGAGGGCGCAGCCTCATAAATTCTGCAATACTGGACCTTGGAGGAGGTGGAACTTGAGCTTGAGGCTGGGCTACTGCTGCGGCTTGCAAAGACTGAGTGTTGGCAATGGATTGAGACAGCAAACTTATAAGCTGAGCTTGATTTGCCATTATTTGGGCCCAACTAAGACCATCAACTGGAGGAGGTGGCGGCTGTGATGTTGGGTCCTGCTGCACGCCATCAACACCTCTATTTTGGTTACTCCACAAAGCTGGGTTCTCAGGTTCTCCTGCAGCTTGTCTATTTTGGTTGCTTGAACTTCCACTACCATTCCTGGTGGTCACCATTTTGCTAGACTCCAGAGTCTGAGGAAAGAAAAGCAAAGGCTAAGTAAGACTAACCCAAACAACCAACTCAACAAGGAGATCTAATGCAAGGAAAACAGCAAAAAGAACTTTTTCAGAAACTATAGTAATAGAGCATCGTTCTACTCGTTTCTTACCATTTTGAGGGAGTCTTTAAGCACCAAGCCTAACCCGAAAGACCTCTAGTAGAATTTTTCAAAGGTAAGGAGGTCCATTTGGTATTGCAAATCAATGTAAAGAAAGAGACCAGATAAGATCTGAATTAGGGTACAGATGAGTACCATTAATGAGGTAAGAGTAGAGAGATGACCCAGGTAAGAAAGAACATTTTATTCTTCTTGTTTATATAAAATAAACTTTGAAATTCTATGGCAATTCTATTAGGTTGCGACCTGCAGTCAAATGGCTCTGATACCACTCTTGTGGCGACCCAACCCTAGGGCACCCGAGAGGACCTCCCAGACCAAACCTAGGGCGTCCTTAGGACCTCCCAGGAGGTCGGGTGGCACCTCCCGAGGCTCAGGTAGGATCTGCCCCCGGTAGTACCCATCGAGACCCTGTCAGGACCTCTCTGGATTACCACTGAGGGAAGTGGGAGTCACGGGGAGATCCCCAACTGCCACGGCCAACACAGGAGAGGTCGCAGGACCTGACCTGAGGAGGTCGTGAGGCTTGGGGGATCACTCTGTGATTCCCAGCGTGAACTGAGCTAGTCCCAAGGATCTTAAGCTAGCTCTTCACAGCAAACAAGAAGGGTAACATCCACGTCAAAGACTTTATTTACAACATAACCAAGGAGTTGTTTACAAAAGGTGGCCTTGGGCCAAAAGCAAGCTTACAAAAGAGCAAAGACAGAGGTCCATCCACTATACCACAGGCAAAATGGCTGGAGGGCACAACCTACTCGTCCTGGTCCTCCTCTTCTCCGCTGTTGTCTTCTCCTGATAAGATTTTGCATTGAGCAAGAGTGAGCACTACCACTGTGCTCGCAAGTCACACCCGTGGGTTAACAGAAATGACATGCATACATGGATATACAACAGAGGGCATAATATGGTTGCTTTGCATAAAGCCAAGTTTCTTTCAATTACAATTACTAAGTTCCAAAGCAGGTGTTTAATAGAAGAAAAATCCATTTTATAAATTTGATTTTCAGTTGGATAGCATTCATCAATAAATTGGTGAAGGATACCCTCCTGCACAAGGCTCCCTGCCCAAACCCATGGGATAGAAATCCCAAAACAGTTTATTACACATTTTAGAAACACAAAACCAACATCTAACTCGAGTGGCACGCCAAGATGTCCATGACCATGACACGGCTATTGAATAGATTTACACTCGATCGAGGATGTGCACTTTACCCACACAACATGAGTTCCTCTAGTTTATCCCATCCGTCGATGCCACCTCTCACTACCAAAGGTAAGAGGTCTAGAGTTCATGACAAAGCCTTTAAAATGCATTGTTCCACCACGCCTCTCCTTGCTAAGGTTTCGCCTCCTTTGGATTCACTCATGCAGATCTGGGCCCCTCTTGCACCAAAGGGAACATAGGTCATAAAGACCACCGGCCATAGAAGACCTCCCTCCTCCAACTGGATTAATCATGTGGAAGTTCTGCAATTTACTTAGCTAGGTCCCACGCCCCATCTTGAGACATGTGGTTGCACGGTTTGGCATAGCCCATCATAGGCCTAGCATTGGCGGCTCAAAGACCGGTCCTCAAGCGACTTGGGCAACAATCACAAACCCTTGGACCTCCACCTTTACCAGATAGAGTCCGTGCATCAACCTTGCACCAACCAAGCAACCAATTCGCCCAAGTCCAAATCAGTTTTCATTTCCTTTTGCTTCCCCACAAATATTTCCTTACTCCCATGACATCCCAAATGCCATGGTCAAAACATTTTAAACAATAGTTGGTCATGAAGGTAAAGATTTTTCCCAAATCAAATGTTTTTGGTCTAAGCCGCCTAAGCATATGTTTTCAAATTGCTCTGGTTCACACTAATGTATTAACGTGTTTTTTCTAAGGTGACAACAGAGTTGATTCAATGTCAAGTTGGCCATATGAAGGAATTTGGGTATAACTATGTGTTTTAAAGACATGTATTAAATTATCTTGGTAGAACTAAGCATGCATTATCCTTTGAAACAGAACATAAGTAAATTGAAATATTGGGTGCAATATGATCAAGAGCATGACTTGCCTTGCTCACTGTCTTGAGAGTCTTCTTCTTGAGTGGTCTCACGCTCCTCAGTGTCCTCACGATCTATACGGGAGAAAGGAGACAACTCAAACCAAATTCCAAATAAAGAGCCAAGAAGAACTTCAAAAGAAACTCTTAAGACTCAATTAACAGAGACCATTCACAGACTCAAATTAGGTTCTTTGGGAGAGGTCTCAACTTACTGGAGAGAGATCAAATGAGGAAGGTCCTCGCAGGAAACCAGAGGGCGGCGATAGCGAAAGACCAAGATGAAAACGCTTGTGAAGTCCAGAGGGTGGTCTTTATACAAGAACCATAGAGTTCCACCGAGAATCCCAAGGAAGAGGTCCCGAAGGGATATAATCTCTTATGGTGGAGATAAGATCAAGAACGGTCAATTGCACAAGAGGACTTACCAAGATTAAGGAGGAGGTGAGGAGTTGAAGGGGAGGTCGAAGGCAATCTGGGCAATTAGGGTCAATGCCCAAGCTCCTGATGAACCTCCAATGGCGAAAGTGCGATGAAGGCGTTCCTGGGGATGCCCTCGGCAGCAAGGCTCTCCAAGAAGCCACTGAGCGTGAGTCAATGTAGAGTGTGGGAAAAAGGTGGTAAAGGAAGGCTCCTGGGGCTAGTTATAGTCAAAAGAGTGTAAGGGTCATTTAATGCGTACGTGACTTGATGAGCATGAGGGTAGGAAAAAAGGTACGAGAATGTCCCAGAAAAATAGTAAAGGACATTGTGCACTATTGCGGGAGAAGACTAGAAAAGACACCAACAGTGTCCTCAAATGACTACATTCAATGGAAGCATTCATTTTCAAAGCTACATTTAATGCAACAAGACATGCATTAAATGCCCATGGTACTAGTGTGGCGGGGAAAAGAATGGATCAGCCTGGCAGGTGGGGCCAGTCAAATTTAGAACCAACCGGGTCAAAGGAGGAGGTCCTGACAGTTGGATCTCCAAAGAGGAGGTCCGACGGCCAAGATTTAGTGCAACCGGGAGGTCATAGGCGGAGGAGAACCTCACCCGCAAGGAGGTCTAGAGCCGTAGGATCAACTCCAGACAGGAGGTCTGAGCGGTTAGGATTTCCAAGGGGAGGTCCTAACGGTCAGATATGTCAAAGAAGGGAGGTCTGGACGGTTAAGATCTCCATTGGGGACGTCTTGACGGTCCAGATGTTCAAGAAAGAGGTCTAGGGTTTAAGGGGCCCTGATAACCAAGATCTCATCGGGGGAGGTCCTGGCTGAGGGAATCCTTGCAAAGAGGAGGTCCTGACTGGTAGGATCTCACCAACGGGGAGGTCCTATCAGTTAGGCTCTCAAGAAGGGAGGGTTCCACGGCTCAAGGAAGTCTTGAGAGGAGGTCTAAAGGACTAGGTCGACAAGGGGAGGTCCTAAACGCTAGGATCTCCACGATGGGAGGTCCTGGCGGTGAGGATCTCAATATAGGAGGTCCAAATGGTTCGAGAGGAGGTCTTGAGAGGTCGAGCTCCTATGATAAATGAGTAAGGAGGTCAAATGGATGGGGAGGTCTAGAGGATGAGGTCGTCGCCTCACGGAGGTCCAAAGGCGTATAAGAGGTCCACCGGAACACAAGGAGGTCCTGACCTAAAGAGGTCTGGACATATTGATACGTCCGAGGGAGCAAAGTCTGAGTCCCAAGGGAGGTCTAAAGTAAGGCCTAAACATGTAGGCACGTCTTAGCCATGAGGTGGTGCAGGCCACACAAGAGGTCCAAACCGATTTCATCACAGAGGAGGTAACAACATGAAGCTTCAACTTCTCCAACAAACCCAACTTTTAATTTACACCAAAATAAAAATAGTTTTATTTTGTTTTACAATTTAAAGGAAAAAGGGTTTGAAATTTCAGGATGTTACAGCCATCAAAGCCTAATAGTAAAGGAGGAAGCGACAATCGACTCCCCGCACCACCGCCAAGACACCGCATAGAAGGAAGCCACCCCGAGCACCACCACAGGATCATCAATATGATCACCGGAGGGTCTTCGCTCGGAGTACCATCAAAACGGCAGTGCCGAGCATACGCTCGACAGATTCACCACCTCGCGGCGTTCCCTGCATCCAGCCACCCACCATACTCTGAAATCCCAATTTATTTCGGCCCAGAAGACGCTCAAGGAGTGTATTTTTCGCATCAAGATCCCCTCGTCATTTCCGCTAACATAGTGGATTTCGAGGTCAAGCGCATCCTCGTGGACGGAGGAAGCTCCGCGGACCTCCTCTTCGTCGACTCCTTTGACAAAATGATGATCCCTCAGGATCGCTTGTCAGCCCCGGGCATTCCATTAATAGGCTTCGGAGGGAAGCCTGTAATAGCCTTAGGCCAGATTACCCTCAATGTCACCTTTTGCGATGGCTACACAACCAGAACCGAGGCCGTCACATTTGATGTTGTCCAAATGCAGTACCAGTATAACGTCATCCTTGGCAGAGCAGCATTGAACTCCTTTGGAGCCATTGCACACCACAACTAACTATGTATGAAAATTCCCGCACTAGAAGGCGTCATTACCGTGCGGGGAGATCAAGACCTAGCAAGACAAATCGAGCTCCATTCTTCGCACCACTCGACATGTCCACACTGCCGAGAAGCAAGACGAAGAACGAAGCGACCAACCAAACCCTTCGCAAAGTGGGCACCAAAGCCGAAGCCCCATGGCGAGCTCCGGAGAGTCCCCATAGATGACGACTCCTAGACAGATGCAGTCTCCTAGGAGCCCGGTTGCCACAAGCGCTGCGCCATACTCAAGGTACTTCGCAGTAACAAGGACGTCTTCGCTTGGGGCCTAGAAGACATCCCTGGCATAGCAAGAGCAACAATTGAGCACCGCTTAGCCCTCCAAAGTGATGAACCACCCAAGAAGCAAAAACTGTGACGCATGTCTGCCGAAAGATTGGAAGCAGCGAAGAAACAAATCACCAAGTTGTTAAACGCCAGGGTCATTCGTGAAATCAAATACACGAAGTGGCTCAGCAACCCTGTCCTCGTCCAAAAAGAAGGCAAATGGCGCACGTGCGTCGATTACATGGAGCTCAACAAAGCATGCCCCAAAGATGATTTCCCCCTGCCACGCATTGACCAGCTAGTCGATGCCACTTCGGGCTGCGAGTTGATGAGTTTCCTCGATGCCTACTCCGAATACCACCAGATACTCATGGCCAAAGAGGACGAACCGAAGACAGCATTCATCACCCTCGTAGGTACATATTGCTATACTCGCATGCCCTTCGGGCTCAAGAATGCTGGCGCGACCTTCACCCGCCTCATTTCTAGAGTCCTAGCTGGATAGCTTGGTCGCAACGTAGAAGCCTACGTCGATTATATAGTGGTCAAAAGTGGATTGGCAGATGAACACACGAAGGACCTGCAAGAAACCTTCGCAAGGACGGAATCAAGCTCAACCCAGAGAAGTGTGCCTTCAGCGTTAAGGCAAGAAAACTTCTCGGATTTCTAGTATCCGAGAGGGGCATCAAAGCCAACCCCGAAAAGATAAGGGCCGTTCAGGAGATGAAGCAACCTCACAATGCCCGCGAAGTACAAAAACTTACAGGTCGGCTGGCAGCCCTTAGCCATTTTCTTTCCCGCTCGGCAGAGAAATCTCTTCCATTCTTCAAGACACTCCGCAGAACGGAGCCGTTCCGGTGGACCGAAGACTGCCAGCGTGCATTTGCAAACTCAAACAGTACTTGACCTAGCTGCCAAGCCTTACCTGCCCAAAGCAAGGAGCAGATCTCCTGCTTTACCTCGCTGCCTCATCATCAGCAGTAAGCACAGTCCTTATCCAAGAAGACAATGGCCAGCGCCCAGTCTATTATGTCTCCGAAGCACTCCAAGGTGCAAAAACCCGATACACAGAGCTCGAAAAGCTTGCGTATGCCTTGATCATGGCCTCGCGGAAGCTCCGCCACTACTTCCTGGCACACAGCATCATCGTCCCCATTTCCCACCCCCTGGCTTTGTTGCTGCGAAGTAAAGACGCCACGGGGCGATTAGGAAAGTGGGCCGCCGAGCTCGCACCCTTCAACATTACCTTCATCGCCAGGACAGCCATTAAATCACAAGCTCTAGCAGACTTTGTTGCTGAGTGGACACCAAATAGCGAAGACCACATCCTTACTCACGTCGAAAACCCGTGGACAATGTACATTGATGGATCATGGTGCTGCGCCGGAGCCGGAGCGGCAGCCATTTTGGTCACCCCAGACGGGCACACCGTAGCCCACTCAGCCCGCCTCGCTTTCCCAACAACAAACAATGCCTTCGAGTACGAGGCGCTGCTACTGGGCCTCCGCAAGGCGACGGCGCTCGAAGCAAAGCGGATACTCATCAAAAGCGACTCCAGACTAGTAGCGGGTCACTTTGACAAATCGTTCATCGCTAGAGATTCAGAAATGGCAAGTTATCTTGCCGCGGTCCGCAAAGCATCAACCTACTTCCTCGGCCTGACAGTACACGCCATACCTCAAAGCGACAACGAAGAAGTAGACAGACTGGCCAAGATGGCTAGCTCCGGCCAACACCCTTCGCTAGATGTCTTTCACGAGGTACTGATGAAACCTTCGGCTGCGCTTGAAGCACAAGGGGCTATGCCTGAAGAACATCGGGCTGCGCCCGATGTACAAGGGGCTCCACCCGAAGCACAAGGGGCTCCGCCCGGAGCACATACGGTGTCACGCAGCGTGCTCCAAGTGCCGAAGGCCGACTGACGAGACGTTGTCATCAAATACCTCGCTGGAGAAGAACCAGAAGATGAAGCTGAATCAAAGCGCCTCTGGCATAGAGCCAAAAACTACCATATCCTAGGCGGACAACTTTACAAGGGGCGGTTCGCCCTTACTTACGAGCAGCGAACAGAGCAGATGGCAACCCGTCTAGGTGAGCACACCCTGCCTTGTTAAGGGTCACGAGGGTCGCCAACCAAGTAACCCTCGCACAGTGGTCACCATAAACACGAGCAGCAGGCACGCAAGCTTCGCAACCACGTCGAAGGCGCTCCATGGTAATATGCATCTCGGTCGGGCGGTGGCTCCTGTCTAAAGTAATGGCACCCAGCTTCGCCAAAGCACCCTCCTGAGCATCCATGCATTCCCAAGCAGACTGGCCAATAGCAGTTGATAGCTGCGTCTCATATTTGATATCCTCTTCAAGAGAAGCACGGACAGCTCGCAAAACCTTCACTTCCTCCTGAAGGGCAGTGCGCTCTTTGTTCGCATCTGCCACTTCGCTTCGAAGTGTAGCACGCTCCGACTCCACCTCCGAAACCTTCGCCTCCAAACCCTTAATTCTCTCAAGAAGGGTCTCCCGCTCGGAATTCAACACCTCATTCCGAGCATGCTCCTCGTTGACCCTTTTCTGAATACCCCCGTACGCCTAGGAGACATCAAGCTTGAGGGCTCGAGACAGCATCAAAGTCTGCGCGTAAATCAAAATGTTACACACAAAAAAAACAAAGGGATATCAAATACGCGTAGTAACAAGCCTTACCCTTGCATTATTTGCCTCAATACTGGCAAACATGTCCTTCATCAGAGCGTCCTCAAAAAGCCCCAAAGATGATGAAGGCGCAAAGAAAGTCAAGAACCGCCTTGCTCACAATGGCAATGCACCTATCAGAACCTCGAAATCGCCAAGGCATAGTCGGCCCAGTTTCACCGCGCCAACAACGGAGGTCGCGCGCAGAACCGCAGGGTCCGGAAGAGAAGCCATCACCCCGCGACCTTCCGAAGCCTCTTCAATCTCCTCATTGCCACCGTCCTCGCTTGAAACTGAACAACCAAAAGCTTGAGGAGTAGCACACAAGCCTAGAGTTCGAATTAAATAAGGAAATATTACTCACCAATATTCACCTCTGGCGAGGCAGGCGCACCCCCAGGGACTTCGACGTTCCCTTCATCCCCACGCGACCAAACTCCACCACTAGAAGACTCTGTCGCATCCATGCGCGGATAGCGAATAGTGTCGATCGCTTTTTGCACCTGCGATACGGTACAACCAGCAATGGCGGTTCCAACAACCTCCGCATGCGAAGCGACCCCATTATTCGAAGAGGCGCTACTGGACACTTCAGCAGGCACCTCGAAAGGGTCTTGAGCGACCTTCTTAGCAGGCCTCTCCTCAGCAGCCTCCAAATTGCGCGAAGGACCACCGCCATCATAAGCAGGGACCGCACGAAGAGGTTTCACAGCAATTGGTCCCCCGAGCTCGACCTCAGGTACGCGAGAATGTTTTTTCTTCCCGGCGTTGGGGTCGACTCGCTCAGGCAAATTAACCGACGCATTGTAAGCGCGATTCAGGCGGTGGTCCCTCACAACCAGGTGACGCCTCGAATGCTCCTCACCTGTATACGGGCCGAGAAGAGCCTCCGCAGTGCGCGCCGCTTCGGAAATAGGCAAAACTAGCAAAATAACCATGTTCTTATTTGGACAACCACCAAACTGAAACAAACAAAACAAACACAAACGAACTTATACCTTTGCAGCCCTCCACACGCAAAGACGGGATCCCCATATCCGAAGCCCCGAGTTCCAGCTTCCACTCTCTGGCCAACAGCCAAATCCCGAAAGCACGGAACTCCTCCACTAAATCTCGGGTAGAAAGACGCTTAGTCATATCAAGAAAAAGGTGAAGAAGGGCCTCCTCCCGAGAGCTTAGCACTATCTCTGGGGTAGCAACCAACTGAATCAGCCTGCCCTCGGAGCGAAGACCATCCTCCGCTGGACTAGTGTGATAAAACCACTTCTGTGTCCAGTCTGTATCCCAACGATTGCGAGCCACCGGAGTAGGAACATACGCGGCGCAGCGCGCCTTCGGTTGAAAATTTACACTGCCAAAGTTGAGCGTCTCGCCAAAGTTCTTCTTCTTCTTCGGCTAGCAGCACCCATCATGAAGATAAGCGAAGAGGCGACCCTCACCCTCCTCGGCAACAACGCCAGCAGACCTCAACATCTACTCAAAGACGCCAAGTTTAACAATAGAATTTGGCGTCAGTTGCGCAAGCTCCACCCCGTACAATCGCAACACCTTGGAGACTAGATCGACACAAG
Organism: Phyllostachys edulis; assembly: GCA_036346405.1. Lineage (NCBI taxonomy): Eukaryota > Viridiplantae > Streptophyta > Magnoliopsida > Poales > Poaceae > Phyllostachys > Phyllostachys edulis. Next base: position 80,329,809 of record CM070556.1, on the reverse strand, counting down.
GAATCTGAAGCCCCGCATCCAAAAACGCAACAAAAACAACGGCTTCATCATCACGAGGCTGTGGAACCGTCTCAGACCCAGGAGCCCGGACCTTAGTTATATCCTCGAGCTTGCCCTCGCTATCAAGCGTCTCAAGAAAAAGCCTACTAACAGTAGACCTCCCCAAATTACTAGTGTACTCCGGCTCACCCGCAGCATCCCGGCCACGCCTCGCCATACCCGAACACCACAGAATGAACCCTCGCACCTCACAGCAACGCAGCGAAGAAAGAAACCAATATCACAAGAGAGCAAACTGAATTGATAGAGACACCAAGCGGAATGGAACGCATATTTATAGCCGCAAAGGAACAACGGATAAAATAGCACGTAAATCGAAGCGTCAACAGCCAATATAACACGAACACGTGTCAATCATACGAGTACTCAACGGCCACCCACTACGCACGCCCTCCCAAACAGACGCCATCATGGCAAAAACGGCGTACAGAACCCCAAGAGACGTCGAAACAACCCTCATCAATGCAAAACCGGCGCACACCACCCAACCGCCGGCGAGACAAATCCCTCGAAAGAAACAAATCACTTCGCCAGGCTGAAGGGGACGGTGTGCTGGACCTTCCGGCGCGGCGCGGTTCGCCACTGACGAAGCAAGGCATCGATCATGAGGGCTTTTAAAGAGGCAGCCCACCGGCCCCATCAACCTGGTGAAACAGTGCCGAGGCTACAACAAATGCCCTGAAGGTAGCCTTGCTCTGCGAAGGGTCAACGGCGAAGCCTCAGAAGGGTCTCCCGAGGGGTGAGGTACCTCGAGGTGAACAAAACCTCAGAAGGGTCTCCCGAGGGGTACAGGAGGTACCCGAGGATGACCAAGCCTCCCAAGGGCCTCCCGAGGGTATAAGAGGTACCCGAGGGTGACCGAAGCCTCCGGCGGGTCTCCAGAAGTCTGGAGGCACCAGAAGGTGACCCGAAGCCTCCGAAGGGTGTCCCGAGGGGTACAGGAGATACCTCGAAGATGACCCGAAGCCTCCGAATGGTCTTTTGAAGTAACAACCGAAGAAGGCTCAAAGAGTATTCGGAGGAGATCCGGCCGAAGGGAAGAAAAGAGACGGCTGGACCAGAAGCTAAGCATAGGGGTAGGAAAGGATCCTGTAGTCCCTACACTAGTAGTACTTTTATAGGGGTGCTTATGTAATCTCATGTATCCTGTTGTTTTGTCTATAAATAGACATCCACCCCCATGTAATATCCAAGGTTTTTTTCTCAAAGCAATACACAATACATCTTAATACACTATACATTTTTCCTGACAATCAGTCCACTCTTTGAGGACCCTTCGAACATTCTGAGTGTACGAGGGGTCCCCCCTCTTTTACTGTCTGGCCCTTTTGCTACGACACCAGCCAAGGACATTTTGGAAATTTAGCGGCAAGGAAAAACAGTCTAGTCCAGGAGGTGCCGACAAGTCAAAAATAAGATTGATGACCTTAGAAGGAAAATAACACAACTACATCTGACGGACATTGTAGACCTCTTTGCAAAGCTACACCGGGTGGTTCTAACACCACAGACACCAGATGACATACGCTGGAAGTGGAACCCCCTCCGGGGACTACTCGGCCAAATCTGCATATCTGGTCCAGTTCACTGGATCAATGAGAAGACCATATGAGCACCTCATTTGGAAGCCATGGGCACCGCACAAATGCAAAATTTTTGCATGGTTTATCATCCAACACAGGTTACCAACGTCGGACATTTTACAAACTTGACACATGACAAATGATTACTCGTGTCCGATGTGTACTAACCATTAGGAGATGACAGTTCACTTATTCACTAATTGCACTTATGCCTAGAGAATCTGGTCCTTGATGGCAACATGGGCCCAAAAAGGAATTCTCAATCCGGAACAATGGAACGTTTATACAAACATAACTGACTGGTGGTTGCAAAGGGCACAACCCGAGGGGCCAGAAAAAAGACAGGGGCAGGCCACATTGATCATCCTCATTCTTTGGAAAATCTAGAAGGAGAGGAACTGGAGGATATTCCAACATCAAAGGAACGAGCCAATCGGAATGATGCCAATCATAAAAGAAGAGTCCAGAGCCTAGATCCTCAGCGGAGCAACTAAGCTGGCATGAATCTTACGAATAAAATAGATCTACGTAACAGTGTGGTCAATCCTGTTATGAATAGCGCTTGTATTCATTATGAGGCTAATGGGCCAATATATATACAAGTACATGTGTGATATATATGCAAAGAGCCCCTTATACAACGAGGAAAATACATATACATCTAACACCCCCCCCTCAAACTTATGGTGGATCAACAACATTAAGTTTGGAGAAATAGAAGCTGTGCTGAGCTCTGATCTGCGCCTTTGTGAAGAAGTCTGCCACCTGAAGTTCTGAAAACACATACTGAAGAGCAACAATCTGGTCATGTATCTGTGTCTGCATATAGGAAGCATCAACACCAATATGTTTTGTAAACTCATGCTTCGTCGGATTTGTAGCAATGCTAATAGCCTCTGTACTGTCAGACAAAAGAGGAGTGAGTGCTGAAACAGAAACACCAAAATCCTCAAGTAAACACCGTAGCCAAGTAACCTCCACAGTCAATGAAGCCGTAGCTCACAACTCAACCTCAGCACTCAAACGAGAAACTGATGTCTGCTTCTTAGTCTTCCAAGCAATGAGAGAACCACCAAGAAAAACACAATAAGTAGAGAGAGGCCGGCGATCAGAGTGATCACTAGCCCAGGTGGCATCAGAATATGCTTGGAGCTGTAAAGAGCTGGAGCGAGGGAAAAACAGACGACGAGTGATGGTTCCACGAAGATATCGTAGAACACGAAGAAGATGACTATAGTGGAGCTGAGTGGGAGCAGAAACAAATTGACTCAAGATATGCATAGGGTACGAAATATCCGGACGAGTGACACCCAGATAAACAAGACTCCCAACAAGGTGACGATAGCGAGTAGAATCAGCAAGAGGCTCACCATCAGTGGGCCGAAGATAAACATTAAGCTCTATAGGAGTCTCAGCGGTGTGCTGATCACTAAGAGAAGCACGATCAAGAAGACCCTGAATATACTTTTCTTGGGACAGATAAAAGCCCTCATGTGTAGAAGTAACCTCTACCCCAAGAAAATAGCGAAGAGGACCCAGATCAGACATGAGAAACTGATCATTAAGATGCTCTTTCATAAAGGTGATTGACGAGGATTAAAACCTCTATGTATTAATTTAATACATAAAAGACCATACGTCTTCATGGTCGTAACCCCTAAGGCTAACGATCTCACTGGTCGTGAGGATTCGAGAGGTTACACGATGGGTACCACAGATGGGACAAGGCTTTTGTAATGACCCAAATTTTTCAAATTTCGATAAAATTAAAACTTATTTATTTTTGTGGATTTTCGAAATCTTAAAAGCTTTTCCTTAATTATTTTAAAGCTAAAACAAAATTAATTGGAAAAACTATTACCAAATTTAAGTTGGAATTATTTTAGTTAAATCCAAAATGCCTTTGAGAATTTACGTGAATTTTCTCATAATTTTTGGATTTATTTTGCTATTTTCTAAAACCAATCGAATTAACTAAATTAAATCAAATAAGAAATCGAAAGAATTTCCAAAAGCAGTCTCTGGGCGAATTAGGCGGCCCATCTCCTTGTCGCGTGCGGCCCGCCCGCCTTAACCCGCGTTCCCTCGCCATTGGATCACGATCGTGTGGCCCTCGCGCTTCCGCCACTTACCGCTTTCATGAAACTATCGTGATCGTTGGATTACCATCTAAGGGCTAACGCTCATCCTCGCCTTTCTTTCTTTCTTGTCACCGCCATGTGGGACCGCCGCTCTGAGTCATCCTTACCTTCCTTTCTCCCTCGCGCCCTTTCCTTTTCTCTCCGCTAGTGTCCGCCATTGACGCAGATTCGGAAGCTTTCCAAAGCCGCTCAAATCCGCCACGTCCCCACAATCTCGCGCGATTGATAACACCGCGTCACGCCGTGTCCATCCCGCCTTCCCTTTCCTTCTGCGAGCCGAATCCCTCTTTTCGCCGCGTGCAGACGCAACCTTCTTGCCCTCCACGTTGATCCGCCACGCCCTCGCCCTATAAATAGGTGCTCGGTGCGCCTCCATCCTCACACCAGCGCCACCACCGTAGCCCTTCCCTCTCCGTGGCGCTGAATTGAAGTTCTTCGCGGTGGGGAGACTTTGGTTCTCCTTCGATTCGGTGCCACCACTGACTCGACCTCGGCTTCCACCTCCTCGGCATCGCCACATCGCCCTGGCCGGTCGCGCCAACCACTTCGCGGAGGACCTCGGGAGCACCCACTTCGACGACGACCGTACCTCTCGCCGCTAAACCTCGTCGCCGACCATCTCTCCGCGCGTTTTCTTGCAATCCCGGTGAGCACCTTACTCGGCGTCGCCTTCTCGTTCTTTGAGCCCACCCGTCTGCTTCGCAGGTGGCGCAACGCCGGCGAGCCAAAACCTAAGGTCGCCGGAGTTCGCCTGCGTGGCTTAGCCACGTCGATGACACGCCAGCGCCACCACGGCGCTCATACCTCGTGGCGCCCACGTGGCGCCACGCCACCTCGCCCAAAGCCAAGAACACCCCTTGTGTTGGTGTCTTTGTGCACCGGTGCACTGGGCGTTGACCAAGCCATGGGCGTGGTCCATTGACCACGGGCCCACCCGTCGATGGCAGCCTCCAAGGTGCTGACATCAGCGATCTTGTGATAAATCAGAATTTCCTTCGAAAATAATTCCATAATTTAATTTAAAAGCGATTTAGGTTTAAAATTTGTAAAATTCATAACTTTCACATCCAACCTCCAAATTGGGTGTTCCAAATTTCTAAATTCATATAAAATCATTGTCTAGCCAACTAAACCAAAATTATTTAGTTTGAGGCTAATTTGAATCTGCAATTTAATTTAGAATCTCTTTTAAATTTCAAATTTAGGCTAAAAATTGTAAAATTCTTATCTTTTGAATCACAACTCTAAATTAAGTGATTCAAATTGCTAAAATCTTATAAAATTATTATCTAGCTAAATAAAATAAGATTATTCTATTTGGAGTGAGTTTAATTTGCCTTTTTGAATTTATTGGTTTTTCATTACGTTTACATCGTACTTTTCGCGTTTAGACTTTGACGATTAGAATAGATCATTACGAGAATTAGAATTTCAAGACTTCAGCGAAGGCAAGTTATACCCTTGACCATATTGCCCTAATATTTTAAAGTTATTTAATTCAGTTTTTAAATTATTATTGCATGCATACTTTTATTCAATTATTTCAATGCGGTTTTAATGCTTATTTATTCCAACCATCATTGTATGGCCCATCTTGAATAATTGAAATGTCATTCCTTTGTCACCATAGATAAAATGGTTTGGAAAATATCCTTGCTTAGCAAATGATTAGACCATGATTTGATTTTGGGAGAATTTTAGCCAAATCTTTACAAAGTTGTTTAAACTTGAAACTATGGTATTATTTTACCATAGAGTTATCGTAAAATTGGTTTCCTTAAAATAAAATCAAAATGGTTTGGACTTGGTAAACGGATGAATGGTGGGTGCGAGTTTATGCACGGCTTAAACTGGTTAAGTTTAAGACCGAGGTTTGATTTTGAAAGACGCCCAAGTCGGTTAAGGACCGGTCTTTGGCGTATTTTGCTACGCCTACCGTACCACCACATGTCTTGTATGGGCAAGACACGGCTTAATAATTTGGGATACTTCATAGTTATTAGTGCCATGTTGTATGTGTGGGTGTCGGTTAGACCACGATCCCTTTGGCGCAAGAGGGGCTCCTGAGGACGGTCGATCAATGGAAGCGAAACCTTAGCGGGTATGAGTACTATGAGGTAAATCATTATAACGACCTTGTGATATTTGCTCTGTCACACGCCTTAGGAAGCGTGGATTGGCCGACACCAAGAGTATAATATCTCGTGTGGGTAAAGCTGTACCAACTCTGCGAGTAGAAACTATTGAATAGCGCGTCATGATCATGGACATGCTAGCAAAGCCACTCCAAGTTAGACTTGTTTTTGGTTTCAAAATGGTTTTGACAGATGATTTCGGAGGATTTATCCTTGTGGTAAAAATTAGGCGGTTAGCCATTGTGATAGGAGGTTATCCTTCACCATTCAACATGGAGGTTATCCACACTATAAAATGTCATTTAAAACATGATTCTAGATATAGTATAAAAATGCCTTGGAAATTAGTATGATTATTTAAAATTGAAAATCTTTGCTTTATGCAAATAAACCTGCCATTATTCCTTGTTTACCTTATGCATGCATTCAATCACATTATTTGTGGGTGTAACTTGCAAGCACGTAGTAGTGCTTACTCTTCTTTGAATAATCTTTATTAGAGAAGACCTCTATCAAGGCGGTGAGGACATCGATGCTTAGGTCACGCTCCCAGACGATTGCTGTGGCGAATCGTTGGGTCTACTACTACTACTTTACTTTCATTGTGTTTGTTTTGGCCTCGGGCCCTTTTTGTAATAGACTTTGAATAATTATTAATAAAGTCGTGATATGTTTTGATTATCACTTTTGTTTAGCTGTGTACCGGAAATCTGGACTAGTGTATGAACACGAGAATTCGGGATCCTTCGCTCCGGGTTCGACAAAAGTGGTATCGAGCCATATCGATCGTAGGTCGTGACCTTAGAAAATGCCTTAAGGACTTATTTTGAAAACTACAACTATTTTAGGTCTATCCAAGAGTCTTCTCAACCTTTCTTTTTAAAAAAAAATTACTAACTCATCTCCTTCTCTAAAATTGTAGATGGCGAAAAACCAACCGGATCTCCCACGGAATTTTCGCGGGACATTGGGCTGCACTCCTTTGGAAGATGATGCAACACCTAGACTACAACGAAAGACCAACCTATCAAGGGTACCCGATGAAGTGGGAAACCAATATCATTTGGAGGGTTGAAGTGATTCTCTCGCCAATCATAACCCAACACGGACTTCCACATCATCGGCGCTCCAATAAGGCGTGGCACCTTCGCGAAGGCATTCAAAACGCAGCGGAGAAGCCACAAGGCGCCTCCGTTACACCTACAACAATCGATTTCATGGTTCCGAGTTCCACTACCATCAATGCACGTCCCGGCTTCGGTTGGACAACATCTTTTGCCCAAAGAGGATGAGGACTCACTGAACTCACGCATCGGTGAACTGTGCAAGGCAATGGATTATGCTTATGGTAGCGCTCTAGATGACTGCGTGCCACTCAAGACACTGCAAGATCACGAGAAGAAAGGTCAAGGCCATGGAAGAAGAGCTAGCTAGCTACAAAGGCGGCGAGGGCGACTTTAGTGAGCAGTTATACCCCTAACACCCTTAGTTGTTTCCCATATTGTAGCGTTAGGCGCAAGTTATGAGCTATCGTTACCCTTGTGATAGCCATAACCAAAGAATAAAATAATAAAAGAACTATTTTTGGAAAAATTTTGGCTCTTTGTCTTGTGATTGTTACGGGGCTATTTAGATTTACCCTTTAGAGTTTTCTTCCTATCTCTCTCTTCTAAAATCCTTAGAAACATCTAGCGAGATGGTGACCACCCGTCTGCGGCGTGGCGGTGCTCAAGGCCGTGGAAGCGAGAATCTGGATTTTCAGAAAATCCCGTCCAGCCACCACCACCTCCACCAACCGAAGAACCTAGTGGCGTCAATTAATAGCACACAGACGCATATGATGAGTTTGTTGGCCCGATCCTTAGCGACATGCAACACATGCAAGCCACAACTCACACTCCACCACCACCTCGCCTCCACCCCCACCTCCGCGAGGTGACGATGTCGAAATTCATGAGATCGTCCTCCGGCGTTTTCAAGCGAAGATTGAACCTATGGGCCGGCGATTGGCTCCGTGCCATGGGAAGAAACGGATATCACTCGGTGCTCGGATCGCGAAAGGTACTTTTGCGCTCATCAACTCGGTGGTCCGCTTGGTGGTGGGACAATCTCTGCATCACCCATGCCAGCGCTCAAGCTATTACTTGGGAAGAGTTTGTGCAAGCTTTCGCCATGCTCACATTCCCGAGGATGATGGCGATGAAAAAGAAGGAATTGGCGCGCCGCCAAGGCAACCGCTTCGGTGGCGAGTACTTGCATAAGTTCAACCAACTTGCTCGCTCGCCCGCATGAGCGTAGCCAAGGATGAAAACGAGCGAGAAAAGTTCATGGAAGGATCAATGATGAGATATCCGTCCAACCGATCTCCCGAGATTTCACCGACTTTCAACAATTGGTGGACAAAGCAATTCGCGAGAAGCCAAACATACAGAGATGGAGAACCATAGCGAAGGATGGGCTGCGCAAAAGTTTAATCTTTGGAGGACAACCCAAACCTCGCCTCGCTCAACCCCAACCGCGCGGCGTGGAAGATTCCAATCCTCTCGACGAGAACCCCACCTCCGCGCGGCGCCCAACACTTCGGTTTCGCAACAACTCAGCAGGAGGCGGTTCAAAGAAAAACCCGGCTCCATCTGCGGCGGCGATAACAAGAATCTGCTTCCAGCGAGGCGGGACATTATGCCAATAGATGTCCAAAGAAGCGAAGCAGCTCGACCAAGCCGGCACCTAGAGTTCCAACTCTGGCGGCACCAAGCCAAGCAACCCAATACTACGAAGGGCGTGTGAACCACGTCCGCGAGAAGAAACTCAAGCGACACGGATGTCGTTCTTGATGCGTTCCTTGTTAATTTCATCACGATCATCGGTCCTATTTGATTAGGAGCATCACATTCCTTTGTTTCCAATAAATTTGTGGGAAAATTTGGGTTACCTATCTCCTCTTTAGTTAACCCCATGATAGTCCACTCCCGGGCTCAAAAATGAGAACCGATTCTCTATGCCCAAACCTTACCCTTGAAATATCAGAGTACCTTTCCTAGCGGACTTGATAGTCCTGCAATCTCAAGGTCTAGATGTGATTCTTGGAATGGGTAGCTAGCCAAGAATCGAGGATGAGATAGATCGTGCCAATAGATCTATCACCCTCACCAATGAACAAGGGAATCGGTAGAATTCAAACCCAAGTTATCAGCCTGAGGAAGTTCCATCTGACCGGCTTGAAGGAAATAAAGCTTGAAGACATACCGGTTGTGCAAGAATACCCAGATGTCTTTCTCGATGAGTTACGGCATGCCACGGATAGGGACATAATGTTCTTAATTGATTTAGTCGAGGACGCTCCAATCTCGGCGACCCTCTGAGAATGCGGCCAATGAGCTAGCGTAATCAAGAAACAAATTGAAGAACTAAGGAGCAAAGGTTATATCGACCTAGTTCATCACCTTGGGGAGCACCGTACTATTTGTCAAGAAGAAGGACAATAGTATGCGAATGTGTGTGGATTCTGAGATCCTCAATGAGGTGACGATCAAGAATAAGTATCCACTACCTAGGATTGATGATCATTCGATCAACTAAAAGGAGCAAGTGTATTCTCGAAGATTGATTTGAGATCGGGCTATCACCAACTCAAGATCGGACGGAAGATATCCCAAGACGGCTTTCACCACGGATATGGATTATGCGAGTTCTAGTAATGTCTTTCGGTTTGACGCATACTGCTTATTTCATGAATATGATGAACAAAGTGTTCATGGAATTCTTGGATAAGTTTGTGGTTGTTTTCATCGATGACATCCTCGTCTATTCAAGAATGAAGATGAACATGAGAACCACCTCGGTTTAATTTTGGGAAAACTTCGGGGAGAACCGACTTTATGCCAAATTCACAAGTGCGAATTTTGGCTAAGGCAAATGGCATTCCTTGGTCATATCGTGTCGGCGGGAGGAGTTCTTTGTAGATCCGGCCAAGGTTGAAGCCGTTATGGATTGGAAGCAACCAAAGTCCGTCCGCAGTAAGGAGTTTCCTTGGACTAGCCGGATATTACCGCAGTTCATTGAGGATTCTCTAAGACCGCCGGACCTATGACACAACCGAAGAAGGAAAAGAAGTTTGATTGGACAGATGCTTGTGAGAAGAGCTTCCAGAAGCGAAGAAGAGTTTAGTCTCTGCACGATCTTGGTTTTGCGGATATCCATAAAGACTTTGAAATCTTCTGCGACGCGTCTCGACAAGGTCTTGGATGTGTCTGATGCAGAAGGCAAAGTCGTAGCTTATGCATCCGTCGATTGAGGCCACACGAGGAAATTACCCAACTCATGATCTCGAGTTAGCGACAATTGTGCATGCTCAAGATCTGGAGGCATTACCTCATTGGTAACCGTTGTGAGATTTTCACGGATCATAAGAGTCGAAATATATCTTCACCGAATGAGCTCAACCTCCGAGCAAAGAAGATGGTTAGAGTTGATAAAGGATTACGACCTTGGAATCCATTATCATCCGGCAAAAGCGACGTGAGTTCTGAGATGCCTTAAGCGAAGGCGACGTGCAACACCACTTTGGTTCAGAAGAATCAGCCAGAATTGTATGAGGAATTGAGGTACCTGAATCTGGAGATTGTCAACCAAGGGTGTGTCAATGCTTTGGAGGTGCAACCCACTCTTCAGAGTCAAATCAGGGAGAAGCAGTTAGAAGATGAAGACATCAAAGAAATCAAGAAGAATATGAGAAGAGGCAAAGCCGCAGGGTTCTCTGAAGATGAGCAGGGAACAGTATGGTTTGGGAACCGTATTTGTGTACCTAATCAGCAAGAACTAAAACAGTCGATTCTGAAGGAAGCTCATGAATCGCCATACTCTATTCACCCCGGAAGCACGAAGATGTACGAGGATCTGAAGGAGAAATATTGGTGGAGTCGACATGAAGCGTGAGATCGCGAATTTGTAGCACGCCGTGATGTTTGTCGTGAGTAAAGGCAGAGCATCAAAGACCCGTTGGTTTGTTGCAACCATTACCAATTCGAATGGAAATGGGAAGAAATTGGTATGGACTTTATCACCGACTTCCTAGAACCCAATCGGGTGTGATTCCATTTGGGTGATAATTGACCGATTAACCAAAGTAGCTCATTTTATCGATTAAGACCACCTACGGAAGCGACAAATTAGCGAAATTATACATAGCCAAGATTATGCGTCTTCACGGAGTACCCAAAAGATCGTGTAATACGTAGGATCTCGGTTCACTTCCGTTTACGGAAAAGCACGCACGAAGCCTTGGGTACTAGACTCAACTTCAAAGATCGCTTATCATCCATGGTGATGGCGGACGAGCGTGTCAACCAAGTTCTTGAAGACATGCTTGAGCACATGCCTTAGAGTATGGAAAAATTTGGGACAAGAATCTACCCTATCACGAATTCTCGTACAATAATAGCTACCAAGCCGGTTCTGAGATGTCTCCATTTGAAGCTTTATGCGGCGAGAAATGCGTAACTCCGCTTCTTTGGGATGAAGTGGGAGAGCATCAACTCTTTGGACGAGTTGATCAAAGAAGTCGAAAACAAGGTTAAAACAATAAGGAGCGTCTGAAGGTGGCTCAATCCCGAGCGTAAGAGTTCTGCGGATAATCGGCGAAGAGGACTAACCTTTGAGATAGGAGATTTCGTTTATCTCGGGGTTACTCCACTTCGAGGAGTAAGAAGGTTCGTACCAAGGAAAACTTGCACCCAGTTTGTGGGACCTTACAAGATTTTGGCCAAGAGAGGTGAAGTTGCATATAAGCTCGAACTTCCAACATCCTTGTCGGCGATCCTGACGTCTTCCGTCTCTCAACTTAAGAAGTGTCTCCGAGTGCCAACAGAAGAAACTCCCCGGAGGGCGTTGACCTTCAGAAGACCTCACGTCGTAGAACAACCAATCAAGATTCTCGATGTGGCGTAAAGGATCACGAAGCAAAGTCATCCGCTCATGCAAGGTTCGATTGGAGCAATCATTCTAAGAAGAAGCCACAGGGAGCGAGAAGAAGACTTGAAGGCCGAGTATCCACACCTTTTCTTGACCAAGTCTGAATCTCGGGGCGAGATTCCTTTAAGGGGTTAGGTTTGTAACACCCAAATTTTTCAAATTTCGGATAAAATTAAAACTTATTTATTTTTGTGGATTTTACGAAATCTTAAAAGCTTTTCATTAATTATTTTAAAGCTAAAACAAAATTAATTGGAAAAACTATTACCAAATTTAAGTTGGAATTATTTTAGTTAAATCCAAAATGCCTTTGAGAATTTACGTGAATTTTCTCATAATTTTTGGATTTATTTTGCTATTTTCTAAAACCAATCGAATTAACTAAATTAAATCAAATAAGAAATCGAAAGAATTTCCAAAAGCAGTCTCTGGGCGAATTAGGCGGCCCATCTCCCCTTGTGCGTGTCCGCACGCCTTAACCCGCTGCGTTCCCTCGCCATTGGATCACGATCGTGTGGCCCTCGCGACTGGCCACTTACTGCTTTTGCGGAAACTATCGTGATCGTTGGATTACCATCTAAGGGCTAACGCTCATCCTCGCCTTTCTTTCTTTCTTGTCACCGCCATGTGGGACCGCCGCTCTGAGTCATCCTTACCTTCCTTTCTCCCTCGCGCCCTTTCCTTTTCTCTCCGCCAGGTCCGCCATTGACGCAGATTCGAAGCTTTCCAAAGCCGCTCAAATCCGCCACGTCCCCACAATCTCGCGCATTGATAACACGCGTCACGCCGCGTCCATCCCGCCTTCCCTTTCCTTCTGCGAGCCCCGAATCCCTCTTTTCTGCGCCGTCACGACGCAACCTTCTTGCCCTCCACGTTGATCCGGCGCGCCCTCGCCCTATAAATAGGTGCTCGGCGCCTCCATCCTCACACCACAGCGCCACCACCGTAGCCCTTCCCTCTCCGTGGCACGCTGAATTGAAGTTCTTCGCGGCGGGAGACTTTGGTTCTCCTTCGATTCGGTGCCACCGGTGGGACTCGACCTCGGCTTCCACCTCCTCGGCATCGCCACCTCGCCCTGGCCGGTCGCCCAACCACTTCGCCGGAGGACCTCGGGAGCACCCACTTCGGCGACGACCGTACCTCTCGCCGCTAAACCTCGTCGCCGACCATCTCTCGCGCGTTTTCTTGCAATCCGGTGAGCACCTTACTCGGCGTCGCCTTCTCGTTCTTTGAGCCCACCGTCTGCTCGCCGTGGCGCAACGCGCCGGCGAGCCCAAAACCCTAGGGTCGCCGGAGCTCGCGCTGCGTGGCCACGTCGATGACACGCCAGCGCCACCACGACGCTCATACCTCGTGGCGCCCACGTGGCGCCACGTCACCTCGCCCAAAGCCGCGAACACCCTTTGTGTTGATCTTTGGTTGCACCGGTGCACCGTGGGCGTTGACCAAGCCATGGGCGTGGTCCATTGACCACGGGCCCACCCGTCGATGGCAGCCTCCAAGGTGCTGACATCAGCGATCTTGTGATAAATCAGAATTTCCTTCGGAAAATAATTCCATAATTTAATTTAAAAAGCTGATTTAGGTTTAAAATTTGTAAAATTCATAACTTTCACATCCAACCTCCAAATTGGGTGTTCCAAATTTCTAAATTCATATAAAATCATTGTCTAGCCAACTAAACCAAAATTATTTAGTTTGAGGCTAATTTGAATCTGCAATTTAATTTAGAATCTCTTTTAAATTTCAAATTTAGGCTAAAAATTGTAAAATTCTTATCTTTTGAATCACAACTCTAAATTAAGTGATTCAAATTGCTAAAATCTTATAAAATTATTATCTAGCTAAATAAAATAAGATTATTCTATTTGGAGTGAGTTTAATTTGCCTTTTTGAATTTATTGGTTTTTCATTCGTTTCTGTCGTACTTTCGCGTTTAGACTTTGGCGATTAGAAGTAGATCATTCGAGGAATTAGAATTTCAAGACTTCAGCGAAGGCAAGTTATACCCTTGACCATATTGCCCCTAATATTTTAAAGTTATTTAATTCAGTTTTTAAATTATTATTGCATGCATACTTTTATTCAATTATTTCAATGCCCGGTTTTAATGCTTATTTATTCCAACCATCATTGTATGGCCCATCTTGAATAATTGAAATGTCATTCCTTTGTCACCATAGATAAAATGGTTTGGAAAATATCCTTGCTTAGCAAATGATTAGACCATGATTTGATTTTGGGAGAATTTTAGCCAAATCTTTACAAAGTTGTTTAAACTTGAAACTATGGTATTATTTTACCATAGAGTTATCGTAAAATTGGTTTCCCTTAAAATAAAATCAAAATGGTTTGGACTTGGGCGAAACGGATGAATGGTGGGTGCGAGTTTATGCACCGGCTTAAACTGTTAAGTTTAAGACCTGTGGTTTGATTTTGAAAGACGCCCAAGTCGGTTAAGGACCGGTCTTTGGCGTATTTTGCTCGCCTATACCGTACCACCACATGTCTTGTATGGGCAAGACACGGCTTAATAATTTGGGATACTTCATAGTTATTAGTGCCATGTTGTATGTGTGGGTGTCGGTTGACCACAGTCCCTTTGGCGCAAGAGGGGCTCCTGAGGACTAGTCAGTCAATGGAAGCGAAACCTTAGCGGGTATGAGTACTATGAGGTAAATCATTATAACGACCTTGTGATATTTGCTCACACACGCCTTAGGAAGCGTGGATTGGCCGACACCAAGAGTATAATATCTCGTGTGGGTAAAATTGTACCAACTCTGCGAGTAGAAACTATTGAATAGCGCGTCATGATCATGGACATGCTAGCAAAGCCACTCCAAGTTAGACTTGTTTTTGGTTTCAAAATGGTTTTGACAGATGATTTCAGAGGATTTATCCTTGTGGTAAAAATTAGGCGGTTAGCCATTGTGATAGGAGGTTATCCTTCACCATTCAACATGGAGGTTATCCACACTATAAAATGTCATTTAAAACATGATTCTAGATATAGTATAAAAATGCCTTGGAAATTAGTATGATTATTTAAAATTGAAAATCTTTGCTTATGCAAATAAACCCCGCCATTATTCCTTGTTTACCTTATGCATGCATTCAATCATTATTTGATCGTGTAACTTGCAAGCACGGTAGTAGTGCTTACTCTTCTTTGAATAATCTTTATTAGAGAAGACCTCTATCAAGGCGGTGAGGACATCGATGCTTAGGTCACGCTCCCAGACGATTACTGTGTGGCGAATCGTTGGGTCTACTACTACTACTTTACTTTCATTGTGTTTGTTTTGGCCTCGGGCCCTTTTTGTAATAGACTTTGAATAATTATTAATAAAGTCGTGATATGTTTTGATTATCACTTTTGTTTAGCTGTACACCGGAAATCTGGACTAGTGTATGAACACGAGAGAATCGGGATCCTTCGCTCCGGGTTCGACAAACTTTGTGCCTAGGCTCCGACCGGTAGTCGCTTGGAAAAGCTATGAACTAGCATTTCTTCTTAGTATGATGAATGGAACACGTGTTATATGTTCCAAACCATGCGATGATATAATCCTGAGACACTGACAATTAACTACCCTACGGTTAAGCATCTCACAGACAACCACAAGGAAGTTGGCACACTGTTAACTGCCTTACCGTTTCGACCAATCGTAACGTTTCACTAGGGACGTCTTCTCCAGAAGTAACTGCCACCTCTTCAGGAGTTATTTAAAGGTGGAGCGCAGAAGACAAAGGGACGGGACAAGAGACAAAAAACAACAGAACAGGAGAAGACAAACACAGAAGCCTAAGCGGTGGAATTAGAAGCAAGATAGTCAGTCTCAGACTTAGAGTCTAAGTCTGATTACTTAGTTAAACATTCCTCACATTCAATGTATTTAGGGTAGTGTCTAGTCAGGTCTTGTAAATCCAGTTCAAATCAATAAAGAGCGGCCCCCATTCCATCCCAGGATATTTCACGTCATTTTCCTCTTTTATTTTCATAAGATCGGCGATTCGATCATCGACAGCTGGCGCCGTCCGTGGAGTAGAAGACGTAAGTTTCCTGAAGAAACTCTTCGCTCATAAAAACTCTCGCCCAAATTCCTGTAATCACTCATGCGACTATGCCTGGAGTTTGGAATGAGGAAAATTGGTTCGACTTGGCGGACTACACCGACCTTGACTTGGAAGGATGCATCCGTGCCATGGAAGAAAATAGCATGTCATCCTCCTCTTCCTCCTCCATCGGCTCGCACGTCGCCAATGTTAGCGAGGTCGACCGGATGGACGAGGATGCGCCACCACTACCAGTGGTGCAATCAGAGGAACCAGCCATTCTGATCAGCTCGGAATGTCAGGGGACCTCTTCAACCCTGGTCTTTCCGACCGGCAAAACAGGTGAAGAAATTTCAAGGCCACCACTCGAAAATCTCTATACCCTCGATGAAATCATGGCTGAAAGATACTCTCCTACGGCTTCTAGCAATTCCAGGAGTCAACCGACACCTGGTAACGGTGTCGATGAAGCCTCCACTGGTCATAGGCCATGTGGGGATGATCACACTCAGCATACGATCGGAAGTTCGCTCGGATCGGTGAAGACCTCGGAGGTGCTTATTTTCAAGCGCTCTCGTCGGAAACTTCGCGAAGCGAGAAGCTCTCCATTAGTTACGATGGAAGCTCATCGGAAGATCAATGCTGGAGGCACGAAGTCAATGCGATCGGAGATGAAAATCAAGATGTCCTGCACGGTCCTACATTCTCTACCACGCCATCACGTGTTGTTAGAGATTATCCGGGCCATCAGGCACCAACTTCCGGAGGCAACGGAGCTGATTGACGTCAATCAGTTAACTCGCCTGTCATTGCCCCACCTAGAGTAACTGATAGGACAGAACAAATCCGAAGGTCAGGGGAAGGTTTAGACCTGCGTACACCTACGACCAGTATGAACCACCTGAGACCTTCGGTAACTGCGCAAAACTTACGACGTGTTCAAGATATGTTAAATAATTCTGATCCTACTTTAGCAGAAACTCCTGTTTTATGCATTTCGTAGGTCAAGTATCCAAAATTCTCCAACAGACCATGCAGCGCACGGAAGCGTACCGGGAACAAAGGGTTTCAGGGAGTCAAACTATGACTTCATCCCAATATTCCACCCTCAGCAGGGGACAACATGGTCATGCTAGGGAACAATCGATACCAAGACCCCTCGGCGCTTGACAAAGGAGTCACGAGGAGAAGGCTATTTCGGTAGCCACTCCCCCATCACGTCGAGAAGAACCACCACTTGGACTCAACGATCTCGACATCGTCGAATCAAGTGGGCGTCGGAGCATCACATCAATGTCCACGTTGGATTAGCACACCGGATTCGGCGTTCCAATCTTAGGAACCGATCTCCGATTACAATCCGGCACCTTCGAGAGAAGGCGCCATGAATCAATCACGAGTTGTCGAGCCTTCTCTGCGGGGCTCCAGTCATGCGTTAGCCTAACCGTTCGACCGCCAATCTTGACAAGTTCAATGGGACTCAAAACCCATTGGAATTTCTCTAAATATATACCACCGCCATCAGAGCTGCTGGTGGCGATGAGAACGTAATGGCCAACTATCTGCCCACCGTGCTCGAAGGGTCTACCCGGTCGTGGTTATTGAACCTACCAGTCGGATCAATCTATACTTGGGAGCAACTCTATGATCTTCTAATTGCAAACTTCCAAGGTACGTACGACCGCCCTGGGAAGGAGGATGATCTCCACCGAATCCGGCAGGGTTCTGATGAGACTTTACATCAATACATCAAGAGGTTCAGCCAAGTTCGCAATTCTATATCCGAAGTCGTAGAGTCGTCTGTTATTCAGGCTTTTAAAATAGGTCTGAGAAATCGGCGATTTACGGAGGATATAGCAATGAACCCTCCAAGAACAACCGTTGAGCTTTTTGACATGGCCGACAAGTATGCCACCGCTAGTGAAGCAATTGAGTGGTGTGAAGCCATTGATCGGAAAGACAAGATTCCCCAGCCCGGCCTGGACAAACTAGAGAAAAAGAATAAGAAGTCTCTCAAGAAGAAAAAGAACCGCAGACCCGACAACAAGGAGGTCCTAGCCATTTTCTGATAAGTTCATGAAGGGTAAGAAGGACTACACCGGTCGAGGCAAGAAGAAAGCTCCAACAGAGGGGTTCCAGAAAAACAAGAAGTGGTGTCCACTTCACCAGCAGGCAGGGCATGATCTGCGCACCTGTCGAGTCTGGCAAAAGAAACTGGAGGATTATTATGTAGGTAAAGGACCATTTCCCACAATACAGGAACCCGGAGAAACGAACTCCAAAAAGGACAAGGATGGCGACGAAGAGATGGAGTACCAGGATCCCCAACACACGGTCAACATGATTTTTGGAGGATCTTCTTCATACGAGTCCAAACGTCATCTGAAGGCCATTGAGCGGGAGGTCAACCTCATCGAATCTCCGACCATTATCAAGCAATCGAAGTGGTCGGACACGGCAATTTCCTTCAGCAAAGACGACTGCCCCATCCCTTTGACTCGACCAGGTAGGTTCCCTATTGTTGTTGAACCAACTATTAATAATTGTAGGGTTAATCGAGTCTTAGTAGATGGAGGTAGTTCTTTGATTATATTATTTGCGGGAGCTTTAGAAGAGATGCAAGTCCCCATGTCAAAGGTGAAACCGGTGAAATATGCTTTTCATGGCATAGTTCCTGGCTCCACCGCTAAACCGATAGGACAAGTTTCCCTACCGGTTACGTTCGGAAGGCCTGATAACTTTCAAACAGAAAAAATTCCGTTTGATGTGGTAAACTTTGAATCCGCATACAACGGAATTCTCGGTCGACTGGCATTAGTAAAGTTCTTGATAGCCATGCATTACGGTTATCAGAGTCTGAAAATGCCGGGGCCAAAGGGAGTCATCTCTATTCGGGGAGATCGGAAAATGGCTTACGTATGTGATCGAAGATCCTTTGAACTGGTCAATGAACTTCCGACCAGAGAGGCTAATCCATCTACCATGCAGGCCAAACACTTAAGAACAAAGATGACACCCAAGCCCTCCGACCAGACAAAGGAAGTACCACTCGACAAAGGCGCTTCTTCGGACAGCGTCAAGTCGCCACAGGTCGAAATCTTGACTCATTTACATAAGATTACGGTTGGGGCAAGACTCGACCCAAAATAGGAAGAGTCGCTCGCCTCCTTCCTCCGAGCGAATCAGGACGTGTTTGCCTGGCAAGCGTCCGATATGCCTGGAGTCCCCCGGGAGGTGATCGAGCAAAGGCTAGCTCTCCAGCCTGACAAAAAACCGATCAAGCAGAAGCTGCGACGTTTTGCACCCGATCGGAAGGAAGCAATCCAGTCGGAGATTGACAAACTCCTCAAGGCTGGGTTTATTCGTGAAGTCGACCACCCTCAGTAGCTTGCCAACCCTGTAATGGTTAGAAAAAATAATAGGAAATGGCAAATGTGTATCGACTTTACAGACCTTAATAAAGCTTGTCCGAAGGATGATTTTTCCCTTCCACGCATTGACCAACTCGTAGACTCTACCTCTGGGTGTGAGTTACTAAGTTTTCTAGATGCGTATTCAGGGTACCACCAGATTGATATGTGTAAAGAAGATGAGGAGAAAACTTCCTTCATCACCCCATATGGCACTTACTATTATGTTAAGATGCCATTTGGTCTCAAAAACGCTGGTGCAACTTTTCAAAGGTTGATGCAAAAAACCTTTAGTCCACAAATAGGTCAGAATCTAGAAGCTTACGTTGACGATCTGGTCGTAAAGACCACCAACACTGGCAATCACATCCCTAACTTACAAGAAATTTTCAACAATTTGAGAAGGCATAACCTCAAGTTGAATCCGGAAAAGTGTATGTTCGAGTTTCTATTTGGAAAAGCGCTTTCGGTTTCCTAGTCTCGGCTAGAGGTATTGAAGCAAACCCAGTAAAAATAACGGCCATGGACCAGATGCGCCCTCCGACCACAAAGAAGGAGGTCCAAAAACTAACCGGCTGTATGGCAGCACTGAGTCGTTTCATAGCAAGGTTAGGGGAAAAATGATTACCTTTCTTTAAACTTCTTCGGAAACATGGGAGTTTCGAGTGGACTAAAGAGGCAAACGATGCCTTTGAAAAACTTAAAAAGTACCTTATGAGTACCCCGGTCTTAGTCTCTCCGAGATCGAGAGAAATATTGCTAATGTACGTGGCAGCAACACCACAAACGGTAAGCGGTGTACTGGTCGTAGAAAGGGATAACATCCAACGACCAATTTATTACGTAAGTGAAGTCTTACATGGACCAAAGGAAATATACCTACAGGTACAAAAGTTGCTCTATGGTCTCCTTATGTCTTCAAGGAAGCTAAGGCACTACTTTCAGGCCCACAAAGTGGTCGTACAAACGGATATCCCTTGGTCAAGTCCTTGGAAACGAGGAATCATCGGGATGAATAGCAAAATGGCGGTTGAGCTAGGGGCGTTTGACCTCCATTTTATTTCACGAACAGCAATAAAGTCCCAAGCAATAGCAGAATTCATTGCCGAATGGACAAACCCCGAACCCATCCAAGGGCCCGAGTACGAACACCACGAGGAGTGGACAATGTACTTTGATGGTTCCTTGATGCTAAAAGGATCAGGGGCTGGAGTGGTCTTGATATCCCTCTTGGCGAACACATCAAGTCGCCATCCAAGATTACATTTCCTGCCACAAATAATGTGGCGAGAATATGAAAGTTCTTGGCGGACTCGAGCGGCTTCGTTAAGCTCGGGATTCGCAGATTACTAGTGAAAGGCGATTCTCAACTAGTAGCGAATCAAGTAGGAAAAAAGTATCAATGCTCGAGTACCAAGATGTCATCTTATCTCGCGGAATCACGGAACTCAAAAGCACTTCTTGGTTTCAGATCCAACATATTCCTAGGAAGGAAAACTTTCTGGTAGACCAGTTGGCACGGATGGCCTCCACGAGGTCGACCGTCCCGCCCGGAGTTTTTCTCGAGCAACTTGATTCACCCTCGGTAGTCGAGCCTTCTGAGAACATACATGATTCTTTACAGGTCATACAAACCGATCAAAGGAACATGGATGCTCCACAGGTCATTGACGATTGGCGTTGTCACGATCAAGGTAGAGACTGGATGACATCGATCTACAATTATCTTCAGCATGATATAATTCCAGAAGATGATGTAGAGGCTGATCGTATAGCACGAAAAGCCAAATCATACACTCTAATCGAACGTCCCTTGTATAAACGAGGATCTCATGGAGTGTTGATGAGATGCATATCTCAAACGGATGGCATTAAGTTGCTAACCGAAATCCATGAAGGAGTTTGTGGAGCACATCATTCCTACAGAACTCTGGTCGGTAAAGCCTTCAAGTAAGGATATTACTGGCCAACTGCCCTTCATGATGCAAAAGAGCTTGTGACGAAGTGCATACCATGTCAGTTTCATAGCCGACAAGTACATCAGCCAGCACAAGCCTTACAAACAATTCCTCTTTCTTGGCCTTTTGCAACTTTGGGATTTGGACATTCAGGACCTTTTCCAAGAGCACCGGGGCTTAATTCCTTTTCGTCATGATTGACACGTTTACAAAATGGATCGAGGCCGAGCGGTTGTTAAAACAACAATCGAGGCCGCTAAGAGATTCCTCATGAAAATGTGATCCACGATTTGGTGTACCCAGTCGTATAATCACAGATAATGGTGCCCAGTTCTCTAGCAGTCAATTCCAAGAATTCTGCGATGAACTTGGTGCCAGAGTTCATTTTGCTTCTGTTGCTCATCCGCAGAGCAACGGAGTAGTTGAGCGGGCTAATGGTATCATTATGCAATGGATCAAACGCCGAGTATTCGACCAGTTAATCAAACGGTCAGGAGCTTGGGTTCAAGAACTCCCATCTGTATTATGGACCGTCCGAACCACGACCAGTCGTGTGACCGGTGAAACACCATTCTTTTTGGTTTATGGTGCTGAAGCCATGCTTCCTCCAGAACTCAAAATTGGCTCTGCTCGAACTCATACTAGTCAAAATCAAGGATCTATAACAAGCAAGGATATTTCGATTATGACAAGCAAGAACTCAAAATTGGCTCTGCTCGAACTCATACTAGTCACATGATATTTCGATTATGACAAGCAAGGATCTATAACTAGTCAAAATCATACGCTAGCTCCGACTACAGTGATTTCTTAGTATTACAACGATCAGTTTTGTCTTAACATCAGCACATACCTTCAAAAAATGGTTTCGACTTTCATTCTCTTTCTTGGCTACCTGCTTGTATAGTAAAGTTCTTCTACTATAAAGCGATGAGAACTAGGAAATATATGAGAATTTTAAAAGTCAAACAGGATAAACAAAAGTATTGTTAACGACATAAAAGGTAAGTTTTATACATATTCAATATTTTTACATTTTGAGGGCCTACTCTAGAAATATTTCGGACTAATTCTTGCTTGATGGAGATCCGGCCTCCATCTCCTCTACAACTTTGTCTCAGTGGCCCGAGTTCTTCCATGAATTTGGTCGCCTCATCGGTGGGCGTTGAAGTCATCTTCAACGACTTGGAGATTAATGGAGGGTTTGAAGCCTTTAGTTTTGCCAAAGCAAAACTAACTCCATTAGCAACGCCTGCTTTCATGGTCTAGGCATAGTTCTTCCGAGAAGTCTTGAGCAGATTTTTAAGATCCTCTAGAAGTTAACCCAAGTAGTTCATTTTCTCTATTGGATCTCTTAAAGTAAGCAGACTTGATCCTGATCCCATATCAAAGATCATCTTATTCAAAAATAGAATCTTTTCATCAATACTTTGCACAAGAGTCGCCTTCTTATCCTGCTCAAATTTCAGAGTCTTCTCTGTTCTGTCCAAAGCTTGTTTTTGCTCTACAAGAGTAAAACGGGTGATAAGCACAAACATGATTGGAGGAAGATAATAAGTCAAGTTTACGACCTGTTACCTTCAATTTTCTTGTTAAGTGTTTCCTTGCTAGTCGTCGCCTCGGTGATCGACCAGTCCTTAGCTTTAATTTCTTCTTCAAGCAGAGCTGTCCTAGCTTTCTCAGCCATGATCTCTTCTTTCATTTTCTCCAAATCTATCGAATACGATAAGGGAGAATAGTTAGAGAAGGGCCAAGTTTTGAAGAAAGAAAAAAAAAGTTAAGTGGGAAGTTCTTACTTTCCAATTCGGAGTGTTTTTGCTCCAAGTCCTTAATTCGCTGGGTCAGTCCTCCGACCATAGCAAAGTTCTCGACCAGATGCTGCACAAATAGTATTTTTCCTCTTTAAGTTCCTTGTAAACTTTTGAGAAGTACTATAGAACTGGTTGTAGATACTTACCCGGATTACCACATCATTATAATTGGCAAATATCATATCAGGATTTGTCTTGATTTGATGATCCGATATCTTTCCCCAAGCCTCGTTAAGATCCTTATCCTCAATAAATCGAGGATGAAAAGGGAATTGATCAGGTTGGGAGGAACCACCAACATGGGCCAGAACCTGTTGGGGGTCTTCAACGGTCTTTTCCTCTACAAAAGTTGGAACCACCGATGGGTCCAACTCAAATGTTGGCCTTGACACCTGCTCGGGGGCTTCTTCGACCACTTTATTCTCAGGAACTCTGTCCTGGGAAGTGGTCTGGTCATGGACCTCCACGAGTGCCTGGTCCTCAGGAGGAGTCTGGTCAGAAACAACCAGAACACCAAAAGACCTATGCAAAGCAAAGAAGGGAAGTTCAAAACATCAAATCATCAAGAAATTATTAGAGGTATGCACTTATACGACCACTTTCATTTGTACATACCTAGTTAGTTTCTGATATTTGACTTTAAAACGCGGAAGAGTAAACTCTGTGCCATCACCCTTCCTTTTCTTTTCTTCCGATTTTGCCAGTTCCGAACCGGCAGGGTTGGTCAAATCCGTTGCATCCTCCAACAAGATGTCGGAAGCGATGCCCTCGATCAGTTTGTCAAAGATTGCGTCCTTGACCATCTGGTCGGACGGAGTGGTTTCACCAACCTCCAGACCAACCTCCAGACCGGTTTGGGGTCTACGGCCTCCGCAGTCACGCACTGCTGGCCTTCAGCCTTCTCCACCTAAATCAAAAAATGAATTTGGTTAGGTGATGAAATCTTTTATCTAAACTGCATATATATCCATCTGAAATGTTCTATTACCTCGGGAGATTCATCTTCTTCCAGTGCATCCGGGCATGAGTCAGTCGGAACCACGGTGGGATGTCGATCCTCACCAGTTTGTGTGATTCGCAATCTGACCGACTATAAAAATAGAGCATGATAAAAAATTTGATCGGAGAATATATATACATGATAAAAGGAATTTTTTATTATCAAACTTAAGCCTTGCTAGTTTCTCTTCAGCAGGAGCTATGGCCAAGATCTCAGGGAATCCAGCCTTCTCTCCAGGCTCCCCTGCACAGATCAACCTGACCCGTTCTCTAATTTCCTCAGGGGAAAGACCTTTAAAATAAAAGGAGAGAAAACAAAACATGGACAGGTTTTAAGGTAGTACATTAATCAAATAAAAAATACTGGTCGGAGTTTATCTCAAAGACTTACCACCTCCTAAGATAGCTTCATCACGACCAATAGACCAAAGCAGGGAATGAGTCCGAAGCTTCAGAGGGCTAATCTGACGCTTGGTGAAATCCCTCACCACATGCCAGGAGGTCAAGCCCTTGACTCGCAGGTCGTGGATGGCATTCACCCATCTTCCGACCACCCCTGCCTTCTCCACGGTCTTCCTCCACTTGGGGTTTTCATTTGCTCTAATTCCGGCGAAGTAGAGGCCATCGTCTCTCGTAACCGTCATGTAGAACCAGTTCTTCTTCCATGACGACCACGAGGATTTCGAGTACATACGGATGTACTCATCGGCCTTCCCGTCGTGAAGGCGCAATGTACATTCTCCGGGAGTCGTCGTGGATCTTCCCATCACCATTCGGTAGAAATACCTGAAGAGCCTCAAATTCGGTGGCACTCCCAGGCATGCCTCACACAAATATGTGAAAATACTGATATTGGCGATGGAATTCGGAGCTAAATTTACCAGTTCCACCTCGTAATACTCAAGAACGCGGAGGAGGAATTTGTGTACCGGCAACCTCAGCCCACATTCGATGTAGGCGAGGAAAACGGGGATTTCCCCATCTTCGAGGCTCGAAAAGTGCTCTCCGATCACCGATCTCCATTTGATCAGATTCTTGTTTGGAAGCATCCCGATTTTCTCCAACGCCTCAAGTTTTTTCTTGCTCAATTCCGAAGGCAACCACTTCGTGATTTGCTCCGATATGATGAAAATCCTTAAGGATGAGTATGGTCGTACGAGGCTTTGTGGTCGGAAGAACAAGAAAGAGGTCTAAATGATTTCTCTTGGCAAGAAACTGAAGGGGATCAAAAGGGGATCTAGAAGCGTAAAAATTCTAAAAGCCTAGCGATGGGGATTTTATAGCTTCTAATCTTTTAATTACGATCGGAAGTTTCCCACAAAAGTCCAACGGGCAAAAGCTTCTTCTTTGTTCAAACGGACAGAAAAACTCTTCGGTTCCCAAGGCAAGTTGTCAACTTTAAAGTGAACACAGACCACCTCGTATATCACGACATTAAATGGGGGTCTGCCCGATACGACTTCATCAAAAAAAAGGTATACATACGACCTGTTCATTTAAAGTTCGGGGGCTAGCTGATGAGGATTAAAACCTCTATGTATTAATTTAATACATAAAAGACCATACGTCTTCATGGTCGTAACCCCTAAGGCTAACGACCTCACTGGTCGTGAGGATTCCAGAGGTTACACGATGGGTACCCTGGTCGGACAAGGCTTTGTGCCTAGGCTCCGACCAGGTAGCTGTTCGGAAAAGCTATGAACTAGCATTTCTTATCGTATGATGAATGGAACACGTGTTATATGTTCCAAACCGTGCGATGATATAATCCTGAGACACTGACAATTAACTACCCTACGGTTAAGCATCTCACAGACAACCGCAAGGAAGTTGGCTGCTTCGTTAATCGCCTTACCGTTCGACCCGGTCGTAACGTTTCACCGAGGACGCCTTCTCCGAAAATCGCCACCTCTTCAGGAGTTATTTAAAGGTGGAGCGCAGAAGACGAAGGGACGGGACAAGAGACGAAAAACAACAGAACAGGAGAAGACAAACACAGAAGCCTAAGCAGTGGAATTAGAAGCAAGATAGTCAGTCTCAGACTTAGAGTCTAAGCCTGATTACTTAGTTAAACATTCCTCACATTCAGTGTATTTAGGGTAGTGTCTAGTTAGGTCTTGTAAATCCAGTTCATATTTCACCAGGATATTTCACGTCATTTTCCTCTTTCATTTTCATAAGATCGGCGATTCGATCATCGACAGTGATGTACTGAGAATCATCTCCAGTAAATCAACATATAAAAGGAGAAGCGTCTGACCACGAGACGAAGTGTGAATAAAGAGAGCAGGATCATGAGCACTGGCAGAGAAACCAGTTGCAATGACAACAGAAGAGAAACGATCAAACCAGGCACGAGGAGCTTACTTGAGGCCGTAAAGAGATCGACGAAGGCGACAAACCATACCCTTAGGAACAGAATACCCCGGTGGTGGCTGCATATAAACCTCTTCACATAGCTCACCATTGAGAAAGGCATTCTTTATATCAAGCTGAGAGATGGACCATGCCCGAACAGACGCCATATCAAGAAGAGTGCGAACAATGCTCATGTGATCCATAGGAGCAAATGTCTTATCATAATCATGACCATGCTCCTACTGAAAACCACGTGCCACAAGACGAGCCTTGTAGCGCTCAAGAGAACCATCAGAGCAGGTCTTAATCTTGTAGACCCACTTTCACGTGATAGGAGTAACACGCACAGGAAGAGAGACAAGATCCCACGTGCCAGTACACTCAAGGGCAGCAATCTCCTCTGTCATCGCATGCTGTCACTCCTGATGAACAACAACATCAATATAAGAAGTCGGTTCGGCAAGAGCTGCTAAACAAAAGCGTGCAGGAGGCCAAATAGACTGGCGATCATGAAGAGCATATCGAGAAGAGGCCGAAGAAGATGAACCATCATAAGAAGATGACGCATCAGAAGAATCCTAAACTCGCGGACGACGAGTGTAGTAGAGAGGATAAGAAGGATGAAGGCCGGGAGGAGCCTCTGGAGAGGGTGGCAGTGGTGAAGGAGACGGTGAAGGAGGAACCGAAGAGGCCAAAGGCTGTGGTGGTGTGGTGACTATGGGGGTGGCAGGAAAAATCAGGAAAGAAAGCGGCTCGACAGGAGATGCTAAAGTGGTGGAAGGAGAAGGACGAGGGCAGAAAGGACGAGACTCATCAAAAGTGACGTCCCGAGAAACCTGCATCCATTGGCCAACAGGATCCCAACAACGATATCCCTTATGCTCAGCGCTATAGCCCAAAAAAATGCACTCCACAGACTGAGCGGTCAGCTTGGTGCACTTATGAGGGGCAAGAAGAATATAGCACACACACCTAAAGAGGTGAAGACTAGAATAGTCATGAGTCTTGCCACAGAGACGCTTAATCGATCCCACCTCAAGAGCGTAAGAAGGTGAATATTAATCGGGAAAGTGGCGGAGAAACTCCCTCGGCCGAAGTGCGATGGGACAAAGAAGCAAGCATAAGAGCACGGACTGTCTCAAGAAGATGACGATGCTTTCGTTCAGCCACACCATTCTGGACATGAGCACCAGGGCAAGAAAACTGAGAGAGAGTGCCCTGCTCAGCAAGAAAACCATGAAGGTTCAATTCTGGACACGACCTTCTTCTTTTTTATACTCAGGCCGGTTCAATTAAACAAACCGGCCTGCCAAAGCCAAAAGCCCGCACTGCACGGGAGAGTGCCACGCACGGGGAGAACCCTAGTTCCCCCTGGCGACGGCGGCAGCGGCGGCCTCACAGCGACACATGCGAAAGAGGTGGCGGCGTCCTCACAGTGACGCGTGCGGGAGAGGAGGCCATCGCCACCGGGGTATTCTAACTAGCAGCGCCGACACCGAGTGAATCCTGGCGGCCCAGATGGAAGACAACGATGGGCGGCACGGTACCAGGTGGCAGCTGAGCTCGGGTGGAGATCAAAAGATGTGTAGCTTTGACTATGACTGGTTATAATTAATTTGCTACATTAGAACTAAAGCATGACATGGCAAAATACTTTGACTAGATTGATTATTGTTATTACTTTGCGATGTTCATCGAAAAGGATTAGCTTGATTGTGAGTCTTATTTTAATTCTTGGATTTGAAGCTAGTATGTCTCTCATTGCAATCCTTTTATACTCACTCATTTTGGTATGTTATAAAAAAATGATGAGAAAGAGAAAATTGAAAAGATGTATGCTTCAAGTATGCCATACATATCTATGTATATTCAAAAGAAAAAATATACGCACACAAAAGTGCTCAAATGAAAAGAAGTATGCTTCAAATATGCCACCAGTGAAAAGAAGTATGCTT
Organism: Phyllostachys edulis; assembly: GCA_036346405.1. NCBI lineage: Eukaryota > Viridiplantae > Streptophyta > Magnoliopsida > Poales > Poaceae > Phyllostachys > Phyllostachys edulis. The sequence goes on along the minus strand of CM070556.1, from coordinate 80,301,370 downwards.
CAAGCATGCCACCTTGAAAAGAAGTATGCTTCAAACATGCCACATGCATAAGATTTGATTGTGGAGCAATAGGGTGTTATATGAGACTGCTAGCTCATCTAGATTTAAAGTTTGCATCACTGTTAGGTTTTAACTCTTCATGGTGATATCTCTTTGTAGTGTTTATAATCGGTTTAGTCATTGTTGAGATGCCTGTCATTGAGTTAAAATTGCTTAATCATTCTACAGACTTGTTTTGACATTGCTACATGGTATATGACTTTATATGATCCTGTTAGCTCTACTTCAAAAGATGGCTTGGTTAATCTATTAAATTGATTTGAATAATCTACACAGCTTCTTGTCTCTTACTCTCCTTGCTCTTTTCTCTGAAGTTTTCTCTCTCTGAAGTTCTTGCTAAGTACATTGCCAAAGGGGGAGAAAGATGGGAGAAATTGTACTTGTGTTAAGGGGGAGTTTCTCGATTGGAATTTCTAGTTTGCTGCTGTGGTTTGTCAAAATTCTTTGCCTTGTAGTTTTTTGAATTATTGAAACTTTCTTTTTGCAAATTCTTCTCTCTATTTTAAAGTATTGTCAATGTATTCATCAAGGTGGAGATTGTTAGACCATGGGGCTTGATCGTGGTTTTTACTGATGAATAATTGACTTTTGGGTTGCATTGGAATTTGCGGTTGTGGAAGTTTCGGTCGTTCTGTTTGGGTGGTCGGTTTAAGGTCTTCTAGGACCACCCTTGGTGAGGAGGTCTTCCGAGTCCTGTAGCTCGAATACTATTCATCCTGAGTACTATTCATTACGAGTACTGTAGCTTCGAGTGCTACAATGCGTAGTGGTAGGCTTCGAGTGCTACGGTGCGTAGTCATAGTCCTGTGGAAGTGGTCGTAGATATGGTGAAACTGATCGTGGACTTCTTGGAAGTGATCGTAGATCTGGCAAAACAAACCGTGGTTGATCTGGATCTTGGTTATTGATGGCCTTCTATGTTCCTTGGGCATAACTTCTCCCGAGCAATGTGCTTTCTCCCGTGTCCTCCATTTCCAGCTGTGTCCGCAAAAAGAAATCTTTGTCCAATGAGGGAAGTTTTATGCCCTCTTCTATAAATTGTTGATCATCGACACCCAGCCAATCACACAACTGCACAGCATTCTTCCTTAGTTTCCTTTCCCAATATAGTTCTTGAAAATTTTCCAAACACTTTCAAGTCTTGTAGTCTCTCACCATGGCCTCCAAGCCTAGCTTCAAGAGCACGGACAGCATCGCCGAGAGCATGCCCGATGCACTACAACAAAGTCGATACCAGATGAAGAGATGCTTCCAAAGGTACTGTAAATTAAGCTTTGAAGGCATCATTGATGGATATAAAAAAAAGGATTTGAATTTGCAACGAATGTGTGTGTGCTGTGATGCACGTAATAGGTTGCCTCCTTCTTTGTTATGCATGCATAAGAGATATATTGCTGCTGTGAAAGCTTTGTCATCCTAAAATCTGGGATAAAAATATTTCAGGTATGTATCGAAGGGTAGGAGGCTCTTGAAGAACCAGCAGCTCATGGAGGAGCTGGAGAAATCTCTGGATGACAAAGTAGAGAAGGAAAAGCTTGTCGAAGGCTTTCTCGGTTACATTATTCGTTCGACGCAGGTGATTTCTCTTTGAAGTCATGCCCTTTCTTTGCAGTAAAAGTTAAGTTTGGTAGATGGTACTTCTTTCCTGAACTAAATTTATGTTTGCAGGAAGCAGTAGTGCTACCACCATTTGTCGCATTCGCTGTCAGAACGAATCCTGGTATCTGGGAGCACGTCAAAGTTCATTCTGAAGATTTGTCGGTCCAAGGAATCACACCGTCGGAGTACCTGAAGTTCAAAGAGACCTTATATGATGAGAAATGGTATGCATCCACCGATCTAGCGGGAGCTTCTGCATGGACTAGAAAGTAATTTGATGCCACGTGAGTAAAAGTATGAAACTGAAAAACAATGGTCTGTTCATGTGAATTTCAGGGCCAAGGATGACAACTCACTGGAAGTTGATTTCGGAGCTCTTGACCTCTCAACACCTCATCTGACGCTGCCCTCATCCATAGGGAATGGGCTGCAGTTTGTATCCAGATTCCTGTCTTCAAAGCTGAGTGACAAACCTGAAAGCATGAAGCCGTTGCTAGATTATTTACTCGCCCTGAATTACCGTGGTGAGGTAAGGAGATCGGCCATTCGTGGCGCAGAGATCACCAGAAGATCAAAAGTAACCCACCGAGTGAACTTACATCTTTGTGAACATGCAGAAGCTGATGATTAATGACACCATCGACACGGTGAACAAGCTTCAGACATCACTGCTCCTTGCAGAAGTCTTTGTTAGCGGGCTGCCAAAGTACACACCATACTTGAAGTTTGAACAAAGGTGATCTATTGTCATCTTGGGTAGATAAAATTCGTGGGACAAAAGTACGCAACTGTGCCTAAGGTTTCTTTATACAATGGTCTTGCAGATTTCAGGAGTGGGGATTAGAGAAAGGATGGGGTGACACTGCTGAAAGGTGCAAGGAGACACTGAATTGCCTATCAGAAGTGCTCCAGGCACCAGATCCTATCAACATGGAGAAGTTCTTCAGCAGGGTTCCTTCCATATTCAACATTGTCGTCTTCTCTATTCATGGTTACTTTGGTCAAGAGAAGGTTCTTGGCTTGCCTGATACCGGTGGTCAGGTATGGGGATATCATCAAATAGTAGGAAATAGCCACAGCTCACCAATTGTCATGCTTTGAAAACATGGTTTCTCTGTAACAGGTTGTCTACATCCTGGACCAAGTCAGGGCCATGGAAGAGGAGCTGCTGCAAAGAATCAAGCAGCAGGGTTTGCATGTAACACCAAAGATTCTTGTGGTAAAGTTCATTACACCATGATCCTAGTCGTTCTTATCATCTCATTTACAGAACTAGATAAACTAATGGCTGCTTTTGTCCGGCAGTTAACAAGATTGATACCAGATGCCAAAGGTACAAAATGTAATGTGGAGCTCGAACCAGTTGAAAACACAAAACACTCAAACATACTTCGCGTGCCACTCAAGACTGAAGATGGGAAGGATTTGAGCCAGTGGGTGTCCCGGTTCGACATCTACCCTTACCTAGAGAGATATGCCCAGGTTTGTCAGCTATGTATTCTTAACTAGCAGTCTATCAGTACCCCTTGTGAGGTGTGAGTTGAATAAATTTTTACCCAATATAATTTCAGGATGCTTCTGCCAAAATTCTTGACATTTTGGAGGGCAAACCCGACTTGATCATCGGCAACTACACTGATGGCAACTTGGTTGCATCCCTCATGTCTAGCAAACTAGGAGTCACTCAGGTGAAAAATGGGCATCAAATAGGATAGTGCAAGATTTCTTTTGGCACCAACCAAAATTCGGTATGACAACCGAAATGATCTTTCTGACAGGGAACAATTGCACACGCTCTGGAGAAGACAAAGTATGAGGACTCGGATGTCAAGTGGAGAGAGCTGGACCAGAAGTACCATTTCTCGTGCCAATTCACTGCTGATATGATAGCCATGAACACTAGTGACTTTATCATCACTAGCACGTACCAAGAAATTGCAGGAAGGTCAGTAACTGAATCTTACCGTAAATTCAGTGCTCTAACAAGTAAGAACGCTTAAGTACTTCTTCCTAGAATTTTCAAACATGAACTTATGACGCAGTAAAGAGAAGCCAGGCCAATACGAACACCACTACGCATTCACAATGCCGGGGCTCTGTCGCTTCGCCACAGGCATCAATGTCTTCGACCCAAAGTTCAACATTGCTGCACCCGGTGCCGATCAGTCCGTCTACTTCCCCTTCACACAGAAGCAGAAGCGACTGACAGGTTTACACCCACAGATTGAGGAGTTACTTTACAGCAAGGAGGACACTGATGAGCACATGTAAGTCCCTCGGAAACACACAAACTTTTCTTTGATTAGACAAAGTTTCTAACTGTTGTGATGCCATGAAATCAGAGGGTATCTGGCAGACAGAAACAAGCCAATCATCTTCTCAATGGCAAGGCTGGACAAGGTGAAGAACATCACTGGACTAGTCGAGTGGTATGGCCAGAACAAGGAGGTCAGGGGCCTTGTGAACCTCGTTGTCGTCGCGGGCCTCCTGGATGCTTCACAGTCCAAGGACCGAGAAGAGATAGAAGAGATCAACAAGATGCACAATCTGATCGACAAGTACCAGCTAAAGGACAGATCCGCTGGATCAAGGCACAGACTGACCGTGTCCGCAATGGCGAGCTGTACCGTTGCATTGCAGATACAAAGGGTGCATTTGTTCAGGTATACAATAACCTACATAACTAACTGTTTGGTCATGAACAATATATGCCCCCATCGTCTGAATTCTGAAGCTTTGGAGTAACGAACCATTGCATTGCATAAAACTCAACTCTAGCCTTACAATGACTATCTATGGTTTCAGCCTGCACTCTATGAAGCATTCGGGCTAACAGTCATCGAGGCGATGAACTGCGGATTGCCAACCTTTGTAACAAATCAGGGAGGGCCAGCAGAGATCGTTGTCGATGAGGTCTCAGGTTTCCACATAAACCCGATGAACGGCAGGAAGCAGGCAACAAGATTGCAAACTTCTTTCAGAAGTGTAAGGAAGACCCAAGCTACTGGAACAAGGTGTCCACTGCTGGGCTTCAACGCATCTATGAATGGTAGGCACAAATCTTCCTATAACCATCTGAAAAAAAAAACTAACCATGTGTTATACATGATGGCAGCTACACATGGAAGATATATGCAACTAGAGTGCTGAACATGGGATCAATGTATGGCTTCTGGAGGACTTTGAACAAGGAAGAGAGACAGGCCAAACAACGCTACCTGCAGATATTCTACAATTTTCAGTTTAGGAACCTGGTGAGTGTAGGATCTGAATATCTGATGCAATGTCCAATGCTCGATGCAATCAAGATGGTAATAAAGGGAAGTCTGATCAATGATCATATCATTTTGTAGGCAAAGGCCGTACCAAGAGCAGGGGAGCAGGCTCCGAAAACCGCAACAGGCGTGACGCCTAGTGAGATTGTAGTAAAGCCAAAAGAAAAGCAAGTGTGCCCACTCTTACGAAATTTACTGAAGAAAGACCGGGGAAGCAACTGACTGACCCGTTTGTTGTTTGGAATTTGGATGCTGCAGAAAGCCGCAGAATCGGATTCAAAGGTGAGTTTTCTTCTAGTCAGCAATGAGCTTAGCTGCAAAACAATAAGGTGATGAGTGTTAGATTATATCAAGCCTGCCTGCCTGATCCTTGAATACTCCTTGTGTGCTCAGGATCACGACCAGTTTACTCGGGCCCAAGCCTCCGACCTCTGATTAGAAGAGCTTCAGACGGAAAGCTATGGTGATATTCAGAAGCCGGAATACTCGCAGCTGAATTCATTCCATTCATACCAGTGTGTGAAGTGATTGGTGTGAGATTTGTGTACATGTGTGATTTTATTGTGTGTTCATTGTGGATTGGAAAGATGTAACAAAATCAAAATTGTCCATGGTTACAAGCCATAATAATACAAGGATTGAAGATTGTTCTATGCTGAGAATCTGTTTGACTCAAATTTCATACTGTTACAAACTTACAGGAGATCCGAGTCTTCAACCACCATTCATCTACTGCCATGATTAAATGGACTAGTTCCAAGCAAGCACGAACTTACAAAAACCAAATGAATATAATTGCTTCTGAAACATTTCTAAGCATAGAAAAGAGACAGCGCTGCCGACCGGTGACCGCTGAGAACGGGAGGAAAAAGACCATAAAAAGACTTGTTGTTGATGACAAGATTTGGTACCTATGGTGGTCATTGTAATGCTGATTAGTTCAACGAAAGGGTGTTCTCAGTAAAGCCATTCGATCGAGTTTTAACGACACGATTGAGTTAAAGGCTTCACTTGGTCCGAACGTCACTTAAATCTCAACCGTCACGGACCTCTACAAGATCAGCGCACTTCAATCTTAACCATCGAGGTCCTCCTTAGGAGTTCAACGCGCGTCAATCTCAACCATCAAGGTCCTTCCGGGAGACCCAGCGTGCTTCAATTTCAACCGTTAAAGACCTCCCTAGAGAAATCCTGACCGTCTAGAATCTCCCACAAAAGCTCATACGTGGTTTAATCAAGACCACACAGGACCTCCCCTGGAGGAAATCAAGACCGCATAAAACCTCTTCTCGAAGCGCAACGTGGCCTAGTCTGGACCGTCCAAGACCTCCTCAGGCACAATATGGACCGTCCAGGACCTCTCTCATAAATGCGTAAGTGGATAAATCTCAACCTCACAGGATTTCCCCACGAAGAGGTCTTGACCATCCAGGTCCTCTCTAAGATGCATGGCTTGATCTGGGCCGTCAAGAACCTCCCAGAAGTTCAGCGTGGCTCAATATTGACTGTCCAAGACCTCTTCAGAAGTGCTTGCGCGCCTTCATCACAGCCGTTCAAGACCTCCTCAGGTGTACTTGCGTGCCTCCATCAGGACCGCTCAAGACCTCCTCGAGGCACTACGCGGCTTCATCAGGGCCGTCCAGGACCTCTTCGGGAGCACTTGCGCGCCTCCATCAGGACCGCTCAAGACCTCCTCGAGGGTGCTACACGGCTTCATCAGAGCCGCTCCAGACCTCTTCAGGTGCGCTACGCGGTCTCATCGCAGGCCGTCCAAGACCTCCTGAGAAGCGCTACATGGCTTCATCACAGCCGTTCAAGACCTCCTCAGGAGTACTTGCGCGCTTTCATCAAGGCCGTCCAAGACCTCCTCAGGGGCGCTACGCGGCTTCATCAACGCCGTTCAAGACCTTCTCAGGAGCACTTGCGCGCCGCTCAAGACCTCCTCGAGGGTGCTACGCGGCTTCATCGAGCCGCCTCGCACCTCCTCAAAGCGAGTCGGCGGTCTCATCACAGGCCGGCCAAGACCTCCTGAGAAGCACTACGCAACTTCATCACAACCGTTCAAGACCTCCTTAGGAGTGCTTGCACGTCTCCATCAGGACCGCTCAAGACCTCCTCGAGGGTGCTAGGCGGCTTCATCAGAGCCGCTCCAGACCTCCTCAGGTGCGCTACATGGTCTCATCGCAGGCCGTACAAGACCTCCTGAGAAGCGCTACGCGGCTTCACCACAGCCGTCCAAGACCTCCTCAGGAGTAATTGCGCGCCTCCATCAGGACCGCCCAGGACCTCCTCGAGGGCACTACGCGGTTTTATCAGGGCCATCCAGGACCTCTTCAGGAGCACTTGCGTGCCTTCATCAAGGCCGTCCAAGACCTCCTCAGAGGCGCTACGTGGCTTCATCAACGTCATTCAAGACCTCCTCAAGAGCACTTGCGCGCCTCCATCAGGACCGCTCAAGACCTCCTTGAGGGTGCTACGCGGCTTCATCAGAGCCGCTCCAGACCTCCTCAAGTGCGCAACGCGGTCTCATCGCAGGCCATCCAAGACCTCCTGAGAAGCGCTATGCGGCTTCATCACAGCCATTCAAGACCTCCTCAGGAGTGCTTGCGCGCCTCCATCAGGACCGCTCAAGACCTCCTCGAGGGCACTATGCAGCTTCATCAGGTCCGTCCAAGACTTCCTCAGGGGCGCTGCGCGTTTTCATCAGGGCCATCCAAGACCTCCTGAGAAGCGCTACGCGGCTTCATCACCGCCGTTCAAGACCTCCTCAGGAGCACTTGCGCGCCTCCATCAGGACCGCTCAAGACCTCCTTGAGGGTGCTACGCGGCTTCATCAGAGCCGCTCCAGACCTCCTCAGGTGCGCTACGCGGTCTCATCGCAGGCCGTCCAAGACCTCCTAAGAAGCATTACGCGGCTTCATCACAGCCGTTCAAGACCTCCTCGGGAGTGCTTGCGCGCCTCCATCAGGACCGCTCAAGACCTCCTCGAGGGTGCTATGCGGCTTCATCAGAGCCGCTCCAGACCTCCTCGAGGGCACTACGCGGCTTCATCAGAGCCGTCCAGGACCTCTTCAGGAGCACTTGCGCGCCTTCATCAAGGCCGTCCAAGACCTCCTCAGAGGCGCTACGCGGCTTCATCAACGCCGTTCAAGACTTCCCCAGGGGCACTACGCGGCTTCATCAACGTCGTTCAAGACCTCCTCAGGAGCACTTGCGCGCCTCCGTCAGGACCGCTCAAGACCTCCTCGAGGGTACTAAGTGGCTTCATCAGAGCCGCTTCAAGACCTCTTCAGAGTATTTATGCGGTTTAGTCAAAGACGTCCAAAACTTCCCGCGATGATTTTCTCATGACTTTCAGGGTCTCTCACGCGGACCACTAAGCGGACTTTCCACGAAGACTTCTTGCCAAGCCTCCAGGACCTTCCTCTAGGAGCTCCTTGAGGAAACTTACGTGACAGAAAAGGAAAGATTTTTCAATTATAGAAGGTTTGGAGATCATAACCGAATTATCTGTAAAATTAGTTCGGTTTAGGAATCCTGAGCTATCACGGCTAAGGCCTACCGCCCTTTAAATAGATGAGGGTCACGGCCGATTGTAATCATCACCAATCGATCAATACAATTTGCATCTACGCTTTTACCTAGCTTTCAGTAGTCCCGCTTTCTTCCAACCCTTTTGCTTCCTGGTTGAGTTCAAAGATCTTGCCAGACATCACATTGCCTCAACACCATGACTAGCTCGCCTTAGGTGTTGCGCTACCGTGGTTTTTCGCGGTTGAACCCTAACGTCGCCTGGGTTCGATATTGCCGATGTCTATCAAACCGTGTGTTGGTGCTTCTTTGTGTCATATTTTTGCGTCAACACAAATTGGCGACTCCGCTGGGGACACGATCTATTCCCTAGCCATGACGAACGGGTCTGAAGTCGATCCCGACAACGTCATTGCGCCCGCCATCGAGGAGCTAGATGAGGAAGCGCAGCGAGAATACGAGAAGCACAAGATGGAGTTCGACAGGGCGTTTGCTTCACGTTACCAGAAGACAAGACAAGGCGTCATCCGAAAAGAAGGAGAGTTCGCGCCTGTCTACATCAAGCCCGAGGTGAAACCCACTGTGAGTAACGCATCTCTTACTGAGGAGCAAGTCGCTTTAATGATTGATCAGCAATTAGGTGCTTCCGTATCTGATACCGTGGATAAATTGCTATCTAATCCCCTTAAGGCCATGGGTCTTGAAGTGCAAAGTGAAAGAGATCTAAAACAACCCATGTTGCCTCATATTAGTGCTCACAATATCAGTAATGATAGCAACGTTCAACATGGCTCCTCGTTTGTTAACATATCAGCAGCAAATGTGCCATATCAAAGTATACTACATGAGGCGTCGATGCAACATATATGTAGCCGGACTAACGCGCTGAGTTCGGCTGGTCATAGATCGCCATCGCATGTTATCCCAAATATTGCTGTAGCCGAACCTGTGGTCCCAGTACCTTCGTCAATCACAAATGCTAATACAGTCAATTTGGGTGCACTTAATGGTAGCAATTACAATAGCATGGGGGAAAGTTCAACAAATTTACAAGCGCCTTTGTACCGCACTGTAGCGTACAGTATACCTCCCATGCCACCTCAAGGTTCTGGCATTCCATATGGTCCATTGCCTGCTAATAATTTCGATAGTGCTCCGCAACATATAACATATTCGCAGCCGAACCATACTACATACGAGACACCACAACCCAATGTTTTTGGGCCACGACAACCAGTTGATGTAACACCTAATCGGGCTACGGCCGAGCCTTACGTGGGGCCCAAAAATGTTAGAGAGCAAGTGGTTAGCGTGTTGAGAGAACAGTTCGGGGTAGAGCCCAAAGGTAGATCACGTACATATCAAAGACCATACCCTAATTTCTATGATAATGTTCAATATCCCAGAGGTTTTAGAGCACCTGATTTTATTAAGTTCACTGGAGATGATAGTAGAACTACCTTAGAACATGTTGGCCAATTCATCTTGCGATGTGGTGAAGCTAGTGCTAGCGATGCTTTAAAATTGAGATTGTTCCCTTTATCATTGTCTGGCCCTGCATTTACCTGGTTTACTTCTCTGGCACCTAATTCTATTTATACATGGTCTCAGTTAGAGCGAAAATTCCATGAATATTTCTACACTGGGGACACTGAGCTCAGATTGTCACATTTAACTTCAGTTAAACAGAAACATGATGAACCTGTTACTAATTACATCCGAAGGTTTAGAGATACAAGGAACATATGTTTTAATTTGACAATTTCTGACAAAGATTTGGCTGATTTAGCATATTCGGGTTTACTGTCTCAATTAAAAGAAAAGCTAAAAAATCATGATTTCCTAGACGTTAGTCAAGTATTACAAAAAGCTCTGGCACAAGAGAGCCGAGTTAAAGAGTCTAGAAATTTTCAGAGGTCAAGTGATAAAGTAAAAGTTGATCGTCCCAGTGTTCATATGCTTGATTATGAATCTGAAAATTCAGACGAAGATGATGTTGATGTGTGTGTGGCTGAGTGGGATTGGTCCTCAAAATCTAAACCAGTCGTTTGCTTAGTTTTAAGGCCGGTGTCACAAAAGAGTCGGCAAGAAGAAATCAAATACACTTTTGACGTTGCTAAATGCGATAGGATCTTTGATTATTTGTTACAAGAAAAACAAATTAGATTGCCTGACAAACATGTTATACCGGCACCTGAAGATTTAAAGAGACGTGCATATTGTAAGTAGCATAACTCTTATTCGCATGCCACTAATGATTGCAATGTATTTCGTCGACAGGTCCAATCGGCCATTAATGAAGGACGATTGAAGTTTGCTGAAAGTCCGAAAATGTAGCTAGACCACAATCCTTTTCCTGTCAATGTGATTGATTTTGAGAACAGGAGAGTTCTTGTTCGGCCATCTCAGGCTGAGTCTACAAAAGGCAAGAATGTGAAGATAGGAGAGAGAGGCACAGGGACATCGAGCTCTGGAGCTGTGCGAGCTGTTTAGCCAAAAATGATCAAACCAAAAAGCCCAGAAGTTAATCATTGGAAGGTTAATAAGAACAGAAGCAAGACTGGCAAAAGATTTGAAAGGCCAAAGCCCACATTTAAGGAACTTCTGGCTAAGTATGAGAATAGCAAGATCGGCGGAGACACTGTTGGTCGACCCAATAGTTTTAAGCGACCAAGATCACCTATAGAGCAAAGGTTTAACGGTCGTGATTATCGTCGAGGAGATTTCCATGCAACAATGCCATATCACCCTTTTGAGTAGCCAATACCTGTCCCGTGGGGACCTCCTCCTGCTGATATTTTCCCTTGTCCGCCGTGGGGCTGGTATGGTCCATGGATGCCACCTCCAATGCCCTTTAGGCCTTTCCATCCGGGGTGGGCAGCACCGAGAAGACCTGTGTTTGACAGGTTATCACGTCTTAGTAATGACCATTCTGATCAACAAAATTGGCCTCGTGATGGGAGAGGCAATAAAGTGGTGAGGAAAGTATACCGTGTCAAGAATAAAAGCAGCGAGGACCTCCTCAGGGGCACTCATAAGAACTCATCAAGACCACTCAAGACCTCCCTAGGAGCGCTCACGTGGACTCATCAAGGCCACTCACGACCTCCTCAGGAACACTTAAAGAAATAGAAAAGTCAGGTTTGAATTCGAAGGGAAAAGAACCGGCCATCGAGAAGGAGGTCTTTGTGGATGGTCTCCGGGACAACTCAGGACGTCCTATGGGATCTCCCAGGAGGTCTTTGAAGCAGTTGACCAGGACCTCTCAGGAGCAGAAACGGTCGGCTATTTCAAATATTAATCAAGGCGAATTATCGTGGCCAGGAAGAATGCACGATTGGTCGCGGCAAAGAAGGCGTCTACAATAGCTACAAGCAATACCGTAGTCGGTCCCGTGAACGTCGGGCCGATTCTGGCGGCGGCAAAGAAGTGATAACCAAGCAGACCACATCGCATGTTGATTTTGAAGCGCCAGAAATAGTGGGGGGGTATAAAAGAAACACATCTTTGGTGTGCGGAACAAAGCCGCAGCCCCGTTGGTGTCCTCTTGGTCTATCTCATTCACAAAAAAGGAGGTTGCAGCGGCTACGCACGCAAGAACTTAGAGAGGCTAAGGCAGAGAAAATGATAGATGAATTATTTAATGAAATAAAGCCTATGTGGCCTGTCCGAAAAGAGTGGAGGGTAAAATCAGTTGAAACACCAGTTCAGACGCCTAGTGATGACGAGGAAGATTTGCTGGATTATGGATCTCCAGTGATTAAAAATGATACTCCACCTCGTGAAGGTATGGATATTAATATGGTATTTATATTGCCTTCAGAATTTTGAATTGCTAGTGAGGAGGTAGCCCAATTATGCCTTGGCCCTCAGGAAGCCGTTTTTGAGAAGCCCAAAGAATCGAGCAGACATTTGAAACCATTATATGTTAGAGGACATATCAATGGTAAGCCAATTTCTAGGATGTTAGTTGATGGTGGGGCTGCTGTGAATTTGATGCCCTATTCAGTTTTCAAGAAGTTGGGGCGAGAACATAACGAGCTTTTGAAAACTAATTTGACGCTTAATGGTTTCATGGGCGAACCGACGGAGGCTAAGGGTGTCATCTCCATGGAGCTTACTGTTGGGAGCAAGACCCTACCTACGGCTTTCTTCGTCGTTGACGTGCAAGGTAATTATAATGTTTTATTGGGTCGTGATTGGATACATGCAAATCGCTGCATTCCTTCACTTTGCATCAAACTTTAGTACAATGGATCGATGATGACGTAGAAGTGGTTCAAGCAGACACGTCGGCTTATATTGCTTTGGCCAATGCTTCAGCTGACTGGCAACATGGTGACATCTAATGTTTGATGGGTCTAGACCTTTCTAGTTATGACTATCTTAGTGTCACCAAAGATGGTTTTGTACCCGTGTCTGTACAGCCGGCTTCCACAGCCTGGCTTAGTAATATGATGTTATAAATGAATAAAAGAAATAATTTAGAGTGGTTGCAGCAGCGTACCGAGCAATATCAGTCAAACAAGAACGATATTTGTGAAGCTATTGAGGATTTTGATGAAGTGGAAAGTTGGGGCAAGGTTTCTCGTCGGCTGACCCATTAGAGGAGGTTGATATAGGTGATGGGGCTATTCCTAGGCCAACGTTTGTAAACAAAAATATGCATGCTGAATACAAAAGCAAAGTGATAGAGTTGCTTAGGGAGTATGTGGATTGTTTTGCTTGGGAGTATCATGAGATGCTGGGACTCAACCGAGAGTTAGTAGAGCATCGATTGCCGGTTAAGTCTGGTTTTAGGCCTCACAAGCAGCCACCTAGGAGATTTAATTCTAATATATATGATCGGATCAAAGAAGAAATAGACCGACTGTTGAAAGCTGGTTTTATTAGGCCATGTCGGTATGCTGAATGGATTTCTAACATTGTCCCGGTTGAAAAGAAGAATACTGGTAAGTTGAGAGTGTGCATTGATTTTAGAGATTTGAACAAAGCTACTCCTAAAGATGAATATCCTATGCCCATAGCCGACATCCTAATTAATGATGCTTCGGGGCATAAAGTAATTAGTTTATTAGATGGTAATGCTGGTTATAACCAAATTTTTGTGGCCGAAGAGGATATGTCTAAAACGGCCTTTCGATGTCCTGGTTTCGTCGGTTTGTTTGAATGGGTAGTTATGACTTTTGGTCTAAAGAATGTCGGTGCTACTTATCAAAGGGCTATGAATTTGATTTTTCATGATTTACTCGGTGTTATGATAGAGGTGTACATTGATGATATAGTGGTCAAATCGAATAGTGTGGGTCATCACTTAGCCGATTTGCGTTTGGCTTTTGAAAGAATGCGTCAGTATGGTTTGAAAATGAACCCACTCAAGTGTGCTTTTGGTGTGTCGGCTGGGAAGTTCTTAGGATTTATAATACACGAGAAAGGCATAGAAATAGATCCTAGCAAAATAGAGTCTATTAAGAAAGTGAAGGCACCCCAGTGTAAAAAAGATATGCAAAAGTTTCTGGGGAAAGTAAATTACCTAAGGAGGTTCATATCCAATTTGTCTGGCAAGGTTAGTGCTTTCACTCCTATACTTCGGTTAAAGAAAGAAACCGAATTTACTTGGGGGCAGAATAGCAGCAAGCTTTTGAGGAAATTGAGAGATATTTGTCTACACCTCCTGTGTTGAGAGCACCTCAAGCTGGAATGCCGTTTCAGTTGTATATTGTTGCAGAAGAAGGCGTTATTGGTGCTGTTTTGACACAAATTTTAGATGGCAAAGAGTATGTGATTACTTACCTGAGTCGGCGTCTCCTGGGAGCTGAGACAAGGTATGTTTTTATAGAAAGATTATGTTTATCTTTGTATTATGCTTGTACCAAGTTGATACACTACTTGCTATCTAGCACTTGTATTGTTGCGTGTCAAACCGATGTTATTAGATATATGTTGCAAGTGGATTTTTAAGCGATAGAGAATCGGAAAGTGGGCTTATGCTTTAATAGAGTATGATTTGACTTACTTAATCTTTGAAATCGGTAAAAGGTCGGTCAGAGCTGATTTCATTGTTGATCATAGGATTGGTAATGAGGTAGATGTGATTGATTATCTATCTGTTCGTCCATGGAGTTTGTATTTTGATGGCTCGGCTTGTAGAGAAGGACAAGGTGTTGGCATTGTTTTAATTTCACCTAGAGGTGTTGTTTCTGAAACATCGGTTCGCCTAGAATATTTTTGTACCAACAATCAGGCCGAGTACGAAGCTCTTTTGTTAGGATTACAAATTTTAGAATCTATGGGCGTAAAGAATGTAGAGGCATTTGGTGATTCATTATTAGTTGTGCAACAAGTTGCTAAGAATTACCAATGCTTTGATGGACCATTGAATATTTATTTGGAGAAGTGCTTGGAAATAATAGCAACTTTAGATGATTTTACTATTAGCCATGTCGCTAGAAAAGAGAATATGAGGGCAAATGATTTGGCACAACAAGCATCTGGTTATCAAGTTAAAAGAGGTAAACTGTTCATGATAGAAAAACCGATGCTGGAAAGTGCTACAATCTGCATGGCTGAACAGCATGATGGCAGCTCGGATGCTTTGAAAACATCAAGTTCTGCCGAACCTAGTGACTGGAGAAAGCCTCTAATTAGTTATTTAGAAAATCCTAGTCAAACTGTTGATAGAAAGCTTCGGCGACAAGCATTAAAGTATATAGTGCTTGATGGAGAGGTATATCGCCAAACTATAGATGGACTATTTTTAAAATGTTTAGGTTCGGATCAATTTAAAGTTGCCATGGGTGAGGTGCATGAAGGTATATGCGGTACACATCAATCAGCTCATAAGATGAAGTGGTTATTAAGAAGGGCTGGTTTCTATTGGCCGACTATGTTAGAGAATTGCTTTAGATATTATAAAGGGTGTGAGTCGTGTCAAAAGTTTGGTGATGTGCAATTGGCACCCGCTGCTATGTTGCATCCTATTATTAAACCGTGGCCGTTCCATGGTTGGGGTTTAGATTTCATCGGCCAAATACACCCTGCCTCTTCTAAAGGTCATCGTTTTGTTTTAGTAGCCACTGATTATTTTACAAAGTGGACAGAAGCCGTTCCTCTTAAAAACATGACACATAAGTAGGTGATTAGTTTTATTTTGGAACATATTGTTCATAGATTCGGCATACCACAAACTTTAACTACTGATCAAGGTTCGTCTTTTATGTCTCATCAAGTACGAGAATTCGTCGAATCATTTAGAATCAAACTCCTTAACTCCTCACCTTATTATGCTCAGGCCAACGGTCAGGTCGAGTCAAGTAATAAGACTTTGATTAAGCTTATTAAGAAAAAGATAGAGGAACATCCTAAGAGGTGGCATGAAGTGTTATCTGAAGCATTATAGGCTCATCGTATATCTAAGCATAGTGCTACAAAGGTGACACCATTTGAGTTGGTCTATGGGCAAGAGGATGTTCTACCTGTTGAGGTGAATCTGGGTGCCCTTAGATTGGCCAGGCAAAATGATTTGTCGGCCGTAGATTACCATAACTCGATGATGGATAGGATAGATGAAGTTGCGAATGAGAGATTAAAAGCTTTGAGAGAGATTGAAAAAGATAAGGTAAGGGTAGCCAAGGCCTACAATAAGAAAGTGAAGAAATCGTTTCAAATAGGGGACCTAGTTTGGAAGACGATTTTACCTGTTGGATCTAAAGATAATAAGTTTGGGAAGTGGTCTCTGAATTGGGAAGGTCCGTATAAAGTGGTAGAGATCGTTCCTGGAAATTCCTATATGGTGCAATGTTTACAGGGAGAAAGGCTACCTAAAGCTCTTAATGGCAAATATCTGAAAAAATACTATCCGAGTATTTGGCAAGATGCTTGAGAAACATACATGGCCGGTGAGTTGTTTATCATCGTCCTGAGAAACGTACTTATGGCCGATGTTTAATCATCGTCCTAAAGTGATATTGAAGACATTACTGTTTTGTGGCAAACATGCTTGTTTTACCAAAAAAACCGGGGGGGGGCATATGTTGATGACAAGATTTGGCACCTATGGTGGTCATTGCAATGCTGATTAGTTCAACGAAAGGGTGTTCTCCGCAAAGCCATTCGATCGAGTTTTAACGGCATGATTGAGTTAAAGGCTTCGCTTGGTCCGAACGTCACTTAAATCTCAACCGTCACGGACCTCCATCTCAACCATCGAGGTCCTTCCGGGAGACCCAGCGCGCTTCAATTTCAACCGTTAAAGACCTCCCCGGAGAAATCCTGACCGTCTAGAATCTCCCACAAAGGCTCATACGTGGTTTAATCAAGACCACACAGGACCTCCCCTGGAGGAAATCAAGACCGCATAAAACCTCTTCTCGAAGCGCAACGTGGCCTAGTCTGGACCGTCCAGGACCTCCTCAGGCACAATATGGACCGTCCAGGACCTCTTTCATAAATGTGTAAGTGGATAAATCTCAACCTCACAGGATTTCCCCACGAAGAGGTCTTGACCATCCAGGTCCTCTCTAAGATGCATGGCTTGATCTGGGCCGTCAAGAACCTCCCAGAAGTTCAGCGTGGCTCAATATTGACTGTCCAAGACCTCTTCAGGAGTGCTTGCACGCCTTCATCACAGCCGTTCAAGACCTCCTCAGGTGTACTTGCGTGCCTCCATCAGGACCGCTCAAGACCTCCTCGAGGGCACTACGTGGCTTCATCAGGGCCGTCCAGGACCTCTTCGGGAGCACTTGCGCGCCTCCATCAGGACCGCTCAAGACCTCCTCGAGGGTGCTACACGGCTTCATCAGAGCCGCTCCAGACCTCTTCAGGTGCGCTACGCGGTCTCATCGCAGGCCGTCCAAGACCTCCTGAGAAGCGCTACATGGCTTCATCACAGCCGTTCAAGACCTCCTCAGGAGTACTTGCGCGCTTTCATCAAGGCCGTCCAAGACCTCCTCAGGGGCGCTACGCGGCTTCATCAACGCCGTTCAAGACCTTCTCAGGAGCACTTGCGCGCCGCTCAAGACCTCCTCGAGGGTGCTACGCGGCTTCATCAGAGCCGCTCCAGACCTCCTCAGGTGCGATACGCGGTCTCATCACAGGCCGGCCAAGACCTCCTGAGAAGCACTACGCAACTTCATCACAACCGTTCAAGACCTCCTCGGGAGTGCTTGCGCGCCTCCATCAGGACCGCTCAAGACCTCCTCGAGGGTGCTACGCGGCTTCATCAGAGCCGCTCCAGACCTCCTCAGGTGCGCTACGCGGTCTCATCGCAGGCCGTACAAGACCTCCTGAGAAGCGCTACGCGGCTTCATCACAGCCGTCCAAGACCTCCTCAGGAGTACTTGCGCGCCTCCATCAGGACCGCCCAAGACCTCCTCGAGGGCACTACGCGGTTTCATCAAGGCCGTCCAGGACCTTTTCAGGAGCACTTGCGCGACTTCATCAAGGCCGTCCAAGACCTCCTCAGAGGCGCTACGCGGCTTCATCAACGCCGTTCAAGACCTTCTAAGGAGCACTTGCGCGCCTCCATCAGGACCGCTCAAGACCTCCTCGAGGGTGCTATGCGGCTTCATCAGAGTCGCTCCAGACCTCCTCAGGTGTGCTACGTGGTCTCATCGCAGGCCATCCAAGACATCCTGAGAAGCGCTACGCGGCTTCATCACAGTCGTTCAAGACCTCCTCAGGAGTGCTTGCGCGCCTCCATCAGGACCGCTCAAGACCTCCTCGAGGGCACTACACGGCTTCATCAGGACCGTCCAGGACTTCCTTAGGGGCGCTGCGCATTTTCATGAGGGCCATCTAAGACCTCCTGAGAAGCGCTACGTGGCTTCATCACCGCCGTTCAAGACCTCCTCAGGAGCACTTACGCGCCTCCATCAGGACCGCTCAAGACCTCCTCGAGGGTGCTACGCGGCTTCATCAGAGCCGCTCCAGACCTCCTCAGGTGCGCTACGCGGTCTCATCGCAAGCCGTCCAAGACCTCCTGAGAAGCATTACGCGGCTTCATCATAGCCGTTAAAGACCTCCTCGGGAGTGCTTGCGCGCCTCCATCAGGACCGCTCAAGACCTCCTCGAGGGTGCTACGCGGCTTCATCAGGGCCGCTCCAGACCTCCTCGAGGGCACTATGCGGCTTCATCAGGGCCGTCCAGGACCTCTTCAGGAGCACTTGCGCGCCTTCATCAAGGCCGTCCAAGACCTCCTCAGAGGCGCTACGCGGCTTTATCAACGCCGTTCAAGACTTCCCCTGGGGCGCTACGCGGCTTCATCAACGCCGTTCAAGACCTCCTCAGGAGCACTTGCGCGTCTCCATCAGGACTGCTCAAGACCTCCTCGAGGGTACTACGTGGCTTCATCAGAGCAGCTTCAAGACCTCTTCAGAGTATTTATGCGGTTTAATCAAAGACGTCGAAAACTTCCCGCGATGATTTTCTCAGGACTTTCAGGGTCTCTCACGCGGACCTCTAAGCGGACTTTCCACGAAGACTTCTTGCCAAGCCTCCAGGACCTTCCTCTAGGAGCTCCTTGAGGAAACTTACGTGACAGAAAAGGAAAGATTTTTCAATTATAGAAGGTTTGGAGACCATATGAGCACCTCATTTGGAAGCCATGGGCACCACACAAATGCAAAATTTTTGCATGGCTTATCATCCAACACAGGTGTGATATATATGCAAAGAGCCCATTATACAACGAGAAAAATACATATACATCTAACACTCCCCCCCCCTCAAACTTATGGTGGATCAACAACATTAAGTTTGAAGAGATAGAAGCTGTGCTGAGCTCTGATCTGCGCCTTTGTGAAGAAGTCTGCCACCTGAAGTTCTAAAAGCACATATTGAAGAGCAACAATATTGTCCTGTACATGTGTCCGCATATAGGAAGCATCAACACCAATATGCTTTGTAAGCTTATGCTTCACCGAATTTCTAGCAATGCTAATAGCCCTGTCTTCACAAACAAAAGAGGAGGGTATCAAAGCAAACACCAAAATCCTCAAGTAACCACCGTAGCTAAGTAACCTTCGAATCAATGAAGCCATAGCTCATAACTCAACCTCAAAGACTTTCGAGCAGCGATGTCTGCTTCTTAGTCTTCCTAGCAATAAGAGAACCACCAAGAAAAACACAATAAGCGAGAGAGACCCATGATCGAGGCGATCACTAGCCAGTGGCATCGAGAATATGCTGGAGTCAGAAGAGCCGGAGCGAGGGAAAAACAGACGACGAGTGATGGTTCCACGAAGATACCGTAGAACACGAAGACGATGACTATAGTGGAGCTGAGTGGGAGCAGAAACAAACTGACTCAAGATATGCATAGGGTACAAAATATCAGGACGAGTGACACCCAGATAAACAAGACTCCCAACAAGGTGATGATAGCGAGTAGAATCAGTAAGAGGCTCACCATCAGGGAGCCGAAGATGAACATTAAGCTCCATAGGAGTCTCAGCGGTGTGCTGATCAGTAAGAGAAGCACAATCAAGAAGATCTTGAATATACTTTTCTTGGGATAGATAGAAGCCCTCAGGTGTAGAAGTAACCTCAACCCAAAGAAAATAGCGAAGAGGACCCAGATCAGACATGAGAAACTGATCACTAAGATGATCCTTCACAAAGGTGATGTACTGAGAATCATCTCCAGTAATGATCATATCATCAACATATAAAAGGAGAAGCGTCTGACCACAGGGCGAAGTATGAATAAAGAGAGCAGGATCATGAGCACTGGCAGAGAAACCAGCTGCAATGACAACAGAAGAGAAACGATCAAACCAGGCACGAGGAGCTTACTTGAGGCCGTAAAGAGATCGACGAAGGCGACAAACCATACCCTTAGGAACAGAATACCCCGGTGGTGGCTGCATATAAACCTCTTATCATAATCATGACCATGCTCCTACTGAAAACCACGTGCCACAAGACAAACCTTGTAGCGCTCAAGAGAACCATCAGAGTAGGTCTTAATCTTGTAGACCCACTTTCACGTGATAGGAGTAACACACGCAGGAAGAGAGACAAGATCCCACATGCCAGTACACTCAAGGGCAGCAATCTCATCTGCCATCGCATGCTGTCACTCCTGATGAATAGCAACATCACAATAAGAAGTCGGTTCGGCAAGAGCTGCTAAACAAAAGTGTGCAGGAGGCCAAATAGACTGGCGATCACGAAGAGCATATCGAGGAGAGGCCGAAGAAGATGAACCATCATAAGAAGACGACGCATAAGGAGAATCCTAAACTCGCGGACGACGAGTGTAGTAGAGAGGATAAGAAGGATGAAGGCCAGGAGGAGCCTCTGGAGAGGGTGGCGGTGGTGAAGGAGGAACCAAAGAGGCCAGAAGCTGCGATGGAGGTGTGGTGACTATGGGGGTGGTAGGAAAAATCAGGAAAGAAAGCGGCTCAACAAGAGATGCTGGAGTGGTGGAAGGAGAAGGATGAGGGTAGAAAGGACGAGACTCATCAAAAGTGACGTCCCGAGAAACCCGCATCCACTAGCCAACAAGATCCCAACAACGATATCCCTTATGCTCAGCGCTATAGCCCAGAAAAATGCACTCCACAGACTGAACGGTCAGCTTGGTGCACTTACGAGGGGCAAGAAGAACATAGCACACACACCCAAAGAGGCGAAGACTAGAATAGTCATGAGTCTTGCCACAAAGACGCTTAACTGGGATCCCACCCTGAAGAGCAGAACAAGGTTGAATATTAATCAGGAAAGTGGCAGTAGAAACAGCCTCAGCCCAAAAGTGCGGTGGGACAGCAGAAGCAAGCATAAGAGCACGGACTGTCTCAAGAAGATGACGATGCTTCCGTTTGTTAGAGATATATGTATAGTGTGTTATTCTCCATTGTTATGAGGGGTTATTTGTATATTCACCTCCTGTACTTTGTATATATACATTGGCCTATTGGCCTCATAATGAATACAAGCACTATTCATAACATGGTATCAAAGCGTACCTAGGGTTTCCCCATCGCTTCGCTTGTCTTTCGTGTCGCCCCGCCGCCGCCTCTCGGATCCACTGCTTTGTCATCATCTTCGACGTCTCCTTAGAGGTCGCCTTGGTTTGACTCGGCCTGTCGCGCCGCCACCGCAGCCCCCGCGCAGCACGGCTCCCCGTCATCGTGTTCTTCCACGATGGCGGGTTCGCCTACCTCTCCGCGGCCTCCCTCGCCTACGACGCTGCGTGTCGCCAGATCGCTATAAATACACGGCCAGGTTGTCTTTGTTAAATCGACTACGCCGCTCCCGAGCACCGGTTCTGGCCGCTTATGACGACGGCTTCGCCTTTCTTCTCGGCGACCCAAGAACCACCTCACGACGCCGCGTTTCCCGCGATGTCTCCCCATCGCTTCGCCGAGGATAGCGTCGCACCAACAGGGCGATCTCGCCTCGAATCGGACCGTCGCCGCTACTCATCCTCTTCCGCTGCGAAGTCGCCCGCCGCGCCGCTTCACCGAGATCGCGTTATCGCCACGCCCACACCGCCACCGCTGTCGGTGCTCGGGGCGTCGCGTCGCGCCGCCGCCGCTCGCTTGCTCAAGCCAGAGCCGCCTGCGCCGCCATCGCCGCCGGGAAACCTTAGTTCCCCGTGCATACGCGTGGTTTCAGCAGGCCGAGTGGGCCTTGGTTTGTTAAGTGAGCCGTTTCAGCCCAGGTAAAAAAAAGGAGAGAGAGAAAAGAGAAAAGAAAAGAAAAGAAAACGTTGATCTAACCACCGCGCCGTCCAGCGCCGCCTGTTAGACTTCGTTGCCTTGGTCGCCGTCTTTGCCACCGCTTGGGAACCCTAGTTCCCGTGGCGTATCGCGAGGTTTCGAGGGCGGCGAACCTCGGTTTGTTAAGTGAGCCGTTTCGGCCCAAGTAAAAAAAGAGAGAGAGAAAAGAGAAAAGAAAAGAAAAAAACGTCGATCTAACCGCCGCGCCGGCGCCGCCACTGTTAGACCGTTGCCTTAGTCGCCGCCTTGACGGTAGCCGCCTACCAATAATGGCACATTACGCCTATGTAGTCTTTGGTTTGATACCACTCCCCTCCGTGCTCGCCACTCATCCACCTACTACACCGACTGCTCCACGCTTCAGCACACTGCCTCCTCCAACGGCTGCCACAGGTGGTGGTGGCTGCCCTCCATCTAGCGGTGGTCGCCCTCATCGCTTCCTCTTCGCGATAAGGTCGGCCACATTGACTCCCGATGCTATAAGAAGCGGCATCTTTCACGCCGTTCTTCTACTAGCACTAGCATCGGTGTTCTACATCGACGTCTGCATTGACTCCTTGATGTTTTCTCTCCTTGCGAGAGATAGCCAGACTTCGACGCCTACTTGCCGCTTTAGGTTCTCCTCGGCGAGTTACGCTCTCGACTCTTGATCTTCTTGAAACCACCCCTCCACAGGCACCTCCCGTGGATTCTTGATTCGAGCATCTTTTCACATGACTTGATTCTTCCACTCTGTCTTTCATCACACCTCTTGATTCTCCTGTCAGTGTTCTTACTGCTGATGGTACCTCTTTCTGTCTCTGGTTGAGGACCCCTTAGCAACTCATCTTTTCATGTTCCTTCTGTTGTTCATGTTCCTCGTCTTACCATGCAGTTTCTTTCTGCTGGGCAGATTACTGACCTTGGTTGTCAGGTCATTCTCGACTCTGACTCTTGTTGTGTTCAGAACCGTCACACACGGAGCTCGTTGGTTCGGCCCTCGGCGCCTTGACTCCACAGCGTCTCTGGGAGCTTGGTAGCTTCACCTTCCTTCCGCTGCCACCGTCGCTGCTAGTCTCTCTGCTTCTGCCACTCCGTCTACCGACTCTTTCCAGCAGTGGCATCACTATCTTGGTCATCTGTGTGGATCTCGTCTGTCGTCTTTAGTTCGTTATGGCCTTCTGGGGTCTGTCTCTAGAGACGTGTCTTTAGATTGTCAGGGCTGTAAGTTAGGTAAACAGATTCAGCTTCCTTATCCTCATAGTGAGTCAGTGTCTCAGCGTCCTTTTGATCTCGTTCATTCAGATGTTTGGGGTCCGGCTCCCTTCGTTTTGAAAGGGGGTCATCGATATTATATCATATTTATCAATGATTTCTCTTGCCACACTTGGATATATTTCATGTCTTCTCGTAGTGAGGTCTTGTCTATCTGTAAATAATTTGCCACTATGGTTCGCACACAGTTCTCCACTCCTATTCGTGTCTTTCATGCTGATGCTGCTGCCGAGTACCTCTCTCGTTACCTGTGCAGCTTCCTTGCTGAGTGTAACAGCCTCAACCTTAATAAACAGTAATAAGATGCTGTTTATAGCATCATTGTTCATTTTGGCAAATTAGACCACATGTTACAATCTAATTTCCCCAAATTCTAACTAAAAACTCCAACTTAATCAAAGCTTCAAAAGGAAATACCACTCAATGTTGGTATTAAGACTGGGAGGTATTTTGTTTAAAAGCCAGATGAATTATTATGGCAAAAATAATTTTTGTTGAATTTTTAGAAATTATTTTGATTTTAAGAAAAATATTTGTCTTTAAACAAAACCTATTGGCATAAATGAATTATTTATGTATTTCAAAAGGAGAAACAATGGTTTCAAAATTTATTTGGGGAATATACCATCCCAGTAGTTTTTACAAATTTGTTTGCTATTTTTAAAGTCCCGGTCAAAGCTTTTGAAATTTGAAATGGGTTGGTCAACCTTTTCGACCCAAACTCAACCCCCAGCATCATGGCGACTCAAATTTCAAACCGTTGAGTCCAACCCGTCGAAAAGTGCGGTTACATCACGTTCTTGCAGCGACCCGACCTCCAAATAAATCGGGCCGTCCATTTTCTCACGTCACGGGAAAGGATTGGGAAGGCATGCGTTGTCGCGTCATGCGCCTCGATCCTCACCGTCCAATTCCCATCTAACCGTATCCTATCGTACCTAACCACGGTCCTTGGAGACCTAAGCGCGCCTCCAACCGTGGCCGTAGATCTCAATGGGCGAGCGGATGTAATGGGCGTTCGGACCACTCCGATCCATCTCGAGATCTTAGCCGTTGGATTCTCCACGGACGGGCCAGATCTAATGGGCTGTTCGGACCATCCTAACGCCCACGTGATCTCCACCATTGGATCTTAATCCTACGGCATCGCATTTCATTCCTATCATTAATATCCTCTTCAAAATCGGTCACCGTTGGATCTTCAATGAAGCGCCCAGATCTAATGTCTTTGTTGGACCGTCCGAATGCACCGTGAGATCTGAGCCATCAGATTCATCGGACCGTTAAGAAGAACAGGACGTTCGGACCACGGACCTCCCCTCAATCGTAGCCGTTCAATGGGGATCGCCACGGCCCATATTGCTCGATCTGGTTCGGTGTTATTTGGTCACCTCATCACGGCCGCTTTCGATTATAATCGGACGGTTGTTGTTCCTTGAAACACTGCTGTGGGCTATCGTGGTGAGGCGCCTCACGGGGCCCGCGTGTCGATGGCGACTCTTTCCTCCCTCTCTGCTTTATGCGCCATCGACGATGTCCTCGCCGGAGTAGTGGCATTGCAAAGGGAATAAACGAATATTCCTTTGATATTTAGCCCTAGTTGCCACCTCATTAGCTCTGGAGAGTTCTCGTTGGCTCTAGGAACTCTAACACTATATAAACCCTCGCTGTGGAGCTTCTGCCATTGTTGACCAAGAAGAACTCCACTCGTTTGCCTTCCTTCACAGTGAAGCTTTCTTGCTCTCACCCTTGTTCAACTTTAAGCATGCCTAAATCTCATGCTAATGTGGTTTTGGGCATCTTTTGTAGGGTTGAACTTAGGGTTTCATCTCTGTCGACTTGAGCCAGTGGAACACCATCCTGGGGAAACCCCATCCTGGTGAGTTGGATTCCATCCTTTCTCATCAAGAATGTGCCTGATGGTCTTTAGGGCTTAATTCCATCATTTTCGTTTTGGTCAGACCAAAGAAAAGAGCTTGGATCTTTACTGTTTTGACCGAGACATTGACTTCATCTTCTCCAACCCTAGCTGGTAAGCTTAGATCTTCTCATGTCATCTTTAGTTCCCTAAGGACATCATTGGCTCACATAAATCACTCACATGTTCATGTGATACTCCAATCTTACTTTAACTGGAAAGTTGTTTTTATAACTTTTCGGTCTTTCATATCGTTTTGAAGACCTAGGGTTTCTTTGCCAGTATACTAGCTTATTTAGGTCCTAGGTAAACCCTAGCATCACCAGTAATCTTTCTTCAAAGTCTTAAGGTCACCGGTTCATTTATTATTCTGAACCCCTCTCTGTTAGTTGTTGTCGGTTAAAACTGACAAATGGTTAATTTTCCTTTTTCCTTCTTTAAATTGGGCGGTTAGGGTTAGTATTGATGGCTTATGATATTAATTGCTTTCCAGGTAGCTCTAACTCCTATTTAAGATTTTCGTTTTGTGTAATTCTCCAGGACAGCCGAAATTGGTAATAGAGTCTTGCTGTTTTTCTTGTTGTTGGTTAAACCGACAACATGGAAAGCAAGAGGCCAATTTCTTAAACTGCTATTAATGGTTACTAAATGACCAGTTAGGTCACAGCACTAGTATAAATGCACTTAGCTCCAGCACAATATTTCATTTATATGATGTTTAGCTAGGCGAGTAATTTAATTACAAGCTGTCCTGTTCCAGTTTCAAAAACCTGAAACTGTAGTTCAACCTAAACACTAAACTGTAATAGATAGTGTTAGCAAGAATTAGTTGTAGTTTACTATTCTTAATTAAATTAATGTACCTTAAGCATGTTGCTAATAATGCATTAAGCCATTGACCATGCATTCTTTTTATGCATGCTTTTCTCTGTTTTTCTCTGTGTTCATTGAATTTTATTTTCTTTTAGATACTGGTTCTTCTGAGATTGTTGAGTCTATTGTTGAGCGGCAAGAACACGAGCAAGAGGTTGTTTATTACTACCAAGGCAAGCTACCTCTCGCACCATGTTGATCCTAATCTTTTGAGCTGTAGATTTACAAAATCTGGTGACATCTTTGTTGCATGCAATTTTCTAAAAATTATTTGTGCTCTATTCTTAGTTAGTTACAACTTTGAACTTGTGGCTTACCTTGAATTTGATCATACACTAAACCTAAGGTAGTCTGTGGTATTATAATATTTAGTTTTAAATTTTGCTTAGCCATGCAAATTATAGAGCAGTAGTGTTTGGCAAGCTTATCTTGTCAAACACAGGAACAACAAATAAATTTTATTTATTTTAATTCTTTGTCGGTTTATTTAAATCTGCAATGACTCTAAATCTTGTTGTTAAACTTGTTTCAAATCTGGGCAAGTGGATGCTAGTGATGGTGCCTTTGTGCACGAGAATTGGGAAATGTGGGCGTCTTATGCGGGTTGATTAAGGACCCAACTCGACGGCCAATTCAAGCCCCAACGTACTTCCACACGCAGTGTATGGGCACTGTTTGGTTAAGTAAAGGGTTAATACTATTGAGTTGGAAACCGGAGAGTAAGGACATGTGTATTGATTTCATATGGCATAGATGCTTAAGTCTGCGGGCCGTGTCGTATGCCATGTGGAGTTTATATCGATATCAGATGTTCTTAGAAGGGTGAGGGCATAGATGTGTTCCATCACATGTACGTACCTTCAGGGCCCCGACTGCGGTCTAATATGTGTGGCTAACACGAGTTTGCGTTTAATTGATTGGGTCGGCATTCGGCACAACATGTGGGCCGGTTGGCGGATGCTATCAGTCGTTGTTTAAGCGGGATCAGTCCCACATGGGTCGTCCAACTCAATAGTGTCAACTTGTTGAAAAATACCAAATCTTAGTCTACTCGGTCGGCATACCAAAGGCAGTGTGCTATTATTCCGGAGGCTTACGGGCTAACTAAGTCGTGTGGGTAAAGGTGTACACCCCTGCAGGGTTTTAAAACTATTCGAATAGCCGTGTCCCGCGATTCACAGACGACACTTGAATTGATGTCACCAATATAGATTTTGCTCTAAATTTGGTTTTGGGAATTATTTCGGCATGATGGTGGTCATGCGGGTTTGGTTGTAATCTGTGACTTATTATTGTCTTGTTTATGCTTATGCTCTCCATCACTTCTTGTTTTAGTCCAAATTGATTTATTAAAATTGCTTTGTCAAAACTTAGCAACCGGAGGTTCTGATTGCATCGCTTTACGCAAATTTAACCATTATAACCCATACATTGTTAACCTTATGCATGTAAAAATTCTATTCCTTTGTATAGGTTCTATCAAACACTTCCTTTTATTAGTTTGTGTAAGTCTTCTTTGAGTACCTTCCGTACTCAAGGTTTATGACCTCTTGTTGCGGTGAGGATGGCTATCAGTATGAGATGCCCGATTAGCGTCGATCGGGTGGCGCTAACGAGTGAAGCTAGTTCTAGTCTCCACGCAATAGCTTTCAGGATTAGGGCCATTGGTGGTTTTGTTGTTTATTTTGCTTCATTTGTTGATCTTTTGTGATGACCAAAGTCATACATTCTTTATGTAACAAAATCGATTCTTTGTAACAACCTAACCAAAGCGTAACCCGTAATGTATAATTATGTGAATGTATGACTTGTATGTGGATGATGCAATGTTGTTTAAGGATATATGCAAATAGTCACTAATCACAGGAACTATTGCATGACATATATCCGGGAACCTAAATATTGGAATTGTTACTTGTTATTATTATGCTTCTAGTATGATTCTTAATGAGGGAATCACACTGTTCCTTAATTAGGAATTATGCTACCAGTATAATTTTAATTCGGCACATTCCAATATTTAAGGGTCTTACACTGAGCAGGGCACTCTCGCTCAGTTCTCTTGTCCTGGTGCTCATGCTCAGAATGGTGTCGCTGAGCGCAAGCATCGTCACCTCCTTGAGACGGCTCATGCACTGATGATTGCCACCTCTATTCCACCTCACTTTTGGGCTGAGGCTGTTTTCACTACCACCTATCTTGTCAACATCCAGCCCTCTTCTACTCTTCAAGGTGCGATCCCTGTTTGAGCGTCTCTGTGGTCTTCTTCCTGACTACTCTGCCTTTCGTATGTTTGACTGCGTTTGCTATGTTCTCCTCGCCCCTCGAGAACGCACCAAATTATTTGCTTTCGATCTGTTGAGTGTATCTTTACGAGATCTGATGCGAGCACAAGGGCTATCGGTGCTGGGATCCTGTTGGTCGACGGATGCGGATTTCTCGGGATGTGACTTTCGACGAGTCTCGTCCCTTCTACCCACGTCCTGCCTCTCCTTAAACTTCCTCTATGGACTCTCTGTCTTTTTTGACCTTTCCAGATACACCTATATCTATCTTGCCCTCGTCCACCCGTCCCACTGAGTCTCCACATATTCCTCCTGTGGCCTCTCCGCCGTTGTCGCCGCCTACTTCGTCTCTTGTGGCTCCTCAGACTCCTCCCACTACAGGAATAGACCCTCGCAACGGCCTCAATGTCAACGCATATTAAATGCGTTGGTATAGATCATAGCAACACTTACTTGGATTTTTACCAACGCATATATGCGTTGGTAAATGGGTGTTCATTTTGTAGTGAGTTCAGATATTTTTCTATTTAGGAAAGCACTTTTAACATTCATTTGAAATAATTTAATATCAAAACATGATGCAAAAGCAAGTAATATCCGAATTGACTCAAGTCTAGCTACGGGAGCAAAGGTTTCACCAAAATCTTGCTTTGTTTCTTACAACTATACCATTTTCATCTTACTTGTTCCTAAAGACCCATTTTGTACCAATGACGTTGTGTTCCTTGGGCCTATCCACCAATGTCCAAACTTCATTCCTGGTAAAATTATTTAGTTCTTCATGCATTGTATTCACCCAATCCGGATAATCAAGTGCTTCTTTTACATGTTTTGGCTCAATAGAAGAGACAAAAGAGTAATGTTCATAAAAAGAAGTGACACAAGATAGAGTTTGAACACCCTTACTTATGACACCCAATATTTGGTCTATTGGATGATCTTTTGCAATTGCATTATAGATTCTTGGTGGTAAGTTGGATGGTTGATCATTTTCCTTATTGTTATCTTCATCAATTTGGATTTGATTTGTGGAAGAGGTAGAAGGTTCAACTTGAATGGAAGATGATGGATCGTCTTTAGGCTTGATGTCGCCTATTTGCATGTACTCCATAGCTTTTCTTAAGGCTTCATCATCTACATCACCAAGTTCTCATGCTCTTCTTGAGAACCGTTAGTCTCATCAAATTGGACATCATGTCTTTCTTCAACTAAACCGGAGTTTTTGTTAAAGACACGATAAGCTTTGCTATTCGAAGAATAACCAAGCAAGAACCCAACATCACAACGACTTGCAAATTTTAAAAGACGAACACCCTTTTTCAAAATATAGCAGTTGCAACCAAATACACGAAAATAAGAGTTGTTCGGTTTTTTTCCAACAAGAAGCTCATAAGAAGTCTTTTTCAAAAGACAATACAGATAAAGACGATTTATAGCATGACAAGCGGTGTTAATTGCTTCCACTTAAAAATTATCGTAAGTATTATACTCTTCAAGCATTGTCCTAGTCATTTCAATTAATGTACGATTTTTTCCTTTCTACTACTCTATTTTGCTCCAGAGTGTAGGTTGTGAAAAGTTCGTGCTTTATTCCAAGTTCATCACAAAAGTCTTCAACTTTAGTATTGTTGAACTTGGAACCATTATCACTACGGATTCTCTTAATTTTGAAATCAAATTCATTTTGAGCCCTTTTTGCAAAACTTTTGAAAATACCGGAGGTTTCAGCTTTATCATCTAGGAAGAATACCCATGTGTATCTAGAGTAATAATCCATAATGACTAAACAATAGCTATTACCCCCGATACTCTTATAGGTTGTTGGC
Source organism: Phyllostachys edulis (assembly GCA_036346405.1). Classification (NCBI taxonomy): domain Eukaryota; kingdom Viridiplantae; phylum Streptophyta; class Magnoliopsida; order Poales; family Poaceae; genus Phyllostachys; species Phyllostachys edulis. The sequence goes on along the minus strand of CM070556.1, from coordinate 80,271,025 downwards.
TCAAACGAATCCATATGTAAGAGTTCCAATGGTCTAGAAGTTGACATGATACTCTTGGAAGGATGAGAATTAGCGACTAGTTTACCGGCTTGACAAGCACTAAAAACTCTATTTTTCTCAAACTTCGTATCTTTCAAGCCAATTACTAAATCATGTTTAAAAAGCTTTTTAAGTTGAATCATTCCAACATGAGCTAGCCTTCTATGCCAAAGCCAACCCAATGAGGTTTTTGCAATTAAACAAGTTTTTAAGCATGATTCATTTGAAGTAAAATCAACTAAATAAGATTTCCAAATCTAAAACCTTTGAAAATTAAAGAATTATCTTTTGCATTTGAAATTGTGACACCTTCATTTGAGAATGAGCAAATTAAGCCAAGATCACATATTTGAGCAATGGATAGCAAATTGAAATTTAATGATTCTACAAAAGATACATTTGAAATGGAAGAGATAGCGATTTTACTCAATCCTATTACCTTTCCTTTGTTATTGTCGCCAAAGGTGATCTTGTCAACTCCTTTACCATTCTCGAATGTGGTGAACATATTTCTTTCACCGGTCATGTGTTGAGTGCATCCACTATCAAGCACCCAATGTTTTCCACCGGTTTTGTAGTTCACCTTCAAAACAAGAATCAAGTTCTTTTAGGTACCCAAATTTGTTTCGGTCCTTGGAGGTTAGTGATCAAGGATTTAGGCACCCAAATAGCATTCTTTTTAGCGTCTAAAATTGAAGTGCCAACAAATCTAGCAATGACTTTGCCATCCTTAGTTTTTCTAAGCATATAACATGAATCATATATATCAAAGGATGGGGTCTTACCAATAGGATAAGCTTGTTGCAGGTGTCCTATTTCCCGGCACTTATGGCAATACTTACCATTTTGCTTAACAAACCTTGTGGGCTTGTTTACCGGTTTCTTACCTTTCTTGGGGACATACCAAAGTCCTTCTTTGTTGAATGATCACCTTTGCCCACTCAAAAACTTGTCAAGGGTAGCCTTACCCTTGAAGCACCGTTCCAAGCTTTTGCTTAGCTTGGTCACTTGCTCTTTTAGCTCATTGTTTTCAACAAGCAGCTTTGCATCATGAGACTTAGCATTATCATGATTAGAGTTAATATTAGAGCAACATGGCATAGCAAGTAGATCATTACATGAAGTAGACGCAATAGTCTTAGCAATTTTTACAGTAGGCATTTCATCAAGAATATCACATGTAATTCCTACACTAGAGCAAGACTTGCTCGAATTTTCTTGGATAAGCAAGTTATGTGCTATCTCTTTAAGACTTCATATTTTGACATTTATTTTCCAAGATATTCATTCAAGTCTTCAAGCATGTGCATTAATTGATCATATGTTGGTTCATTATCATTAATGAATTTTACCTTATCTCTTTTTGCCATGAGGCAAGTGGGAGTGAAGAAGAGTAATGGAGCCTCCTTGATGGCAATGCCAACGAGTCCCTTCTTCTTGGGTGACTTATCCTCGTCAGAGTCGGAGTCGGTTGATTCCTCATCGGAATCTCATTCTCTAATGTAGGCTTCATGTTTGCCATCCTTATGAAGCTTCTTAAAAATATTTTTCTTGCCATCAAACTCCTTCTTGAATGACTTGCCCTTGTCATCCTTCTTTGCGGATGTTGCTATAACGCTTGTTATCATTTGAGGATTGCCCTTTCTTGCTCTTGTTGAAGTTGAAGCTTCTATGTGGGCGTCTTCTCATGAATTTCTTCATTCTCCTCACAAGGAAAACAAACTCTTCTTCGGAGTCTCCTTATTCATCTTCTTCATCACTTGATTCTGCTTTGGCCTTGAAAGCAGTAATCTTCTTCTTTGAGAAAGATGACTCCAAAAGCTCTTCCTTGTCCTTTCTGAACAACTCATTGGTTATGAGGTTGCCCAAGAGTCCCATTGGTGTCATTCTTGGCAACTCGGGAGAGTTGAGAAATAGTGTCACCAACGTCTCATACTTGTCCGAAAGAGCCCTAAGTATCTTGGGCACAATATCAACATCAAGAAGGTTAATACCAAGACCTTTGAGTTCATTCACAATGTTGTTAAGTCTTGAATACATCTCAGTGATGTTTTCATGAGGCAACATTTCGAATGTCTCATATTTGATCCGAAGCCTATGCAATTTAGCCTCTTTGACCGTGGATGTTCCCTCATGAATTTCCAAGAGGGTGGTCCAAATTTCGTGAGCGGTTTCCAAGTTACTCACTATATTGAACTCATCCGCATTCAAAGTACCAAAAAGAGCATTCATAGCTTGAGCATTTAAATGAGCATTACGTCCCTCTAGTTCCGTGGGAAGTAGTGGATTAAGAGGCATAACGTAACCCTCATTTACAATTTTCCATATGTTCGGACTCATGGCCTTTAAATAAATTGATATTCTAATTTTCCAATAAGCATAATTAGAGCCATCAAACAAAGAAGTCTTTCCTATAGCAATTCTCTTACTAGCCATCATTTTCTCTCTTAGACGGTTAAGTCTAAAACAATGAGAGACCAAGCTCTGATACCACTTGTAGGATCAAGGATAACCGACTAGGCGGGGGTATACGAGGTTTTTAAACTTTTTGACTAATTAACAATTTAAACCAATTATGAGTTAAGTCTAAACTAGATACAATTCTAGCTAAGCAATTCCACACAAGATTAAATGCTAGAATTATAAATGCGGAAATAGTAAAGACAAGAATTAACCACAATTGAGACAATGAAGTTTTTCTCGTGGTATCGAAGACTTGCCGGTCTTCACTAGTCCACGTTGAGGAAGCTTGAACTAATCAAGCCGGCTCCACGAATTAAGCCTTCTCTCGATCACTAGTGGTTGTTCTTCCTCCGCTCCGGAAATGGTGAACACCAAACCACTCACAATCTTGGCACCGGGCCTCTTCACAATCTTCTTGAAGAGATCACCATGCTAACACCGCCAAGCCGTCTAGGTGTTTGGGAAAACACCAAGAGAATGAATCAACGACCTTCATTTGACGGCACTCAAGTGCAACGGATCAATCTAGAATGAATGCACTTGAATTTGGCTCAACTACCTCACAATGAATGCACAAATGTATTTGAGGTGTTGAAAGGATGCTCAAGGCTCTAAGGATGTTAAATGTGGTCTAGCCTACTGTCCTTGAGAAGGTGGAGGGGTAATTATACCCTCCATCAACAAATACGACTGTTGGCTGAAAATCCCCAACTTTCAGTGAAATGCGGTACCACCGTCAACTATCATGCGGTACTACTGCACCTCACCTACCGCTCCGTAACGGCTATAACAGTGGCATTAACTGCTCTGACATAGCCGTTGGAAACTTCAGCGTGGTACTACCGCCAACCATCATGCGGTACTACCGCTGGTCGGTCATACCGCACAATGAAAGTGGTAGTTACGTTTCACATGGAACCCAAAAGGGTACCTACTGGAAAATACGTACCGCTCAACTTTCGGAAATACCGGGGTGTAGTAGTTCCGCTTGAACAACTGCGGTACTACCACTCTTAGGGTTTGCAACCCAGCCGAAAAGGTGTATCTCTGGAATTTACGTACCGCCAACTCATTTTTGGAACAACCGGGTTGTGGTAGTACCGCACCACGAGCCCGGTCGTACCGCTGAGCGGTAGAACCGCCAACATAACGCCGGTACTACCGATTGTCCTGACAATGCACAGTTGACTTTTCAAAACAAATTCAAAGTGCATGCATGATCCTAAATTGAACCAAATGGCACAAGAACATGCTATCAAGCTACTAGTCATGATCCCTTTTAATAGTACGGTATTTAACCTAAAATTTGGTCTTCTATTCATTTCTCCTAAGACCGTAAAACATAAAAAGGATCCTAGACTACTTGTATGATGCGGGGGAGATGCCCGATCTTCACGACGTAGGATCGATGATAACTGTGGATCCGTGCAACCTGACGAACCGATGGCGCCAACCACTATCAAAACAACAACCTGCGACAAAAGAATTCGCCCAACCACACGCTCGTGATCCCGTCTACCCGACCACACAAAGTAGACGTGTTGCCGCTCCTGCAAAACACAAGGAATCACAAGAACAACGGGGTTGAGAACGCTCAATTCCCCTCTAGGTTGCACTGTGTGTCAAACCCTAGGAAGAACAAGTGTATAGCTCTCTCTTAAAATAATAGATTCATATTCGTGGTTCCCTATTACATGGGATACACCCCTTGGCTTTATAGCCAACCCAAACTCACGAACACATGGTCTAGAGCCGACTCATATTTTTGGTTCGGCCAAAGAAACCGAATTGGAATTTGACTCACGTATTGTAGTCTCGGACTCTAAACAAATACCGACTGTCTCGGACTCTTTCTATCTGGGATCATTAACCGGATTTCGGTAGAGTCCACGCGTTTACGTAATTGGCCCTAATCTCTCTCGATTTCTTTCTTCTATGTACAGCAATTATTTTGTCCTTTCCTATGTATCACACGTAGCAAACAGCCAAGGGCCTTGTCCTCACGATGCAAACAGCAAGGTCCTTGTTCTCTCGGCTGCATGCTCCATAAAAATCTTCCTTTTTGTGCATGCACAACATGCATGCAATTTAATGCACCTCCTTTTTTTTCTTTCTAAAACATCTTCACGTAACATGTAACACACATGCATCCATGTTGCATGCATGCAAGCTTCACATGGCTTCATATAGGCTTCTTGCTCCATTGTTTTTAGTTTATAGCATGCTTCTATATATGTATAACTGCACAAACAAAACATGAAACTATTAGACAGTATCATATTCTCATTAGTAAGACTAAAATCATTTAAGAGCGAATTCACCTATTGGTTAATTAATTTAGCTCGTGCTCGTGTAATAGGTCCAATCGGGATGTCCTCATCATCCTCTCCCTCTTGAAAAGGAGTCGTCCTCGACTCTGATTGTTCAGGTGTACAAGATGAATCCGATTGCTCCTTCCGCAGCTGAACTCCGAATATAAGAAATGATATATGTATTGCTTCAGGGCCTTCTAAGCGTATCTTCACTTTAGGCTTGTACAGATCATATATATGACTGCATATAATTAAATAAAATAGTAGTAGCTCTGTGTCTCCAAGTATGATAATTAAAGACTGAATTAAATTAGAGTTCACCTGGTAATATTTAATGCGGCTCAATAATTCTTTCCAGTCAAATAATATATTTAACTGAAAAGTAATAAGTGTGTCGGTATCTGTATCATTGTACCTTGTCTTTGAACCATATTGATCTTTATGTTGTCCTTAGCATGCATCTTCAAGTTATCAAACTCACCATTGGGACTTAACCTTGTAAATACTCAATAAACATGTTAATCTCATATTCACATATTATCATTAATTACCAAAAACAATTTTTAGGGGCCTCGATGCTTTTACACCGCCGCCAGCCCCGTAATGCCCCGCCGGCGCCGCCACCTCCTGGGGAACCCCCACCTCGCCGGTGTCCCATTTTCTCCCCCCCCCCCGGGCGGCTGCCCTACTACCCGCCTCGCCGGCGCCATCACAGGACCTAAGCGCCTGAAGCTGTGCCCTATGCATTGCATTCTTTTTCCTCCTTTCATTTTCTTCTTGAGTCACTTCCAAGTTGGGTTCACATGTCATACACACCTCCACTTATCTCTCCATTACTCTCACTAGCAAGAGGGGCCCACAAAGTCATCATTTATCTTAATTTTAATTACTGAAAAATCAGATTCCAAGAATTTTCCAATTTCTGATTTTCTATCATTTCATGTGACTAGCAACTTCCGGACGTTCGATCTCTGTCATACAAACTCCGATTTCATCGATTTTTGTTTCTAAATTCATATAAATTCAGTACCTTTCTTTTGGTTCTAATTTGACAAAATTTGGATTTTATTTGATTATTGGCCCGTTTCGCGTATAGGTTTCGACGACTATAGGGAAACGGAATTATTTGAAGAGTTAGATCCACAGTCATTTGAACAAGGCAAGTTACATCCTTTGATCTCGTTTGAATACCAGTATTTAAAATTATTTAAATTATATTTTAAACTATTACTATATGCTTATTTATATTCAGTTATTTAAATTCCTGTTTTAAATTATAGCTATTTCCAATACCTTGGTATAGCCAAATTTTGCTATTGAATTAGCCATTCCTTGACACCATAGTTAAAACCTGGTTGGTACATTAGTATGACTAGAACATGTTGAAAAATTTTGCTTAGCAATACTTAGACCTGAAATATTTGATTTGGGGAATTTGACCAAAAAGTTCAATTATGATTTAAATGCACCTTTGGTATTGTTTTACCATAGAAATTTTGCAAATGATGTTTTTTGAAAAGCAAAACAAAATGAAATTTGATTTAGACCTAGGCGAAATGGATGTTTGGTGGGTGCATGTTTATGCACGAGATCGATTCATTTCTATGATCGAAACCTAGGGTTTTGTTGGAAGTCGCCCAAGTTAGTTAAGGACCGATCTTCAAGCCGCATCTTCCCAAGCCTTACCATACAACCACATGTCCAGAGTGGGGAGGACATGGCTAACTAATCTGTAATATTTCACTGTAGTTGTGCCATCTGGTTGCGTAGGTGTCATTATGACCTACTTTTATATATTCCCACATGACGCAAGAGGAGGCTTAAATCTGGCGCATGGTTGAATCCAAAGTAAGCGAAATCTTAGCGAGGCGGAACTATGGTGAGATGGTGCATTGTAAAGGCCTTGTGATAATGACTTAGTTGTACACCTTCGGTAGTGTGTCAGATGGACTTTATAAGTCAATTGTCATTTGTGGGTAAAGCTGTACAACCTCTGTAGAGTGTAAAACTATTCGAATAACCGTGTCCACGATCATGGACATGCTGAAGCAAAGCCAATGCAAAGTTAGATTTTTTGTTTTGATTTCAAAAGATTTTATCAAATGATTATGGATGTCTTATCCAATCGGGAAATTGGGCGGGTAGCCATGTGATAGGAGGGTATCCTTCACCACTCTTGTGTGAATGTTATCTAACTATAAAACTTGAGATTTAGAAAATAAATTTTAGTTATGGAATAAACTGCTTTGGAAATTAGTACAAGTATTGAAAAAGAAAACCTTGCTTTATGCAAAAATCAACCCTATAAGCCATCCTTTGTTATACCCTCATGCATTATAATCTGTTATTGGGTGTAACTTGCGGAGTACATTCATTTGTACTCACCTTGCTTAATAAATTGTTGATCAGGAGATGACTACTATGAGGAGAATGAGAATGTGGACAACTAGGCTATGCCCCCAGACGATTGCCTGTGGCGAATCGTGTAATCTACCTTACTACTTTTGCTTCCGCTGTATTTTACTTTTGGACTTATGCTCCTTTTGTAATAAACTTGATATTTTGTGAATATATTGCGTATTATGGTTATGCTATCACCTTTTGTTTAAACTGTGTACATTAGCTACTGATCATGGGACTAGTGTGGAATACACAGAGGATCCGGGATCCTTTGCTCCCAAGTCCGACAAACAACATTCTCTTGACACAAGTGCATCTGGAAATCTAAAGCGTCGTCGCGATGTAAGTTTTTTATGTGGTTGGTCATTCATGAGAAGTGCCTCACCAACGATAATCTCCAACGGCGCGGTTGGCCCAATCTTGGGTGTTGTTCTCTTTGTAATCACCCCAACAAGAGTTGTAAGCACCTGTTCGTCAACTATCCCTTCTCGATCGAGATCTGGGCAAGATTCAAGACATGGAGCGGCATCTAGTTCCTGATCCCCTCTGCTGCGATGTCTAGCTCCCAAGATTGGTGGCTTACCACGAGGAAGTTAATCTCAAAACTGCTCCGACAAGACTTTGACACGGTGACCATCCTCGTTCACTCGTGTATCTAGAAAGAGCATAATACCAGAATCTTTGAGGGACGCTGCCTTCCTGTGACCGATGTGCTATGGAGTATCAAGAAGGAGATCTTCTCATGGAAGGCTGCCGGATGTGTTTCAACTATTTAGTCTCCTGTGTGTAACATATCGGTGCTACCTTAGCACAACCGTTTGAGGCTGCTAGGTGTTTTTCCGTTGGTTTTTTTAGAGAGCTTCCTCTCTATTCTTGCACCCTAAACTTGTTCTCCCCTTCTTAATATATTTGGCCCAAGAATCTTCCTGCTAGCCAGTCGAAAAATGTGTGGCACTCTGGTATCCTACTGCCATGTATGCCTAATTTGGTTGGATAGGAATAGGGACAGCAGTTGTGCCTGATTACCCGCGTGTCCGTAGGCGAATACCCTAATGGAGACGGGTATGAGCGTCTTTCTTCACGTGTCCGCGGGCAAATACCCTAATGGAGGCGGGTATGAGCGTCTTTCTTTGCCTACGAGCATAGAAACGGGCACAATTCCTTGCCCATCGGGCAAACGGATGCGGACATGGGTAAACTCTACCCGTGCCCGCTTCACCTGATTACCCGCAACCTACTAACTGGTGGGACACCCCACTAAAACCCTAGTCACTAACTCACTCGGCGCTGCCTCACGTCCAAGTCCCAGGCTCCCAGTCCCAACCGCCAGAAGCCCAGACTCGCACTCGCTCTTCCTCACGCACCCTCGTCCCCGATCCAAATCTTCCTCCGGTCCTCCCCTAGTCCCCCGTCCTCCTCCCGGCCGGCGGTTGCCCCTGACCCCCGTCCTCTTCCCGGCCAGCCACCACCCCCGTCCTCCTCCCGGCCAACCGCCACCCCATCCTCCTCCCGATCGGCTGCAGTCACTCACCACGCGCCGCGCTCTTCTCCTCTGCCGCCCCCGCTCCATCTATTAGCAAGGTCCGCATCCCTCCCTATGCCTTTGCGATCTTGCCTTTGCCGCATACCACTGTTCGGTTTAATTACCCACCCACGACTTTGGTTATAAGTTGCTGGATTTGGCGCATCGATCGCATGCGGGCCAGGTTCAACAAGATCAAGATGATATGGTTGACAACAACGTCCTCCCTCTTGCAACATCGACAAGAAAGAAAGAAGACACTTGGAGAGATGGAGTAGGAGTTTACAAAGCCTTGCGGTAAATATCACCTATTGTTTGATTCAAATCCCCATATTTTTTGTTGTTGGTGGTGGTGTTTTGAATACGATGAACAAAAAGTCATTGGAAGCATCAATGGCCTCTGGCGTCAGGAATCCCATCATGTCGATCTTTGAGTTTGTGAGTTGAAACTTCGGACTAAAGGTTGAGCCTGCTTCCATGCTATTACGATTCGGTCGGTATTTATCAATTTAAGTGCCTAATTTGATATCAATCACTGCCTTGACCGGTGACGAGATATGGTGATACATAGTTCGGTGTTAGTGATCATTGTTTTTCTTTTCCTAAAGCCGCACTAGTAAGTTCATAAAATATTAAGCGGATGTGTGATCATTTGTTTGCTAATCATTTTCTTAAAACTAAATCGCACCACAAAGTTTAGAAAATTTTAAATGCCACTAGTCTGTAGTGTGGCACGCTAAATAATGAACTAACTATTTCAACATTTGCTTTCTTGCTGTTAATTCTGTGATTTTGCCAAGTTTAGATATGGATGGTCTTCTAGCAAAATCATTATGAAGAATGACCTAAACATGATTAGGAGCATTATAAGGACTAAGATTTGCGTACTAATTGTAGCATCATGGCAACTAGGAAAAATATGCTGCCTTTTATATGGTTTCCCATCATATGCATGCTTACAACATCACCTGTGGACTATGGTCCTTTTCCTTTCCTCAATCTACTCGACATTTTATTTAATTAACTGCGTTCTTCTGAGCGATCATTTGCCGAGCCTTTCGGTTTTATTTTCACATGGTTTCTTTGCTTTGCCTCTAATATTGTTCATAGCATAGTCTCATAACTAATGCTATAGTGAAGGACTTTTAATCGATGGTATTTTCCTTTTCCCCATCTATCGTACATTATGGCATATTCAAGTGGAAACAAGTGATGTTGAATTTTATGGGCATCTAGGGGCCATGTACGAATTGTGGGACTGAAAATCTTTCCTTCTTTGGGACTATACTTTCGGTCTCTAGTGGCGGTACAACAAAGAAAGTCGGTTTGTATTTTATTTTATTTGTTGAACTTGATTGGTTGTCTTGTCGAACTTGATGTGTGAATTGTGATGAACTTTATTAGTTGTTGAATGTGTGATGCACTGGTAATGTGTGAATTGTGATGAACTTGATATATGCATTGTTTATGTGTGGCCAGTATGTAGAAATTTGAAGCAGGCCGAGCCGAGCGAGCTCGGCTCGGCTCGAACGAGATCGTTTACCTGATCGGCTCGGCTTCGGCTCGGCTCGTTTGAGCATGAGCCCAAAAGTGCTTCGGCTCGGCTCGAAGACGAGGCTCGGCCGGCTCGAGCAGACTCATGAGCCAAGGAACGAAGCGAAGGCTGATGCATCGGTTCATCCGATTCATCGAGATCGATACATCCAACAAGCATTACAAAATTTTCTATCGGTTCATCCACCTCTAGCACATCCAACAAGCATCGATCATCCAAAACAAACACATCAAAACATCAGTTCATCAAAACATCAATTCATCCAAAACAAGCACATCCATGGAAACGCACGGGCGGGTGGAGCAACGGAAGAAAACGGCGGGCTCGGCGTCGGCGAGCTTGGAGTGGAGCACGGGCCGGGACCGCCGGGTGGAGCAGGCGGGCGCCGAAGAGGACGAGGAGGAGCACCGAGCCACGAGGTAGGAGCACCTGAGAGGAGAAAGAACGCAATGGGAGGGCGAGGCGGCGGATGGAGTAGGTGGCGGTGGCGGTGGCGGATGAGGAGGAGGAGGCGGCGACGGAGCGCGGCGGCCGTGAGAGATGATGGGGCGGCGGTGGCGGGTGGAGATGGGGAGGCCCAGCGCCCGCCGTGGTGGAGATGGCTCGAGATGGGGAGGCGTGGCTGTGGCGGAGTGGAAAGATGGGGCCATGGGGAGTGGCGATGGGAGGCGGCGGGTGGATGGCGGCGGCGGGTGGAGAAGATGGGGGAGTGGCCAGTGGGAGGCGGCGGGTGGATGGCGGCGGCGGGTAGAGAAGGTGGGGGAGTGGCCAAGTGAGAAGATGGAGATGGGCATGGGCGTTCGGGATCGGGAGGATAAGGGCGCAAGGAGGAGAGGACCTGCCGACCTGGGCTTTATTTGTGGACCGAGCCAAAAAGCTCGTCGAGCAGCTCGCGAGCTCGGTTCGAAATTTCACCGAGCCAAAAGATGGGCTCGGCTCGGCTCGAAAATTCACGAGCCGAGCCCGAGCCGAGCCAAGCTGTGACGAGCCCGAGTCGAGCCACGAGCCTCGAGCTATTTTTCCAGCCCTACGAGTATGCCTGCGGGCGGTGATGCATTGTTCACAGGTAAACGGGCATGGGCGAGGTTCTTCGCCCATCATCCTTCGCGGGCATGCCCATGAGGGAAAATCGGGATCGCGGGCATAGGTATAGACGAGCACTACCCATACCCGCCACACCCGATTGCTATCCCTAGACAGGAGGCGAGGAAGAGAATGTGGCATGCACCTTTTTCTCCCTTTTCTCTTTGGGATAATTGCTAAAATGTCACACTTTTATTCCGCTTGCTGGAAAATGCCATTAAATTCGATATAATAGATTATTTACCCCAACTTATATTGGCTCTTTGTTAATTTGTTTTTTTTAATATTAAATTTATATTTCCGATTTAATGGTTCCGCATTCCCGGACCTGGCACATGTACAGAAGACAGCGTAGTAGAAAAAGCTGCAAGAACGACCATAGCGACAACGAGGTGAGCGAAGCTATATTTCCGGTTTGTTTACTCTGTTTCCTCTCGTCTTTCACTCCCTGGATTTCCAACAGCGCAAACTCTCTTACCGAGTCGCCGGCGCCGGCTTCCCCACCGAGCCATCCGGTCGCCGCGGTCACCAAGGCCGTGGTCTCCACCGGTGGCGACGTCTCCCCCGCCGGCCCCGTTGTCGCCGCCGGCACCGATAAGGACTTGGTGCAGCTCCACAAGCGCCGTCTCCCCCTCAGCGCCGACGGGCCTAAGGGGAAGCAAGACGCGGCCGCCGAGGAGAAGAGCCCAGTCCCATCCGTCGAGTCCAGCTTCCCGCCACCGGAGGCGTCCCTGTCGCCGGCTCCGACTAAGCTGTACTCAGATCTTGGCCTCCTAATAGCCTCCGCCGGCTTCTCTGTGGGCGCCGGCCGCGCCGACTCGGACAACAGCGACGACCGAAGCAGCAAGTCCTCCACCGCGCTCCCGCGCCACGACTTCTCGCTCGGCGGCTTCGGCCGCGAGCGCGACAGGCGCCGCTGCTCACAGCAAGAACCTTGGCGCTGCACGCGCGCGTGGTGCTGGTGTGCGCGCTCCCGCTGCAGCCGCCTCCACGGTGGAAGCGGAGAACTCGCGCTCCAGTGTGGAGTCCAACCTCCGCGGATCAAGCGCTGCTCACGCGCGCCAATCCAGTGCTGGCATCAGCAGTAATGGCGTTCACAAGGTTCTGTACAGTGATGGGGAGCACGGTGACGATGAACCTCCAAGCAAGGAGGGAAAAAATGGCCTTTCTCATGTGGGCTAGGGCTTTAAACCGAAAATATAAATTTAATATTCAAAAAAATAAATTAACAAAGAACTAATATAAGTTGTAGCAAATAATCTATTGTATTAAACCGAAAATATAAATTTAATATTCGAAAATAACAAATTGACGAAGAGCCAATATAAATTATGGCAAATAATCTATTTCACCGAACTTAATGACATTTTTCACAAAGCAGAACAAAGATGTGATATTTTGGCCATTATTCCTTTCTCTTTCCCTGGCCGACAACCTGCTCCTTCTCTTCTTTTTCTTCCTCTAGACGATCCTTCCCTCTGGCTCCGCCTCCCTCGGGCCGAGCCCCCGCCTCCCGCAGGTGCCGCTCCAGTCTTGGTCATCATAACGAGATCAAAACTTGCATCTGTACATGAAATCTTGATCATCATAACGAGATCAAAATTTTTGATGCATCATGTCCTGTGGCACATCAAAGAGGGGCTTCAATGAATCAAACTTCATTGCATATTTGAGTTGGAGCAGCTTTTGCTCATTTTTATTAACTGCTGTGTGTCGCTTCCGATATCGTCAATTCGTCTTGTCAATTAGAGCTCATTATATCAAACGGTTATCCGGTTGGTATGTTTGATGAATCGATCTCCATGTTTCTGACATGTTATTTGTAGCTCATGCATTATCTTAAGCCGTATATACCATGTAACACGGATTTAGGGGGATAAGATGCACGAGAGAAAAAGGCACCAGCAACTTGGTTGCGAACAAAGTGCTATCAGCACTTCATCGTAATCTACGAGACCCGAGTCTTTCTCGCCCTCTCTTTTTTTTAAAAAATCATTTGAAACTTCTTCTTTTTAGGGGTCTTATTAACTGGTTGGAGTTTGTGACAAAGCAAATTCTAAACTTTCGTTGGTGGCGGTTTAGTCACAGAATTAGTAACAACTGAATGTAATTTCTAGTCGTCCTTTGGTTGTAAGGCTTCAGGCCACTGTTAACAATCTTTGGTCTTTGTTGGCACTTTAAATAGCTAAATAAAATAGCCTATGTGTATCCTGGATACAGAGACTAGAAGAGATTTTTTACTCTTTCATTATCTTAAAAAAAAGTTAGAAAAAGAAGAAGGAGGAGGATCCTTCTTTCCATGATGTGTTAATCGTGCACGTGGTGGGAAAGCATGGGGTAATTGTGGCAGAGGAAAACTGTACCAGGGCCTTTCCTGGTTTCTCTAGCAACTTGTCATCTATCTCTGCGATAGCAAACACACTTCAATGCAAAGCAACTTTTTTTGCCCTACTCGTCGCATTTTCTAGGAGCTGAAGACAGGGAAGGCGATTGGGTATGGTAGTCACGAGATGGATTGTATTATCTAGAGGAGCAGGGTAAACTTGGCAACTTCAGAGAGAGATTTGGTGGTGCTGGCATATATACAACACTTGGACATCCTTCATTTCAAGTGTTTGAGCATTTCCTTCTTTAAGAAATGCAACAGAGAGTTGTTCAAGTAGGTCTAGTAATGGTTGAGAAACCAACCTATTTTCAATTCAATCCACAACAACAAACTATATTTTTCTAGACCAAACCAGCCCACTTTGCATCTCCTAAGATCCAACCCAAACCAATCCATATGATATTTAAACCCAAACCAATCCAACTCATTTCTCTAATATGGTTTCAACACATGTCCCAAACCGTTTCAACCCGTTTCGCTGATCCGTCTCCCCCATCCTCTCTTATCCCCTCCTCCCCTCAAAAGCCGCACACGGCAGACCGTCCATTCCCCTTCCTCTCTCCTGATTTCCTCTACCTCCCCCATGGCTTCCCCCCTTCTACCCCGCCTCCGCGCTCACCACCTCGCCGACCATCTTTTCCGTCTCGACTTCCCGGCCTCTCTTCCTCACCTTTGTGATGCGTGTGAGCTTGCTAAACACACTCGCACTAATTATCCTTTTCTTGGCAATAAAAGCTTAAACCTTTTTTATTTGATTTGGTTCATTCTGATGTTTGTGGTCCTCTAAAAACTCTTATCAACAAGCGGTTGTCGTTGGTTTGTTACTTTTATCGATTGCTATAGGCGAGTTACTCGGTTGTTCTTGTTGCATTCGAAAGGTGATGTTTTTTTTAATGGCATTTCAGCGTTTTCGCGAGATGGCGGTGGAAACTCAATTTGGGAATTTTTTTTAAATAATATTAATTTAAAACATAATTACAAAAATATATCGTCTCTCCAAAAAATTACAGAAATGTGTTCCTGTCGCCAGTTGAAATGACGACAGGGACCTATCGCCATTTCAACTGGCGATAGGGACCCTCTCCCCCTCCTGTCGCCGGTCCAGCCACCTATCGCCAGTTGAAATGGCGATAGGTCCCTATCGCCATTTGAGCTGGCGGCGAAGCAAGCCAAATTGCCCTTCTCTAGCTAGGTTTGCGCCCTTTGTTTTTATCGTTTTTAACGGTGCAAAATCTGTTAGACTTCATAATAACATTTTTGATCGTTGTATGTTGTTCTAATACGATGAATTTACGAAGAATTTTACGAGAAAGATTGAGATATGAGCGATTAAGTAAGTAGAAAGATAAGTGATATTGCGATCGCCATGAATTAATCGCTTGCTCATGTAAATGAACCGCATATTATGTAAGAAACAAATGTGAACTTGCCATTACTATGAAAACTACGATAATTACATAACATTGACAAAACATCATTCATAGCAAAACATCATAACACTTAATAGCGATATTACATAACATTGACAAAACATGATAACACTTAATTAAAATGATAATTGAACATTGGCAATAACATGTTACTCTTGTCCGGTGCAATAACATAATTGAACATTGGTAATAATATTGGTCGCACCTCAACGTCCCCCTGTGGATATCTCGAGTTAGGTGACGGATGAGGTCCCATTTGCGGCGTTCGGATGGCGATGTCTCCTTCATCTTGAGGATTTCTCGTAGGACATTTCTTGAAGGTGTGCCGGACTCCTGCAAATAGAGCACTTCTTCGTCTGACGTCCGGTTTACGCCGTCCATATCGTTCACGATCGCCCGTACATATGTCGCCGTCAACTTTTCCTTGAGCCTATCAATGTCCGCGGCCAGTTTAGTTGCTCCCGGTCGGATGGCGGTGAAATAGCCAACCACAACGTAACCATATATCTCCGCGGTCGATTTGCATCACCGCCTCCTTGGTGAAATAAACGAGAGAGTCTTGGCCGGGATCTTTGCGCCACCGTCGAACATGCGGCTATGACATGAGAGTAGGACCTATCACGAAGAAGGAGCTTGTTGCAAGTGCATGTGCAACTAGCGCGGCGTAACGATGCACTCATGGGTAACCCTCTTACGGTTAGATCATGGCGTCCTTTATCCTGCACATCACCTCGGCGAAGCTCCTTGTGCCCATCTTGAATGCGGTCGTCTCACCCTTCTTGCTCTTCTCCTTCATGTACTTGGTGATCATGGCGAGTCTGATGTCTGTCATTTGCCATGGCGGCGATCGCGCAAACCTAGCTAGAGAAGAGGCAAATTTGGCTTACTTCATCGCCATTTGAAATGGCGGCGAGAACTGTCGCCGATTCAAATGGCGGCGAGGACCTATCGCCATTTCAATCGGCGATAGGTGGGCTGAACCAATGACGAGAGAGAGAGAGGTCCTGTCGCCGATTGAAATGGCGGCGAGGACACATTCTGTAATTTTTGGAGAGCGATATATTTTTGTAATTATGTTTTAAAATAATATTATTTTAAAAAAATTCCTCAATTTGGTGTGCACATTAAATCTCTTCGTCTTCGGACAGATAGTGGGACCGAATACAAGAATGGAGATTTCCAAGAATTTTTAGCATCACAAGGCATCTTCCATCGACGAATCATGGAGGTTGCTCGCTCATCGTTATTCACTATGCATGTTCCAAAATTCTCATGAGGTGAAGCTCTTTTATGTGCAACCTACTTGATCAATACGATGCATTCTTTCTTTCATTGCTCCTCCAAAGGTTTCCTTCTCTAATCTCCGAGATGGGCATGTAAATCATGTAAACAGTAGGGTCCTTATTGTAAAGTTAGTGCTAATGTAGCTAGAGAGATTATGTGGTGGCCAGGCCGCCTGCGTAGCTATGTAGCTAACGCCACTTATTTTCCCCCAAATCCACATCTAGCAACAGTTACTCTGTTGTCTGATCAACAGAGTGCCGACCAAAGAGTTTACTTACCATGGCAGGATAATCTTTCTGACCGAACCATGAGGTGGACATTGCCTTTCTTCTTTCCTGGGCTGATGGCTCACATTTTCAGGGGATGACAAGTACGTGATCAGTGAATTCAGCGGCTGATTTGATCCATCAACTTCATAATGCAAGGAGAGAAAAGAACATCTTACTCCATTGTAGCAGCCCTGCGTGCATAGAACCATAACAAACTTACATGTTCCCTACTTGTTTTGGTCAGATTCAATGACTGGAATAAATGCAATTTCAATACAAGGAATAGATAGTACTATGTACCAAGGCTCGTCAACAAAGTCAGAGGCAGGAATGTGTCGTCTGCATCACAAGCAATGTACTCAGACGGCTACGGAGGCCACGCAAGTCAAAGCCAAACTCCCAAGTCCCACACGTTTTCGGTTACTCCGTTTTGTTTCCTCATCTTTTTGCTTCACCACGCAATGCAATCTCTAGTGCTCACACCCACGAAGAGTGGAGACACGCTTTTATTGCCTTGCCTTCTCCAAACTTCCAGCCATATGTCACCACAGACGATAAGGGAGAGGGAGCAGCTAGCCCACGTTATAGCAGTTTTGTGGAGTTTCAGTTACTTAAAAGTTTCAGATTTCGAGTTTGAAGTGTCGACTAGGTTTCAATGCGTTTCAGACTTCTATAAGTTTCCATAAGATCCCAAGAAAGTTTCAAACCCAAGCTTCATATTTTGGAACTTAAGTTTCAGCAAGTTTCAAACAAAAGATTTTTGAGAAGTTTTGAGAAGTTTCAGCAAGTTTCAAGAAGTATCGTGAAATTTTTTTAAAAGTTTTAGGTTTCAGTGGGTTTCACGTATTTCTAGAAGTTTTCGGAATATTCCAAGAAAGTTTCAAGCCCAAGTTTCAACAAGTTCCAGATTTTGGAACTCAAGTTTCAACAAGTTTCAGACAAAAGAGTTTCAAGAAGTTTCAACATGTTTCAAAAAGTTTCGGATTTTGGAACTCAAGTTTCAACAAGTTTCAGACAGAAAGTTTCAACATGTTTCAACAAGTTTCAGATTTTAGAACTCAAGTTTTAGACAAAAAAGTTTCAGATTTCAACAAGTTTCATCAAAAATAAAAATAGAGAAAAAAAAAATTCCCGACACAGTTCACAGAAACATTGGTTTGCCTGAATATGGAATGGAACAGGTGAAGCAGGTGAGACCATGAGAGAAGTCAAAGTCAGAGCCGGTCTGGTGGTCTAGTCGCGGACGATGTAGAGGAGGTGGAGCTGGGCGGCGTGGAGGAGGGTGTGGACCTGCTCATCAGCGGCGTCGCGGGCACGCAGCTCCCGGATCTCCTCCTCCTCTCCACCCTCTCCTTGTGGATCCCGCACATACACACACGTACAACAGCATGTAATAAACAACAGTTCTCCCCCCCCCCCCCAGGACATGGGCAATGGGATGTTGATGCTGCGTCATGGTGTCTAAGGCTTCTTACGAGCACATGTGATCCTCGAAATCGGTGGCGAGGTCCTTGAATAGCGCGCCCAGCCTCCAGCTTCTCCAACACCTGCACACATGCATTATCACCATCAGTACATGTCACTTCACTTCGTTTGTTCACCATCATAGTCACAGGTTAACCAAGATTGGGGGAGGAGAGGAGAGAGGAAAGGAGAAGGTGAGGAGGTGGACCTGACGAGTGAAGTTCTTAACGGCCAGGAGGATGCGTTCGACGTGCTCCTCTGTCTCCGCCGACCCCGCCACCATAACGGCCATCTCTTCCCTTTTTGTCTTCGTTGCGGCCATGGTCACTGCGACTCCAGACGACGCCACCGCCACTCCCCCTCCTGCGCTCCCGTGACTCGCAGTGTCCTCCTCGTTGCTCTAAAGGGATATGGTGGAGGGATCTGGATCGAGACGAGTGAAATGGAAGGAAGGGGAAAACAAAGGGATAAGGTGGAGGTAGGGGTAGATCAGGTGCGTTGGATGACTCAAATCGGATGGGCAAGAGTTGTACTGTATCGTTGATTGGCTGAAAAACGCTATAGCATTTTTTAGTATTTCTCTAAGGGAAAAGGCTTGAAAATTGAAAGGTTCATCATATGTTGGGTAAGGGACTAGTTAGACTTACATGGTTAGATATGTGAATTTTTTACTGTTGTGGCCCTGTAGCAAAATTTAATTTCAAAAGTAGCCCTCTCTCACCATAATTTGCAAAAGTGGCTTGTAAACAGTGTAGGTACATGGTGTCGGGCGGCGACGACTGCTGCTTGCCGCCATCAGCCTGATGGGGCACCTCACGATGGCGGGGCGCAATGTGGTGGCGGCCGCTCCAAAATCCAAATTTTTGAAAAAAAGAACGAAAAAATTGAAAATTTTAAAATTTAAATATTATTTAATTATATTTGATTCAAAAAAAATATCGGCACTGAGATTTGTAAAATAAGGGCATGGAGGTAAAGTAGGGTTTCCTTTTCTCCAAAATCAGGGTTTCGTCGCAGTTTCAGCGCTGTTTGTAGTAATTTGAAAATATAGCAAATGAGTATAGGAAAATTACGAAACATGGAGTCTCTCCTCGATGAAGTTGTCTGAACGTATACACGTATGTAGGCAGGCAATCGATGAAGTACTTTATGAAGCTTATACAGAATATGATTAAAGGGGTTGAGAACGCTCGTTGTGATTATGAAGATGCCCGAAAACATGGAGGATTCGATGTTGGTGCGAATGGTTCTTTCTGGGATTCCACTAGAAGAGGCATACTTGCAATATAGGCTTGCTTTGATGGCTTAGCGGAGACACGGAACCAAAACTACATTAGAGTCTGCAAACAAAAGCACGTTACACGTAGTGACATGGTATGATGGTTCGGCTAATTGCTTTAGTCATCCTCGCTACTACTACGGTACTGCGACACAAGCATCCAGACCATATAAGTATACATGCCTTTAGGGGATAGTAAAAAACATGGGGGTAGGACAGGGGACTACTACGTAATGACCTAACCTACTACGTGGACTGGGTCCATTTTCCCTTCCTTGCTAGCTCGGCGTTGAACTCCTCGCCGGCCTTCCCCTTCCCCTTGTCGCGGGACTGTCCACGTCGGGCTGGTATGTCGAAGTCGTTCATGTCTTGCGATTCCATGATGTAAGTGCACCGTATAGTGAAAATCGTACGAATGATGTAAATTCTTCATAACTCACGTCGTGGATCGGATTCGCCGGGCGGCCGGATCTGTTGTGGCGTCGGGCTCGGCCAAGACGAGCCTTTCCTTGCTCTTGTCGCGGATTTGTCCACGTCGGGCCGGTATGTCGAAGTCGTCTATGTCCTGCGATTCTATGATGTAAGTACATCGTACAGTGAAAAACGTAATAAGGATGTACATTCTTCATAACTCACGTCGTCGATATGGATTACGCCCGGCGAAATCTTGGGCTCTTCGGTGCCTCCTCAGCAGTGCAATGCGTAAGGTTTCCACCGCGACGAAGTTCTCGCCCGCACCGAGTAGTTCGAAGATGTACTGCCGCTGGATGAATGCTGTCGTACATCTCCGGACGTCGATCCATTTGGAAGAAGTGGCGGCGCATCTCGGGCTGCCATTACGTGGGGATGAAGTTAAAATTTAAGGAATTCAACGTTGGGAGAGGAAAATCGTCTTGCGCGAAAAAACGCTTACGGGTAGTGCTGCGCGTGTAATGCTGGTCTGCGGTGTCTGGGTGTGTGGACTGAATGATCTCTGCTGGTTCACCACACACACACATAGCGGGATCACAAGTTGTCCTCCAGTACGCCGCATCCTAGTGGCATAGCAAGCTCAAGCCGTCGGGCGTCGTGCCCTGCACGTGGGTATCCGTCCAAGGAGCCTATATTATGTCGTCCTCGTGCAGGGCCTCGAATTCGTTGTGGAACTTAGGGTATATGCGGCGCGCTCTCTCCCTATCCCACCCCAGTACTGCCACAGTCCATCAGGATCCCATGGTCGGGCCTTCCACAAGATCATCATCGTCCGCCCCACCGTAGAAACACTATGTGCGCGGGTAAGGGTGGACTGGGGCGCGGAAGTACGGCCGTCCGGCCGCGAAGTGTTCCCACGACCACAACTGTAACAGCGTGTGGCAACCCGAGAGCACGGGCTCTGTTCGTCTTGACAATGCAAGCGTTACCTGAGCCGCGATGCGTAGCGCTGTCTGGTGAACCCCAACTATACTACGGCACGTCCTCATCGTCAGCATCCACGATGGACTCCGCAAGGTGAATATAACTCGGGTACACCATGTCCCCCTTCGTGCTAGGGAACATGATCCACCTGAATATAAACAGCAAATATGCAATTAGGTGGCATCGAACCACTTCCTCCGTTGCGTCATTTGGACAATGCATGAATCGTCGCAGCCAGGCATGTGGAACGCCCTTAGACCTCTCGGGGATAGACTGCCCAAAGCGATGATTGAGACGCGCCTTCCAGTCCGGCGACCTCAGAGGGGGAACAATTGCACGGCCTCACAACGGCAAGCCGATAATGAAGCTGACGTCTTGCAGTGTCACAGTCATCTCCCCCCACCGGAAGTGCAACGTGTGGGTCTCCGGCCGCCAACGATCAACCAGGGCCGAAAGAAGGGAGGAATCAATCAGGAGGTTACGCCCCATGTTCAACATCTTGAATGACATAATCAATCGGCCAGTTAGCGAAGCCTCGAAACATACCGCTCGTCCAACGGCCAGGTCTTCCTCGGTCCCGTGTCACCAGAGTTGGCGGCCCATCGCCACTAATCCAAGCGTGACAGCGATGCTTGCCGTCCCATGCCTCCTCAAGTAGGGGTGGTAGAGTACGTGCCATTCCTGCAAATAGAGAACAACTAACAGTTAGCAAGATCTAAATGCGTAATTAACGCTAAAATTGCAATAAGAAAAAACTAAATCGTTTTAATCGATCTAATCGTTCGATCTTGCCGCGACTTATGAACGATTCGCCACGCGCGTTCTTTATATACGCAGAGAAAAGAGACAACGAAAGACATAGACGTGATTTAAAGGGAGGAAAAAACGAAACCGAACGCAGCCAAATGAACTTTCGGTGGAAAAAGGATTGTGCGTGTGGCGAGGCGAAGCGCCGGCTGAGGCGAGCACTGCGCGCCCGCCATCAGGCAGTGCTGCCGCGCCGATGGCGAGGCGGAGTTACTGCCGCGCCCGTACCCATGGTGCGTGCCTTTGTTCACATGCCATTTTGCAAATTATCTTTGAGAGGGCTACTTTTGAAATTAAATTTTGCTACAGGACCACAACAGTAAAAAATTCTAGATATGTTGAGCTTGCATTGTCAAAAGCACCTAGGCTTGCACAGTTACAGGAAGCACATGACGATACCCTACAGCAGCAGCAACAACAACAAAAATACAGACAGTAAGCAACAGTAACATTCACAAAACATCATAGTTTGCTGATCAAAATCACAGTTTCCCAGACAAGATTAAAGGGTAAGTTAAGGCCATGCAACGTTATGAAATAAAAATCAGTCGCATCGTATATCCAGCAAAATCCAACTCATACACTAGCAGCTAGGATGCACGGACATGGATACGTGTGTCGGTCGGACACGGGATTCGTTATTTTTTAAAAAATGGCGATGCGAGATATATATATATATATATATATATATATATATATATATATATATATATATATATTTTTTTCAACGTGTTTAACAAACAACATAGATTTACGATCAAAAACTAAATCTTGTACAATGTACCAACAGAGACTCATCTGCTTGATAGAGATGAATGAAAAACTCCATGTAACAAATTACTCGGTGAACTCTAAAAGCATGGTAACAAGAAATTAAACATACTTGACAATGGAATACGATCATACGAAGTTTGGGCAATACAATTTGCAGAAGAAATTGTGTTACTAGCATGAGTGGGAAACATAAATCACGAACAATCGGATGAAAAAAGAATAAGGGCGAGTGGTAAATAAACACCTGACCAAACCATGTTGGTCGATTACACAGAAGCGTGGTTACAGAAGCCAGAGATGCATGCCATGTCACCGGAGGGACCCACCATTGCTCCCCGCCACGTGGGGCTGACCCTAGGATATATTCTAGTAAGAACTTCATCATGAGTAATCAATTCCACATTACGTAAATTAAGCGCATTAAATTCAGCACATGGAATATTCAAAGGAACACTAGAGTTCTCACTCTTACTTACCTCTTCTTGATGAATATTCAATTCAACACCATTATTATTACCTTTAACGTCCTCCTCAGTTGTTGTAGGTGTTGTAGGTATCAAATCTTCATGATAAAACCACGGGGCAGCGAGCACTCCATCCCCAACCGTGGTTATCTCCTCATCTTTTACTTCCAATGGTGCCAGTTGTTGAAACTTCAACTCCTCTTCTTTAATATCAACCTGCACAATGTGATAAACAACACTAGAAGTAGAGAGTAAATCGTTAATTTCAGCAATAACCTCACTTTTAGTTTCATCTACTTCACTCATTTCTTTTGGTGTATCCCTCACACTCTCAAATTGGATGTTCTCAATCTCACATATGGTGGAATCACACAGCTCACAATTTTCAACACTCTCACTCAATTTGGCTATGTGGCTCTCATCCTCACATGGGTTTTGAAGCATCTTATCTTCCATTAATCGTGGGCCAGCAATGGCACAATTACCATCAACCACGATCTCCTCATGTACTGCGGGTTGTGACGAAGCAGCACTACTCGTCTCCTTGGTCGAAGAAGAATTCCCATGCTTGTCCATCTTCTTAAGTGACAAACTAGTGGATGAATGAGAACTAAAGAGTCAGCGCAGATTTAATTGATATGCGTGCATGCTTTTAAGTCTCTTTTCCACCTTCGTAGCATATTTCACAAGATCTTGCAGACTACGAAAATATTTATCTTAAAGTGCAGCAACGATATGAAAATTCAAGCCTGCTTTGAAGTATTTCTTTTCTTGAGATACACTAGTGATATTGGCACGGCGCATTGCATGACTCAGCTCATCATAATAATCTTGGACATCTTTGCATTCTTGGGCAATGCTCTCCACATGGCGTAGTAGCTCCCACTCATAATAGGATGGAACAAATTCTCTTCTCATGGCCCCGTTTAATTTGACCCAAGATGTAATGAGTCGTTTCCCACTTAGTTGTCGCCACCAACTAGAGGCATAGTCCTCAAAAAACAAAGTGTCCACTCTCACTTCCTTGGCTTCTGATTCGAACTTCTGGAATTCAAGCTCGAACTCCATGTCTTGTACCCACTCAAAATACTCCTCTGGATCATTACTACCATAGAAGGGAATATACGTATACTCGCAATCTGCCATGGTTAGTAACAAAGCAAAGACAAACTATATATGTGGATGCGGAAGTTTTTATTTGTGGAAATCACTCAATCTCACCTTCTCTTACCGACCGAAGTTCTTATGTATCCTTGATGGAATTGAAGAGCTGCACGCACTTTGGTGACGGTAGACAACACAAGGTGATAGATTAAGCGAATTCAATTGCACAAGCACTGTTAGACAATGGCTTAGCAACCGATGCTCTGATACCATGTCGCATCGTATATCCAGCAAAATCCAACTTATACACTAGCAGCTAGGATGCACGGACACGGACACGTGTGTCGGTCGGACACGACACGTATCGAACACAGGATTCATTATTTTCTAAAAAATAACGACACGGAGACACGGCTATATATATATAATGTTTTTCAACGTGTTTAACAAACAACATAGATTTACGATCAAAAACTAAATACTGTGCAGCAGCCAACAGAGACTCATCTGTTTGATAGAGATGAATGAAAAACTCCATGTAACAAATTACTCAGACTGAACTCTAAAAGCATGGTAACAAGAAATTAAACATACTGACGATGGAATACGATCATACAGAAGCTGGGCAATACAATTTGCCCGAAGAAATTATGTTACTAGCGGTAATGGGAAACATAGGTTGCCGAACAATCGGATGAAAAAAGAATAAGGGCAGAGTGGTAAATAAACACCCAGACCAAACCATGTTGGTCAGTTACCTGGAAGCTGTGGTTCTGTAAGCCAGGAGATGCATGCCATGTCACCTGGAGGGACCCACCATTGCACCCCGCCACGTAGGACAGCCCCAGCAAGGATGCATCCGGCCCTTTCCAGGTGTCACCACTCAGCGACCTCCAAGGCACGCACCCTCAGCACTCCCATGTGAGTTAGTGATAAGCCTATCCTCCCTCCCTCTTGGCCCTTCTCTTCTCCACGTCTCTCTCTCTCGAATCTCCCCTCTCCGTCCAGAGTAGAGAGACACAATTCTGTCCTAGTATGGCATATATGTGCCTATGCACCCACACACATGTATCAATAACACTTTTTTTTATTTGCGACTCATCTCAGAGTGGTGATTTCTTTGTACATACTACATACCTTTGTCCTCCAGGAGAGAGAGAGAGAGAGAGCTCTGCAATGCTCTGGTGATTGGTTCGATCTTGTAGATACCAAATGGCCGTCATGCTTCTACGAGCAGCGTCTCCCGGGCTCCCCGACGCCGTCCGGGACAGTGGTGTCAGCCGCCATCTGAGTTTCCGGTGTTCTTGCCTGTCCAAGAAGAGGCAGCCACGGCGGTGGATCCTCTGCTCGCTGAAGTACGCGTGCCTTGGCGTCGAGCCGGGGGAGGCTGGCCGGACCTGCCCGGTGTATTCCAGCCTGACCGTGAGCCCTGCAGGAGAGGCTGTCATCTCATCGGAACAGAAGGTGTACGACGTGGTGCTGAAGCAGGCAGCATTGCTGAAACGGCAGCTGCGCCCACACGCGCCACCTCTTCTTGACGTCAGGCCCAAGGAGCTGGAGATGCCGCGCAACGGTCTGAAGGAGGCCTACGACCGGTGCGGCGAGATCTGCGAGGAGTACGCCAAGACCTTCTACCTTGGTACGTTCAATCAAGTGTTCCTCTCTCTAAGCCATGATGGCAGCTTCTACATGAGGTCGGTGTTCTTCTGATCATGGAGTTCATGTGAGTCTTGATGTCTGTTCATGGCAGGAACTATGCTGATGACGGAGGAGCGACGGCGCGCCATATGGGCCATCTATGGTATCTGAACAATCACCATGTCTTCCTCCACTGTTCCATTGCTTCCCTAGTATGTATCAGTAAATTTCAGCAAGGTTACAAAAAATGGAGGTAGTTTATTTTTTCTTTAAATCATCGGCCGATATGAACGCATTTTACATGAGTTGCAGGTCCTATAGTAAAATGCTATTTGTATTTTTTTTAATAAAAAAAGTGCTATGTGACAGCAACTTGCAAGAATCTTTTGACACCTCAGCCAGATACTCTCATAGAAAATTGGCAAACTTTGGAAGTAATGGTGTGAATTATTTCTTGATGGGAGTTATAACGAATGCAAGCTATGTGAAAAAAAGTTGCGAGAACATATTCTTCAAATTACCTAAGGAATATGAATCTGGAGTAGTCAGCTTTCAATGAGCTATTTCAGACATGACTTTGGAAATCTCATGTGTAGTATTAGTGCAGTGTGGTGTAGGAGGACAGATGAGCTAGTCGATGGGCCAAATGCCTCGCACATCACACCGTCAGCCCTGGACCGATGGGAGAAGAGGCTGGAGGATCTCTTCACAGGACGCCCTTACGACATGCTTGATGCCTCTCTCTCTGATACCATCTCCAAGTTCCCTATAGACATTCAGGTACTGGCTGCTGGTGTATCTGCACATCGCAATATCTAGTGAATACAAATGATATGACACTATTAGACTACAGTGGTTGCTATCCCCTATTAGTAATAGATTCCCTAGACCCCACAATTTTAGTGCAAGATGACTAGACCTACTAAGTTGATGAATAAGTTATTCGTTACTCAATAAAATTGTATGATTTGTCAGCCTTTAGTCTCTGATGATATCATTAAGTTCGATGAACTTTTCACTCATTGTAGTGGGCTAATCCAGGTGACATAGACTGGATGAGTCATTGGGTCAAATATGTTTAATCGAATGGAGGAAATGGTAGGACTTTTGAGAATAAACTGTTGCTAGCACAGCCCTGACAGCAAGACATGGAGGGGGAGGCAATAACTCCTATCCAATTGTATGGAGTCGATAATTCGAATTAATTGGGGTCTGACCTGTTTTTTTCGGGAGAAAAAAAAATTGGTTCTGACCATTGCAAGGAAAAAAGGATCTGTATACTGGTCTAGAAGGAGAAAAAAAAATCAGGGGAAGTTCAAGTGATTTTAGGAAAATTTGATTAGTAGTTACAAATTATATGGCGCATACCGATATTCTTATATGACTAACCCTCCCTCATGCAACGATCATATGCCAGCCTTTCAAGGACATGATTGAAGGGATGCGGACGGACCTCCGAATGACGAGATATAAGAACTTCGATGAGCTCTACATGTACTGCTACTATGTTGCAGGAACTGTCGGGCTAATGAGTGTTCCGGTGATGGGTATGGCACCCGAGTCCAAGGCAACAACTGAAAGCGTGTATAGTGCTGCATTGGCTCTCGGAATTGCGAACCAGCTCACAAACATACTCCGGGATGTTGGAGAGGAGTAAGCAGTACCAATGCAACAGTTCTCCCTTATAGATTCTGTCTAGAACAGGATATGGGCATTCAAAACAGCACAGTCCTAAGTATTTCTGTGTTTCTAATACTTTCCCAGTGCGAGAAGAGGAAGGATATATTTACCACAAGATGAACTCGCACAGGCAGGACTCTCTGATGAGGACATCTTTAATGGGGTCGTCACTAACAAATGGAGAAGTTTCATGAAGAGGCAGATCAAGAGGGCCAGGATGTTTTTTCAAGAGGCGGAAAGAGGGGTGACTGAGCTCACAAAGGCAAGCCGGTGGCCAGTAAGCACGACGACTCCACAGCGAACATAAGTACAGCATCCTCACTGCTTCTTTACCAGAGTACTAAGGTTTTCCCTCTTCTGTTGCAGGTTTGGGCCTCTCTATTGTTGTACCGGCAAATCCTCGACGAGATTGAAGCAAATGACTACAACAACTTCACAAGGAGGGCCTACGTTGGAAAGGGGAAGAAACTGCTTGCACTTCCTGTCGCATATGGGAGATCACTCCTACTACCGTGTTCATTGAGAAATAGAAATAGAGCAATGCCATAACATCTGCCTTCCAGCCCTTCCTCGAGTTAGACACTGTGGTAAATCGGACCATTTCTCGTTCGCGTGTATGGTATGAAGTGTTTGGGAGCAGAGCAGAGTGAAAACACTGCAGCCAACCTAGATGAAGATTGAATGTTTGTGTGTGTATTCTTCTTAGAACATAAGTCTTTGAAGATAGAACAACATGTATACTGGTTATTGATCCCAAATTTGGGGAAAACAAAAGTGATGTTCTGTAATTGTTTAAACTTTAAACTAAAACTGAATTCCCGTGAGCTTCGAAGTTAAGAGTAACAAATCAGTCAACACCCAGAAGCAGGGAGTATATATATGAACTGCATGATGAAGTATATATATGAAACGAAATAGATTGCAAATCCGTAGGAGGAACGGGACCGACGCACGCGGTGGTTGCGTGAGTCGATCCGATCGCCGCAGCCGCCTCCCTCGGTCGTAGGTTGCGTCGTGCCAAGCCGTTCCGCCGCACTCTGACGGCGAACGCGAGGAGGAGGAGGAGGCGATCGCCGCAGCGGCATTAGTTTAGTTGTGGCGCGGGGGATTGGGCGATTCGCGGGCACACGCACTCCCTCCGTTTTGTTTTCGCGTGGAAAGCGAGAAGCAGACTCCTCTCCCCTTTCGTGCTTGCTTGGATCTCAAGAGTTAGAAATAAGTTTTGTAAAATTGGTTTGTAAGGTCCCGAAATTTTCAGTTCATTTTCAATTGTTCGAGAATGTGGACTTTTTTTAAAAAAAATTGATGCATTTTATTGACATTCGTTTTTCCTGGGTTTTATTCAAGACTTTTGTGTTATTTATAAAACTTAAGAATCAAATTTCGGAAATACAAACCTAATCGAGAATTAAAACAAATTGAACTAAAAGATGATAATTAAAAATCCAAACTTGGTGTAATTGTACTGTTAATAAAATGGGAAATATTTTAAGCATGTTTGAAACTTTCCTTAAATCAAATAATACAAATGCATACAAACAGAAGCTTAAAAGATTTTTTTAGAAAAATAAAGAACCAATAAAATTCTGTAAAAATTATACAATGAACTAAACTATTACAAGAGCATCCAAAAAAAATTCATAATTTTTGGAGCTTTAATTCCATATTTAATAATTCCCTCAAACCCTCAGGCTTTTTCAAAAATCCTAAAATTCAATTTTCTTCCCTCCTCTCACTGACCAACTGGGCCCACCTGCCAACCTTCTTCCTCCATTCTACTCCGCCCTGTTCGCCGCCATGGCCACACGCCCAAACCAGCGCAGCGCCTCGCCCCTGGTTTCGCCTCGCGCCCATGCTTGCGTCCACACCCTGCCTCGGTCGCGCTCGTGCCCTCTCTGCCAGTTGCGCCCATGCCCTACCTCCTCGTGTCATCGCCAGGAGCAAGCCACCGCTGATTCTTGTGGTTTCTCGCAAGACCTTCGCCCATACACATGAGCACCGAGTGCACACGGTCTCCCTCTCCATTCCTCCCTTCCCCAACCTGAAAGCACCTAGGCCCCTAAAAATAGTTTTTGTAATTAATGATAATATGTAAATATGGGATTAACGTGTTTATTGAGTATTTACAAGGTTAAGTCCCATTAGTGAGTTTGATGAATTGAAGATGCATGTTAAAGGACAACATAAAGATCTACATGGCTCAAAGATAAGGTACAAGTAGTCTAGGATCCTTTTGTGTTTTACCGGTCTTAGGAGAAATGGTTGGAAGACCGGATTATAGGCTAAATGTCGTACTATTAAGAGGGATCATGACTAGTAGCTTGATAGCATGTTCATATGCCATTTGGATTAATTTATGATCATGCATGCATTTGAATTTGAATTTGAAAATTCTCTGTGCAATTTTCTGCACAAACTGTAGTACCGGAGGCTAACTAGTGGAACTACCGCTTTGCAATATGACCGCGCATCTCTTGGCGGTACTACCGTGTGCAGTTCGGACCATCCGAAAGTGACATGATCGTGTGGTTTAAATGAGTGGTCCGAACGGCCCAATCAATCTGGGCCGTCCACGTAATTGGTCCGATTGTCACAGCCAACT
Organism: Phyllostachys edulis; assembly: GCA_036346405.1. Lineage (NCBI taxonomy): Eukaryota > Viridiplantae > Streptophyta > Magnoliopsida > Poales > Poaceae > Phyllostachys > Phyllostachys edulis. The sequence continues at coordinate 80,241,075 of CM070556.1, read as the reverse complement.
GATCGCTAATGCGGTACGACCGGCTTTTGAAGCGGTACTACCGCATTGCGGTCGTTCCGAAATTTAGTTGGCGGAACTACCGTGTGCCGTTCGGACCGTCCGAACAGCACATGATCGTGTGGCTAAAACGTGTGGTCCGAACGACCTAATCAATCTGGATCGTCCACGTGTACAATCCAAACGTGCCTGTCAACCTATTTGCTGAGCGGTACGACCGCCTCTTGGAGCGGTACGGTTGCAACGCGATTGTTCCGTTTTCTAGTTGACAGTACGTAAAATGCGGAGAGACTCCATTTTGGTTGAAATTGCAAAACCCTTGGAACGGTAGTACCGCTGTTGTTTAAACGGTACTACCACTCTACGGTACTTCCGGAAAATAGAGCGGTACGTTTTTTTTCCAGAGAGCACCCATTTTGGATAAGTTCTCGCCGTTCGATCAACATCTCCGCCATTAGTAGGCCGTCCGATACGAGATACCAGTTTTGTTCAAAACCACGTGTAGTCATTTTTTCCTTATCCGCAGGCAGGTTAGTTGGACCAGTCAAACGAAGAAATCTAGCTAAAATCTGTTTTAGTATTTTTGGTTTTCACAGTACGCCGGATCCATCCCTTCAGCTGCGCGCGTGTTTCTTGGATCGATTCTGGCTTCCTCGATTTGCATGCACGCCATGGAATGGATCGCGCGCATTTCTTGGATCGACATGCATGCAAGATGCCGCTGCATATGAATTCCGATCCATCTAGGGCGGCCACTCTCCTATGCCACAACTACTGAAATTTGTGGAGAGGATCAATGATCCAATGGGTCGTTGTGAACCACTCCCACCCCTATTCCTGCGGGATAAGTTCTCGTCATTCGATCAACATTTCTGCCATTTGTAAGCTGTCTGATATGAGATACCGGTTTTGTTCAAAACCACACGTAGTCATTTTTCCTTATCCGCAGGCAGGTTAGTTGGATCAGCCAAACAAAGAAATCTAGCTAAAATCTGTTTTAGTAATTTTGGTTTTCACACTACGCCGGATCCGTCCCTTCAGCTGCGCGCGCGTTTCTTGGATCGATTCTGGCTTCCTCGATCTACATGCACGCCATGGAATGAATCGCGCGCATTTCTTGGACCGACATGCATGCAAGATGCCGCTGCATCTGAAAATCTTCTTATTCCGATCCATCTAGGGCGGCCACTCCCCTATGCCACAACTACTGAAATTTGTGGAGCGGATCGGTGATCCAATGGGTCGGTGTGAACCACTCCAACCCCTATTCCTATGGGATAAGTTCTCGCCGTTCGATCAACATCTCTGCCATTTGTAGGCCATCCGATACGAGATACCAGTTTTCTTCAAAACCACGTGTAGTCATTTTTACTTATCCGCAGGCAGGTTAGTTGGATCAGCCTAACGAAGAAATCTGGCTAAAATCTGTTTTAGTAATTCTGGTTTTCACAGTACGCTGGATCCATCCCTTCAGTTGCGTGCGCATTTCTTGGATCGATTCTGGCTTCCTCGATCTACATGCACACTATGGAACGAATCGCTTGCATTTCTTGGATCGGCATGCATGCACGATGTCGCTACGTCTAAAAATCATCTGATTTTGATCCATCTAGGGCGGCCACTCTTCTATGCCACAATTACTGAAGTTTGAGGAGCGGATCGGTGATCCAATGGGTCGGTGTGAACCACTCCCACCCTTATTCCTACGGGATAAGTTCTCGCCGTTCGATCAACATCTCTACCATTTGTAGGTCGTCCGATACGAGATACCAGCTTTGTTCAATACCACGTGTAGTTATTTTTCCTTATCCGCAGGCAGGTTAGTTGGATTAGCCAAACGAAGAAATCTGGCTAAAATCTGTTTTAGTAATTCTGGTTTTCACAGTACGTCGGATCCCTCCCTTCAGCTGCGCGCGTGTTTCTTGGATCGATTCTGGCTTCCTCGATCTGCATGCACGCCATGGAACGAATCGCGCGCATTTCTTGGATCGGCATGCATGCAAGATGTCGCTACATCTGAAAATCATCTGATTCCGATTCATTTAGAGTGGCCACTCTCCTATGCCGCAACTACTGAAATTTGTGGAGCGGATCGGTGATCCAATGGGTCGCTGTGAACCATTCCCACCCCTATTCCTACAGGATATGTTCTCGACGTTCGATCAACATCTCTGCCATTTGTAGGCCGTCCGATACGAGATACCAGTTTTGTTCACGTTTTTCCTTATTCGCAGGCAACTTAGTTGGATCAGCCAAACGAAGAAATCTGGCTAAAATATGTTTTAGTAATTCTAGTTTTCACAGTACACCGGATCCATCCCTTCAGGTGCGCACGCGTGTCTTGGATCAATTCTAGCTTCCTCGATGTGCATGCATGCCATGGAATGAATCGCGCGTATTTCTTGGATCGGCATGCATGCAAGATGCCGCTGCATCTGAAAATCATTTGATTCTGATCCATCTAGGGCGGCCACCCTCCTATGCCACAACTACTGAAATTTGTGGAGCGGATCGGTGATCCAATTGGTCGGTGTGAACCACTCCCACCCCTATTCCTAGGGATAAGTTCTCGTCGTTCGATCAACATCACTGCCATTTGTAGGTCGTCCGATACGAGATACCGGTTTTGTTCAAAACCACGTGTAGTCGTTTTTCCTTATCCGCAGGCAGGTTAGTTGGATCAGCCAAATGAAGAAATTTGGCCAAAATCTGTTTTAAGAATTCTGGTTTTCACAGTACGCTGGATCCGTCCCTTCAGCTGCGCGCGTATTTCTTGGATCGATTCTGGCTTCCTCGATCTGCATGCACGCCATGGAACGTATCGTGCGCATTTCTTGGATCGGCATGCATGCAAGATGCCGCTGCATATGAAAATCATCTGATTCTGATCCATCTAGGGCGGCCACTCTCCTATGCCACAACTACTGAAATTTGTGGAGCGGATCGGTGATCCAATGGGTCGGTGTGAACCACTCCCAGCCCTATTCCTACGGGATAAGTTCTCGCCGTTCGATCAACATCTCTCCCATTTGTAGGCCGTCCGATACGAGATACCAATTTTGTTCAAAACCACGTGTAGTCGTTTTCCCTTATCCGCAGGCAGCTTAGTTGGATCAGCCAAATGAAGAAATCTGGCTAAAATCTGTTTTAGGTATTCTGGTTTTCACAGTACGCCGGATCCCTCCCTTCAGTTGTGCACGCATTTCTTGGATCGATTCTGGCTTCCCCGATCTGCATGCACGCCATGGAACGAATCGTGCTTATTTCTTGGACCGGCATGCATGCAAGATGCCGCTGCATCTGAAAATCATCTGATTTCAATCCATCTAGGGTGGCCACTCTCCTATGCCACAACTACTGAAATTTGTGGAGCGGATCGGTGATCCAATGGGTCGGTGTGAACCACTCCCACCCCTATTCCTACGGGATAAGTTCTCGTCATTCGATCAACATCTCTGCCATTTGTAGGTCGTTCGATATGAGATACCAGTTTTGTTCAAAACCACGTGTAGTAGCTGCGCGTGTTTCTTGGATCGATTCTGGCTTCCTCGATCTGCATGCACACCATGGAACGAATCACGCACATTTCTTGGATTGGCATGCATGCAAGATGCCGCTGCATCTGAAAATCATCTTATTCCGATCCATCTAGGGCGGCCACTCTACTATGCCACAACTACTGAAATTTGTGGAGCAGATCGGTGATCCAATGGGTCGGTGTGAACCACTCCCACCCCTATTCCTACGGGATAAGTTCTCGCCATTCGATCAAAATCTCTGCCATTTGTAGGCCGTCCGATACGAGATACCAGTTTTGTTCAAAACCACGTGTAGTCGTTTTTCCTTATCCGTAGGTAGTTTAGTTGGATCATCCAAACGAAGAAACCTGGCTAAAATCTGTTTTAGTAATTCGGTTTTCACGATCGTCGGATCCCCTTCACCAAGGCTCGTTTCTTGGATCGATCGGCATGCACACCATGGAACAAATCACGCTAATTTCTTGGATCGGCATGCAAGCAAGATGCCGCTGCATCTGAAAATCATCTGATTCCAACCCATCTAGGGCTGCCACTCTCCTATGCCACAACTACTGAAATTTGTGGAGCTGATCGGTGATCCAATGGGTCATTGTGAACCACTCCCACCCCTGTTCCTACGGGATAAGTTCTCGCCGTTCGATTAACATCTCTGCTATTTTTAGTCCGTCTGATACGAGATACCAGTTTTGTTCAAAACCACGTGTAGTCGTTTTTCCTTATCCGTAGGTAGTTTAGTTGGATCATCCAAACGAAGAAATCTGGCTAAAATCTGTTTTAGTAATTCTGGTTTTCACAGTACGCCGGATCCCCCCTTCAGCTGCGCGCTCGTTTCTTGGATCGATCGGCATGCACACCATGGAACAAATCACGCTAATTTCTTGGATCGGCATGCATGCAAGATCCATCTTGGGCGGCCTCTCTCCTTTGCCACAACTACTGAAGAACTAGCTCGTTGCCTTTCCTCGTCTCACTCTCATCGCGTGCGCGCGTCCCCTTCCATCCCAGCCTGAAAAACTCTGCTTGCCCATCTCATCGGGCCCGAAGCATGAGGGGCGCCGTGCTGGTGGCCATAGCGGCCTCCATTGGTAACTTGCTGCAGGGGTGGGACAACGCCACCATCGCCGGGGCCGTGCTCTACATCAAGCGGGAGTTCCATCTCGAGACGCAGCCAGCCATCGAGGGCCTCGTCGTCGCCATGTCGCTCATCGGCGCCACCATCATCACCACCTTCTCCGGCCCCGTCTCCGACACGGTCGGCCGCCGCCCCATGCTCGTCGCCTCCTCGCTGCTCTACTTCGCCGGCGGCCTCATCATGCTCTGGTCCCCCAACGTCTACATCCTCCTCCTCGCCAGGCTCGTCGACGGCTTCGGCGTCGGCCTGGCCGTCACGCTCGTGCCGGTGTACATCTCCGAGACCGCCCCGCCGGAGATCCGCGGCCTGCTCAACACGCTCCCGCAGTTCACGGGCTCCGGCGGCATGTTCCTCTCCTACTGCATGATCTTCGCCATGACGCTCACGCCCAAGCCCAACTGGCGCCTCATGCTCGGCGTGCTCTTCGCGCCGTCGCTCATCTACCTCGTGCTCGCCGTGCTCTACCTGCCGGAGTCGCCGCGCTGGCTCGTCAGCAAGGGCAGAATGAAGGAGGCGAGGGCCGTCCTGGAGATGCTGCGCGGCCGCGAGGACGTGTCCGGCGAGATGGCGCTCCTCGTCGAAGGCCTGGGGACCGGCGACGAGACGGCCATCGAGGAGTACGTCGTCGGGCCGGCGGAGGGCGACGGCGGAGAGCAGGATCAGAGGGACACGGTGACGCTGTACGGGCCGGAGCAGGGCCTGTCGTGGGTGGCGCAGCCGGTGGCCGGCGGGCGCGGCAGCATGCTGGGGAGCGCGCTGGGGCTGGCGACGCGGCAGGGCAGCATGTACGAGCAGATGAAGGACCCGGTGGTGGCGCTGCTGGGGAGCGTCCACGAGAGGCTGCCGGAGTCCGGCGCCGGGAGCATCAGGGGGAGCACGCTGTTCCCCAACCTGGGGAGCATGCTGAGCGTGGCCGAGAGGCCCGACTGGGACGAGGAGAACGTGCCGCCCGTTGACGACCTCGACGAGGAGGAGTACCTGTCTGACGACAGCGGCGCCAAGGAGACCGGCGGCGGCCTCCAGGCACCGCTACTGTCGAGGCAGAGCACCGAGGTGGAGGTCAAGAACGAGGGCGCGAGCCAGGCGAACATGCAGAGGTACAGCAGCATCACCGGCGGCATGGAGACGGCCAGCACGATGGGCATCGGCGGCGGGTGGCAGCTGGCGTGGAAGTGGACGGAGAAGGTGGGGCCCGACGGCGTGAAGCGCGGGGGCGTGAAGAGGATGTACCTGCACGAGGAGGGCGTCCCCGGCGAGGGCGGGGCGGGCGCGGGCGCGGGGGAGTACGTGCACGCGGCGGCGCTGGTGAGCCGGTCGATGCTCTACACCAAGGACGTCCTGATCGGTCAGAGCCCGACCGAGCCGGCGTTCGCGAACCCGCCCGAGGCCGTGGCGAGCAAGGCGGCGGCGGGGCCGCGATGGCGCGAGCTCCTCGAGCCCGGCGTCCGGCACGCGCTCTTCTGCGGCATGATGATCCAGATCCTACAGCAGGTAAGCAAGCAAGCTAATTCCCAATCAAATGGCGGCACCCATATTGTATTAGTGGAAGTATCTGACATGGCATATATGCACGTGTTTCACTGCGTGTTGTAGTTCTCCGGCATCAACGGCGTGCTGTACTACACGCCACAGATCCTGGACCAGGCCGGCGTGAGCGTGCTGCTGGCGAGCCTGGGCCTGAGCTCCGACTCGACGTCCATCCTCATCAGCGGCCTCACGACGCTGCTCATGCTCCCGAGCATCGGCGTCGCCATGCGCCTCATGGACGTGTCCGGCCGCCGGAGCCTGCTCCTGTGGACCATCCCGGTGCTCATCTTGTCCCTGGTGGTGCTGATCGTGGCGAACGTGGTGCCCATGGCGACGACGGCGCACGCGGCGCTGTCGACCGGGAGCGTGATCGTCTACTTCTGCTGCTTCGTGATGGGGTTCGGCCCCATCCCCAACATCCTCTGCGCCGAGATCTTCCCCACGCGCGTGCGCGGGCTCTGCATCGCCATCTGCTCGCTCAGCTTCTGGCTCGGCGACATCGTCGTCACCTACAGCCTCCCCGTCATGCTCAGCTCCGTGGGGCTCGCCGGCGTGTTCGGCATCTACGCCGTCGTCTGCTGCCTCGCGCTCGTCTTCGTGGCGCTCAAGGTGCCGGAGACCAAGGGGCTCCCACTGGAGGTCATCATCGAGTTCTTCAACGTCGGAGCAAAGGGGTTGCCGCCGCAAACGGATCAGTGAGAATTTTACTCTTTGAAGCTAGCTCATGCGTGGTTGAGAAAAGATGGCGCGGCAATAAAATTGGCGGGAAACTAAGCATGCGTAGGACGGACGGAGCAAAGGTCTTGTGATCCGGTTGTTCATCGGCTTCTCTTCTTTTCTTCTTTCTTGGACTGGACTGATTTTCTCCCTTTCATACGAGTATTTCATTTCGTCATCAAGATGCCTTCCAAAACGCAAGTAATCGTATCCTTATTTTTCCACAAGAGAGGGGACTAGTATCAAGAGTGATTAGTGTATTGTCTCAAAAAATGAGTTTGCCTTATTACATGAGAGAGTCGGCTATTTATAACCTTCTGACAGGATATGTGAGATTACATATCACTATACATATCCTTCGGCACTCGGTGAACCTCTCTAGTCTTGGTCCATCTGATTGGTACGCTTGGTCCACTGGTGCTCTCCTTCCTTAGCAATGTGCGGGGTGCCCCCAGCCCGCGGGGCCCCGGACACCATTCGGCACTCTCAAGGTGGCCCTGGGGGACTTGTGACTCCTGGATCTGTGGTGCTTTGGTGACTCTTCGAACACCTCCTAGTGGTCTTCGCTTGGGCTTCGGAGGTCCCTCGAAGGAGTACTTGGTACCCTCGAGGGCTCTGCTGGGTCACTGGGGCAGCCCCTACAACACATCAGCCGCTTTCACTTGTTGGTCAGTAGCAACAGAGTAAAACTCTGGAAATTGAAACTTAGGACAAAGAACGGCTAGAGTTATTACACTCCACGAGGTAGCATCACCGATCCCTGCTAGGACACCCATCTCACTCTCTCCGGTGGCCCCGAGCCTATTCCCTACGACTGTGTCATCTCTACTCTGAGCTCTTTGCTCCTCTATTTCTGTATGCCCATGTTTCTATCTGTACGGGCGCACACATGTATATACACATGCATAATGTTATATGTGATCGATGTCCTCTTCTCCCATGTTGGCTGCTCATATTTTTCTTCAACCTATCGCATCTTTCGATCGAGATTTTAGCATTTATTTAGTCATTTGGCAGCTAATTAGATTTATAGTTGCATATGTTATCATCGTTTTACAATCATTAACACAAGTTGGCTATATAATGCATATTTTGTGTACATATTATAATGTCATGCTTTAAATTATAATTAAAAGCTTTTAATTACAAAAATATATTGAAACGGAATATTATTTGTTGTTTATACAAATAATTTTTATTTATGAATGAGTGTATGATGAAACTTTACAATAAAAAGGGCATATGCCGAGTAATTTTTAATAATTAATTATTAGAATCGTAATAATTAGGTAGAATCGTATATAAAATATGTTTGAGATTCTACAAATTTTTCGACATTTTTTGTAATTATATTTTAAATTAATACTATTTACGATGCACGTGTCCATTCTCCAGATTCGAGAATCGAGAATCGAGAATCTGGTTACAGTAGCAGGCTACTTTCCCAAACCAAAGGCAGTCAAGAAGTGATTCCACTCCATTCCATCTTTTTATCATTTCTCCTTTGATATACGCAACGCATGCGCTTAGCAAGTGCCATGAGCTAGCTAGATTTTGAAGGCTCATAGAAATGATGCACTTAACTGATTCATTGGTGTACATGGATATATATACAATGGTGACGCTAATATGAATACATGCAGTAATTGCTAATGTGAATATATGTAGCAACTCATATTAATCTCCTGGTTGAACCGAGGCGTCACATGTGAATTAATCTCCTAGTTGAACCGAGGCGTCACATGCACACGCATGGTAGGCTAACACCCCCCTCCCCCGCAGGTGGAACGGGAGCGGATGAAGAACGCGGACCTCACCGAGAGTGACGCAGTCCCAAACAAAGCGGAGGTCAATCTCGACATGTTTCGTCTGTTGGTACTGGACGAGATTAGTCGAGAGATAGACCGTACTGATGTTGTCACAATAAAAACAACTATGGCCTATTGAAGAGGGTGATGCGCCATTGACAAGGAGTTGACGGTTAACAGGACTCGGCAGACGGTGTCGGCGTCGGCGCGATACTCGGCCTCGATGAGTGGAGCGGAGACTGTCTGCTGTCGCTTGGAAGACCACGAAATGAGGTTATCACCAAGAAAGACGCCGTAACCCAAAGTGGACTTGCGGGTGTCGGGGCAGCCAACCCAATCGACGTCGGTGTAGGCGGTAAGAGAGGTCGATGAAGTCCGATGGAGTTGCAAGCCGTAGTCGATGGTGCCCTTGAGGTAGCGAAGAATGCGCTTGAGGAGATTGGCGTGCGTCTCATGTGGATCATGCATGTGAAGACAAGCTTGTTGCACAGCATAAACGATATCCGGACGTGTGAACGTAGGTACTGAAGGGCACCGGCTGTGCTCTTGTAATAAGTGGCGTTGGCCACCGGTTCGCCGACAGAGGGGAGCTTGGAGTTGGTGTCGACTGGCGTGCTACAAGGGTTGCAGTTTGTCATGCCTGCGTGAGCAAGTATGTCCTCAGTGTATTGACGCTGAGAGAGGAAGAAACCGAAGCCGGTGCGCTGTACGGAGACGCCGAGGAAGAAGTTCAAATCGTCGAGGTCCTTGAGGGAGAATTCGTTGTGAAGTGAGTTGATCACTTGGCGAAGTAGTGCCGGTGAGGAGACGGTGAGGACAATGTCATCGACGTACAACAGGAGGTAGACAGTGTCCACGCTATACCGGTAGGTGAACAGTGAGGGGTCTGCCTTGGAGGCGGAGAACCCCAAAAACACAAGGTAGGTCGCAAAGCGACTGAACCATGCCCGTGGGGCCTGCTTGAGGCCGTATAGGGACCTGTTGAGGCGATAGACATGCGAGCTATGTGTGGGGCCGACGAAGCCAGAGGGTTGTTGATAGTAGATGGTCTCGGCGAGCGTGCCTTTAAGGAAGGCGTTGTTGACGTCGAGCTGATGCACCGACCACTCGTTGGCGAGCGCAATGGTAAGGACGATGCACGGTGGCCGGTTTCACAACCAGACTAAACGTCTCATCGAAGTCAACGCTGGGTCACTGGGAGAAACCACAGAGCACCCAACAAGCCTTGTATCGATCCAAGGAGCCATCGGGCTTCAACTTGTGGCGAAAGATCCATTTCCCTGTCACAACATTAGCGCTGGTGGGACGTGGAACGAGCTCCCACGTGTTGTTTGCGCGCAAGGCGTCGAACTCATGTTGCATGGAGAGATGTCAGTTCTCATCATTGAGCACCATGTGGTAGGTTCGCAGGATCAGCGAGGGAACAGCCATATGTAGGTTGAGCTGGTTGCCAGAAGCCATGTTTGCCGCGGGTTGTCATGGAGTGCTCGTTGACAATCAGGGCAATGGGCACAACCGGCGGTGGGTGCAAGAAGGTGTTGGGCACATCTGGGGCTTTGTCGCGGTGGATCTGAGTCTTGATATCATGTGGGGACACAGAACATCTTGTGGAGAGGGGTAGTCTTTGGTGGGAGTCTGTGGTAGGTCTGAGGAAGCAGCAAGGTGGGTGTGTGGGAAGCGGCGTGGAGTCTTTGGGGCGAGTCCTGGTCGTGCGATAGGAAAGGGAGCAAGCGTGGGTGTGTGAGCGACGATTGAAAGGAAGTCGAAGTCAGAGGGCACCGCGGCGTTAGGTTGCTCGGATAAAGAAAAGGAAGATTCGTCAAAGATGGCGTGACGAGAGATGATGATGCGATTTGTGGAGAGGTCGAGGCAGCGGTACCCCCTATGGTATTCAGGATAGCCGAGAAAGACACAAGGCGTGGAGTGCAACGCAAGTTTGTGTGTGGCAGTGGCTGAGAGATTAAGGTAACACCTACAACCGAAAACACGGAGATGAGAGTAGTCGGGCGGTAAACTGAAAAGAGCTTGGTAGGGGATGCCGAAATTGAGTGTTTTAGTGGGGTGGAGGTTGAGAAGATATGTGGCGATGTGGAGAGCTTCGAACCAATACGAAGGTGGCATGCTCACTTGAAATAGAAGAGAGTGGAGAATGTCGTTGGTAGATCGGATGATGCGTTCCGCCTTACCGTTTTGTTGTGAGGTGTGTGGGCATGACATGTGGAGTGCAATGCCATGGGAGAGGAGGCGATGGTGCATGGAAGAGTTGTCAAATTCGTCTCCATTGTCGCACTGAATGGCGCGCACAAACGAGGAGAATTGAGTGCCGACATAGGCAAAGAAATTGCGAAGAGTGGTAAAAATATCAGATTTAAGACAAAGGGGAAACATCCATAAGTAGTGCGTAAAATCATCGAGGACAACGAGATAATACTTGTAGCTGGAAACATTGGGAACAGGCGAGGTCCAAAGATCACAATGTATTAAATCGAAAGCTTTATTAGTGCGAGTGGATGAAGGAGAAAAGGGGAGACGCACATGTTGGCCTAATTGGCACGCATGGCACAAGGTGTCTGTGGAAATTTTATTACATGAAACATAGGAAACACTAGATAGATGTGATGAAGCTCGGTTGCCGAGATGTCCAAGACGACGATGCCACACTGTAGAGGATGGAGTTGTAATGGAGAAGGCACAAGGAGCAGGAGGTGGCTAGTGAAGGGGGTAGAGGTCGCCATGACTATTGCACCTTATGATCACGTTCTTGGTGTGAAGGTCCTTTATAGAAAGGCCATAAGGGTCAAATTCAACATAATAGTGGTTATCTAAAGTGAACCGACGAATGGAAATAAGATTTTTAGGTGTCACAATAACTTTGTTCAACCGAAAAGAATGATGAGGAAAATTGAGAGAGGTCGTGCCGGTATGAGTGATTGGGAGATGAGACCCATTGCCGACAATAGCATATGGAGATGCAGCGGAAGGGAAACGGGAGAAAGAAGAGAGTTACCATGTTCCGAGGTCATGTGTGTGGACGCCCCGGAGTCCATGCACCACTCGGAAGATGGTGGTGCCATCGTCGTGGTGTTGAATGCGTGCATCAGCTGGTTCTAGTCCCAAGACGCGTGCGGAGCGAAGGAGGGCGGTGCAACCGCGTATGTTGGAGCGCCGGTTTGAGTAGGTGGCGGGACGATGGTGGTGAACGCGCCGGGCGGACGTGGGCCAAGGAGGCCCAGGTTGGTGGGGCGGGGTGCTTGTCCAGGCCACATATGGATGGACCCGGCCCACGGGTTCTGGAGCGACAGCTAGGAGACAGAACCCTTGCCGCTATTGTTGTTGGAGTTCCTGCTCCCGCCACCGCCGTTGAAGGAGCCACCATCTCCGCGGTTGTTGTTGCGGTGGCGGTTGTAGGTGGAGTAGTTGTCGCCGCCATTATTGCGGTTGGAATTGGTGCCGCAGGACTGTCCGCTGCCGGCGGCGTTGGATGAAGAGCCGCCAGAGGTGCTCTTGGAATTGTTGATGATGAAGGCTGAGGGTGGGGAAGACTCGGACCCCATCGTGAGTTCTTCAAGCATGAGGGTGGAACGCGTCTCGAGAAAGGATGGCACGGGGCGCTGCATCGACAGCAACGTGCGCATGTAGGCGAAGTGCGGGCTCAACCCACGCAAGGTGTTGAGGATGAGACTCTTGTCGACGATTGGCGTGCCCACGGCGGTGAGCTCGTCGGCAAGAGCCTTCTGTTTGCGGCAGTAGTCGGCCACGGACATGGAGCCCTGCATGAGCCCATAGAATTCTTGCTCGAGGTAGATGGCGCGTGTCTCGACGTTATCACGATAGAGACCTTCGATGCGCGTCCAAAGGGTGTACGCAGAAACCAAGGAGTCCATTACCATGGCGAGGAGCTCAGGTGAGATGGCGTCGTACAACCAAGAGCGGACAAGGGCGTCGAGTCGAGTCCACTGCCCGTCGGGAGCGAAAGAGGAAGACTCATGGATGTGGTCATCGAGGGCGTACTTCTGGAGGGCGACCTTGGACAGGTCGCACCATTGGGCATAGTTGCCCGCCTGAAGGTCGAGGGTGATGGGGACGAGGAGCTTGACACTGGAAACGCCAATCACTTGCGCCCACAACACGGTCTTGGCCGCGACATCTTCCTGGGTTGCGGCGGCCAGGGCGGCAACGTCAAGTGTACTCGTCATGACGGGAGGAGAAGAGAAGGTGGGAGGAGGAGATCAAGATCGTAACCTATCTGATACCATGAAGGCTCATAGAAATGATGCACTTAACGGATTCATTAGTGTACAGGAATATATATACAATGGTGACGCTAATGTGAATACATGCAACAACTGTTAATGTGAATACATGTAGCAACTCATATTAATCTCCTGGTTGAACCGAGGCGTCACATGCGAATTAATCTCCTGGTTGAACTGATGCGTGTAACACCCTGTTTTTCTGAGTCTTTTTGAAAATTTTCACAATAAAAAGAACAATTTGGTTTTGATGAGAGTTCAAAGCTTAACTTGAGATTTTAAAAGAGCTTTAAAGGACTAAATTAAACTTCAACTAAATCAGTTCGGTTTCTTTTCGAGTTTGTTGGAGTTCTTCCTTTTTCGCTCCGTGCTCTCCTTCAGCCCAGTTCTCTCTTTCTTCTTTGGACCTCCTCCCTTCGTTTGGATCTGAGGGTCCAGACCTCCCTTGCGGTTTGGACCTCCCTCCTTGTCCAGACCACCCCTTCGGTTTGGCTTTCCCTTGGGACACGTCCACCCCGAGGCAATCTAGCTCGGGTTTGTGTTTCAAATGTTCTTGATTTCGAATTCAAATTCGGGTTGAATTCCCCCCTCATTTGAACCTCCCTTGTGTCCGTTCGGAACCCCCTTCTCGATCTTGACCTTCATCTCTTGTGGACCGTTCGATTCATATTGGACGGTCCGATCTTATTGGCACATTCGGCTGGACCGAACGTCCCAATCGCTTTGCTCCATTCGATCGGAATCCAACAGCTCCCACCTCTTCGCGCCTTTTCCCTCGCTGTCGCTCCCCTCCTTTGATCTCATCTTGACCGTCAGGACCTCCCTCGAGTTCATCCTGGCCATCAAGACCTCTCTTTGATTCCATCTTGCTCGTTAGGACC